>VXBP01008536.1:398192-433708 GCA_013400115.1 Rhinopomastus cyanomelas
CTCCGCTTGTCACTGGCCTCCACTTGGACATGGATCCATTGACAACCACTCTCTGGGTGCAGCCTGATGGCTTGATAGACAGTTCCTTACCCTTCTAGTGGTCCACCCATCAAAGCCATGTTCCACCAGCTTGGAGACCAGAATGTGGTGCGGGACAGTGTCAAAGGCTTCGCTGAAGGCCAGCTAAATGACATCAGTCGCTCGCCCCTCATCCATTAATGTTGTGACCTGTTCGTAGAAGGCCACCAGCTTTGTCAGGCAGGACTTGCCCGTGGCGAAGCCATGCTGATTGTGCCCAGTCACCTCTTCACTATTCTCCTGTCTCAGCAGTGCCTCCAGGAGGATCTGCTCCATGATCTTACCAGGCACAGAGGTGAGACTGACAGGCCTGTAGTTCCCCGGCTCCTCCTTCCTACCCTTTTTGAAAATAGGAATGACGTTTCCCCTTGTCCAGTCAGTGGGGACTTCACCAGACCGCCAGGACTTTTGGAATAGAACAGAGAGGGGTTTAGCGACTTCATCTGCCAGTTCTCTCAGGACCCTTGGGTGTGTCCCGTCGGGTCCGAGAAGGTCCTTCCGTCTCAATATGTTCTACAGTTCTGTGATTCTGAGTGCAGTCAGCAGCTCAGGCCTCCCACAGGGAAGGCTGCAAACACCTCTGAAAGCATTTGGTAGTTCCCTTGATAGGCACCCCTGGGTTCCGAGCGAGCAGATCTGGAGCGTGATCAGAGAGATTTGGAACTTGTAGCCAAGGAGGTAGTTCAGGAAGCACAGAGCTGTTTCTGCATGCAGTGCAAGGCCCAAATGATTCTCTGCAGCTGACCTGCTGCCCTGTGATGGGTAGAGTGGTTGTATGCTGAGAGCTTGGGCAGGGTGATGGCTTGCCATGAAAAATGTTGTGTCCTTGGAGCCTCCAGGGTCAAAGCAGTTATGTCTTTAGATACCTCTGTTCCTTATGCAGCTCCTGGCAAACCCAGGACACAGAGCAGAGGTGGGCTGAAGGGAGGGAATCTCATAGATACAACTGTCAATGCAAAACTCTTGGGTGTCTCCGGGTGCCCATACTGTGACTATTGTGGGTCATCTGCCTTTGCTCTGGGTTTTGGACATTAGTAATTTGGGGTTGGTGTTAGGCCCTGTGGCAGCCACTCTTCTCACTGTGAGCTGAGCTGGAGAGGATTAGACACACTCGCTGTGGTCCACCTTTGCTTCTTTGGGGTGTCGCGGTGCTCGTCAACAAAGCTTACAGATTTGACTGGCCTAGAACATCCCAGACACCTCCACACTCCCCTGACACTGGTTTCTTGCTGCCGTGGGCTGCTTTGCAGAGTCTCAGCAGGACTGGCACACTCTGGCACCTGCTGTCCCCTGTGCACGTGGGGCTCAGGGGGATCAGACCTCGCTCTCTGAAGTGAATCATTCTGCCTGCTCTGATGATCATTTCATTCTTTTTGTGTGTCTCTTTAGTGATGGTCCCATCTGTCGAATCTGTCATGAAGGTGGAAATGGGGAGGGACTGCTTTCCCCGTGTGACTGCACAGGAACACTGGGCACCGTGCACAAGAGCTGCCTGGAGAAATGGTTGTCTTCCTCCAACACGAGTTACTGTGAGCTCTGCCACACAGAATTTGTTGTCGAGAGAAGACCGAGACCTTTGACAGAGGTACCACTTTCCTCCTGCTTCACTTGCATGTCTTTTCCATTTGAGAGAAAATGACTGATGTGCTTTGCTCTCCTTATGGTTCTTGCTGCCTCCTCCTCTTCCTCGCAGCACCTGAGCACTCACAAAGAACAATCTGTATAGGCAGATCAGGTCTCTTATCAGGCCAAGAGCTGTAGCTGCCACAGCGCAGAGTTGCGTTAGTGCAGCTCTCCTGCATGTGAATACCTTGCCACGTTCTGCTCTGAAAGGTAGGAGGTGGGCATTGATACTATGCCTCAAAGGTCTGCCTTCCCTTGACTAACACTGGCACATGCTTCAGTGCCTCTGAGCTTGCTCCCTCCGGCTTAGCTTAGTCACTGCCTTGTGTTCCCCGCAGGCAAAGGAGAGAGCGGGAGATGGTTCACCCCGTCCTTAAGTTCCTCTTTAAACAGATAAAAGCTGCTTCAGCTTCACAAGCTGTGGTCCTCATCGGGGACTTCACCCACCCTGGCATCTGCTGGAGGGACAACACAGCAGAGCACCAGCATTCCAGGAGGTTCCTGGAGTGCACTGATGACAGCTTGCTCCTCCAAATGGTAGAGGAACCACCCAGAAAGGGACATTTGTTAGACCTTGTACTTAACCAACAGGCTGGTGAATGACATAAAACTTAATGGGAGACCAGGCTGCAGTGACCATGACTCTGGAATTCAGGATCCTCGGAGCAGTGAGAAAAGTGCAAAAGAAGCTCACGACACTAGATTTTAGAAGGATGGACTTTAGTCTCTTCAGAGATCTGCTTTCTAGGGATGGATGGGAAGGGAGCCCAGGAAAGAGGCTTCTTTTCTAAGGATCACCTCCTGCAAGCATGTGTCCGATGTGTCCCAGTGAGGAGGAAGGCAGGCAGGAGTGCCAGGTGGCCTGCGTGGATGAGCAAGGAACTCCTGGACACAATGTGCCCTGGTGGCCAAGAAGGCCAATGGGATCCTGGGGTGTATTGGGAGGAGTGTGTCCAGCAGATCGAGAGAGGTTCTTCTCCCCCTCTACTCTGCCCTGCTGAGGCCTCATCTTGAGTACTGTGTTCAGTTTTGGGCTCCCCCGGTTTAAGAGGGACGGGGATCTGCTGGAGAGGGTCCAGCGGAGGGCTACGAGGATGATTAGGGGACAGGAGGGCAAGGCTTATGAGGAGAGGCTGAGGGACTTGGGGCTTTTTAGTCTGGAGAAGAGAAGACTTAGGGGAGATTTGATCAATGTTTATAAGTACCTGAAGGCTGGCCAGGAGGGGGGGGACAGGCTCTTTTCACTTGCTCCATGTGATAGGACAAGGAGCAATGGGTGTAAGTTGCAGCAGAGGAGGTTCCACCTCAACACAAGGGGGAACTTCTTTGCTGTGAGGGTCACAGAGCACTGGAACAGACTCCCCAGGGAGGTCGTGGAGTCTCCTTCTCTGGGGACTTTCAAGGCCACCTGGATGCGTTCCTCTGTGATCTGTGTTAGTTTTGTCCTGCTCCGGCGGGGGGGGTGGACTCGATGATCTCTTGGGCCTCTTCCAACCCCTAACATCCTGTGATCCTATGACACACTTAATGGGTAAAAGCAAAGCTTGCAGAGAAGCAAGGGATCGGGTTAGGAAAGCAAAAGCGTAGAGAGAATTTGATCTGGCAAGAGGGATTTGCTAATCTCTGTGGGTGTGTCAGTGATAAGAAGAAAACTAGGGAAGATGTAGACCCACTCCAGAAGCAAACGGGAGAGCTGGTCACCCAAGACGCAGAGAAGGCCAAGGTCCTGAGTGATGACTTCACCTCTGTCTTCACCGGCAAGGACTCTGGTCACGTCCTTCATGTTACAGAGGCCAAAGGCAGCAAATGGGAAAGGGAAGATGCCACCACTGTAGATGAAGAGCAGGTTTGAGACCACCTAAAGAACCTGAAGGTGAACAAGTCCATGGGACCAGATGGGATTCACCCATGGCTCCTGAAAGACCTGGTGGGTGAAGTTGCAAAGCCACTGTTCCTCACATCTGAAAAGTCATGGCAGGCTGGTGAAGCTCCCCCTGACTGGAAAAGGGGTGAGAAATGGAGGAAAAGACAGCCTGGGGAACTACAGGCCAGTCAATCTCCCCTCTTGTTTCCTCTTGTCCTGTCACTTGTTCCTTGTGAGAAGAGACCAACCCCCACCTCTCTGCACCTTCCTCTCAGGGAGCTGTAAAGGATGAGAATGTCTTCCCTCAGCCTCCTGTTCTTCAGAGCGATCACCCCCAGCTCCCTCAGTCTCTTTTCTTCAACAAGAGTGCTTCACCATGTGATGATTGCTGGGGCTTTTGCTCACTCAGAGCACAACTTGCAGAACCTGGCTGCGTTCAGAAGCTCCCACGCCCTCAAGGCAGAGCCCTTCTGAAAGCTGATAACGCTGTGCCAGCCTGTTGGGGCACTTGCTGCGAATCCCCTGTGTCCACAGTCTGCTGTAATCTCATTCCCACACCAGATTTGGCTAAAACTCCTCCCCAGATACTTTTGGGAAGTGTCACCCCCGAGTTCTTCCTCTGTTTCTTAGAAGAGGGTTGAGAGAAAGAGGCTGCTGAGTCATTCAAATGTGACATGGTTCCGTCTGCCTTCTCGGAGAAGGTCTCCACTCCTTTGCTACGAGAAGGGCTGAGGAGCATTTAGAAGCTTTGGGGGAAGTGATGCTCTTGATGATCCTTTCTGATCAGTGACTCTGATCGAAGGCTGCTGCTCAACAGCTAAAACTGGGGAATCAAAATAAGAATTGTCAAGCAGAGAAGGGTAACTGGGATGGAGACTGGAAGTGGAGCACTGCAGGAGCAGCTTCACTGCAGCAGTGTGGATGGAAGGGTCTGTCCCAGCTGTGAAGGGCTCTCCGGCCATCCTGGCTCTCTTCCGCTGTCATATGGCTGCCAGGAAGCCCTCAGGAGAACTGAGCGACAGGTCACCTCCCAGTGTTGGTCCTCACAACAGAAAGCAGCCCCTTCTTGCTGTTTGTTCTAGCTCTCCTACCTTTCTGGACTGCTGGTGGTCGCTGTGGTGCTTGGTCACTGGTCAGTGTTGATGTCTATGTGGACGGGCTGTGAAGAATGAGCTGTGTGAGTCTGGGGAGCCTTCAGAAGGAGCAAGGCTGAGACTGTGGAGCAGGGGACGTGTTTTGGCGAGCACTGGGGGAAAGCTCCATAGTTGAGTTGAAATCCTTCTGCGGCAGCTGCAGAAAGTTCTTGGAAACACCAGAACCAAAATCACCTTCAGTGCTCTGGTCTGTCTGTGTGAGAGTTCTGTTCTGCTTGTGGGGACAGACGTTGCTCTCCAGGGTCAGCGTGTGGGGGAAAGATGCCGCTAGCTGTGGGTCATACAAAGTTGGTTTTCACCGAGCAGGAGCAGCGCTCGGCCGGTGCCGAGGAGGGTTTGCTGCGCACTGCCTCGTGCAGCGCTCCCACACATGTGCTGGCCCGTACGGAGTCACGGAGCCACAGAGCTGCTCAGGTTGGAAAAGACCTTCGGGATCATCAAACCCAACCCCTACCCCAGATGTCCCGGGCCACCGCCAAGTGCGACAGTGGGGCTGAGCATCAGCCCCGCATCCCCGTGCTGCACGCCCCACCCGAGCCCCACCTGCAACCCTACCCCATCCCCACAGTTACGCTCTGTGAGACTTCTCTGTTACACTTTGAGCTCTGCTGTTGGCTTTCGGAGGAGCTGGTGATGTTCTGGTGCCTTTTCGTGCAGCATCTCCTGCCTTCCATCACCTGGGGCTCACACTAGTGTCGTGGGCACTGCAGCAGCCCAAGACCTGATACCCTGCTGTGGGAACAAACAAGAAGCTTCCTTTCCACAGCCCTGCTGATCCAAGTAGAAAGAACGTCTGAGGGAGGCTCAGGATGGAGGAGAACGAAGGAATGTGGCTGCACATGGACTAACTTCTTGTTGTACATGCAGATGGAGGTCGTTTCCAGCAGTGGTCTGGGAACCCAGCTCCCAGCCCAAGCTCTGTAAACTCTACCTCTTTCCCTTAGGTCTCACACGCCATTGCAGCATGGAAGTGGTTGGGTTTGGACTTGGCCTGGAAGAAGAGCAAGTTTTGTTTTTGTTGCTTTCCCGTGTTTGCTTGAGAGTTTTCCCTACAGAAATTGTTTAATCTGAGTGAGCGCTTTGTGGACTCTTTGCGGGATTTATTGGAAGTTCCGCAAGCTCTGCCCTGCTGCTGTGTCAGCGCCCTGGTGCGCCTAGGGTGGCGTGTTGTGCGGGGTTTGTTACGGTGCCAGTGCACGGTGGCAAAGTAAATCAACAGCTTCAAAAGGAAATGGATGTGCTTCCTGCCTTTACGTGTTTGGCTGCCCTCTGAGGGAGGAAGGAGGAGTTTCAAAGGTCACGAGGAATATAAATAGAGGAAGATGTAGTGAAATACGTTTCTGCCTTCAGTCCTGTGTGAATCTCATTGCACAGGGGTAAAAAGTGACCCAAGATTTCCTTTCACCGGGCGTGGGGTGCTCTGGATTGCTGCAAGAGGTATGCTGGACCAGTCAGGGTCCCGAATACTGGCACAGTCCTGTGCTGGTCGGAGTGGGGAAAAGCAGGCACGTGGCCGGGGGTTTGAATGATGCTGTTGCCAAGGCGCTGCGTGTAGGAGCAGCTTCGCCGCGCAGAGCGGTTCCCAGCCGTTTTCGCTTCCTCCCAGGGTTGCCGAGGATGGCGTGCGTGGGGTTCTTATCTTGCCCGTGCAGCTCATCTCTGCTAATCTGCTCTGCAGAGCCACACGAGGGGTGACGTGCAGGTCTGCCTCCCTTCTCCCACCTCTTCCTGCCCAAACAACAGCTGGAGCTAGTCTGAAATGTCCTTCTGGCTGGCTGGACATCAAGCTGAGCTCAGAGTGGCTTTTAAACTGCCACAAACTCATCCTATGTTATTGCAGGGGTGTTACTTCTCCCCAGATCTGCCTGTGCTCCCAGCTTGCTCTCTGGCTTTGATTATTCTTGTTCTATTTGGGTCTCCTCAGGTCACATCTCTAAAATGCCTTTCTTATCAGTCCTTCCAGCTGAAATTACTGGCCAGGTTCTTATCTGTCACCTTATTGTGCTGCCTGTCTCAAAGTAGGCGCTCTGTTCCAAGCCTGGCAGCAGAACGAGCCCGTTGGGTACAGGCTGCCTTGGGGGATGCTCCCTGCCTTGCTCTGATTGTGCTTTTTTGGTAATGTTCCCCAATTATTTCTCTGTTTTTGAGAGAAAGAGATAAAAAGTCCTCAGTGAGACCAGTTCTCCTTATGCGAGGGAGAAGGAAGGATGTGGTTGTTCTGAGAAAGGAAGGGCTGAAAATAGCATAACCCCAGGAAAACTAGAAAAATTGCTGTTGCCAAAGTCAGGTATCTCAAGTGAACCCACACTTGGAAGCAAACTGTGACTCCTAAAAGCTGTGAGCGATCCGAGTTTGCCCACTAAGAGACACCTGCAGCAGAGCTGCCATCACTCTGCAGCCTGCTGGCATTTGAGAGCTGCAAGAGAGAAGCTTTGCAGAGCCCTTTGATAGCACAAAGTGCAGGAGCTACGCTGTGAAGGGTCTCTTACTGCCTGGCAGGCAGGACAGAAAATCTTAGAATCACAGACTGTGCTGGGTTCAAAGGGACCTCCAAAGGGCACCCAGTCCAACCCCTCCACACCAACAAGGCCAGCACTCACAGCCCAGGTTGCCCAGAGCCCCATCCCGCCTGACCTTGAATGGCTCCAGGGATGGGGCCTCTACCACCTCCCTGGGCAGCCTGTTCCAGGGATCCCTCACTCTCAGATTCAAGACCTTTTTCCTCCTGTCCAGCCTCACTCTGCCCTTTTCCAGCTTCAAACCATGACCTCTTGTCCTGTTGTTGTCTTCCCTTGTGAACAGTCTTCCCCAGCCTTCTGACATTCCCTTTCAGAGACTGGAAGGCAATATAAGGTCCCCCTGGAGTCGTCTTCTCTTCAGACTGAACAACCCCAACTCTCTCAGCCTGTCTCCAGAGCAGAGAGCCTCCAGTGAGCAGCTCTGCCATGACTTGCTTAAGCCCTGGGGACACTGATGTACGGACAACACTTGCAGTGTCTCTGAGGTGGACCTGGGTGTCCTGTATGTGATTTAAATCAGGAGGGAAAGTCTAAAATGCCACGATTCTCCAGAGGGAACCAGGGGGCAGGATTTGGGACAGAGCTGCCCTTACAGCCTGGCCTGCCAACAGACCCCAATGATTTCCCATAGTTACAGTGTCCTGGACATGTTTCTATTGCAGCTTAATCCAAGCGCCATCAGATCTTTACTAAGCCAGGCTTAGTAAAGCCAGCATTCCTCTGCCAGCTGGTGCCTGCTCCAGTGAAGAGCGCAGGCAGGTCCTATATTCACTGCTGCCCTCTCCTGCACAAGTTTAAAGGATCAGTCCTTCAGGTTGGCAAAGACCCTTGAGACTATCAAGCCAAACCAACAACCCAGCTCTGCCAAGGTCACCACCAGACCAGATCTCTCAGCATCACAGCTAAATGATCTTTAAAAACCTCCAGGGACGGAGAGTCAGCCCCCTCCCTGGGTAGCCAATTCCAACCCCTGACTGCTCTGTCAGGGGAAAAACTTTCCCTAACGTCCGGCCCAACCCTCCCCTGGAGCTGCTTAAGGCTGTTTGCTCTTGCCCTATCACTAATTACCTGTGAGAAGAGACCAGCACCCACCTCTCTACAGTGTCCCTTCAGGTAGCTGTAGAGGGGGAGAAGGTCACCCCTCAGCCTTCTCTTCGTCAGGCTGAACAGCCCCAGTCTCCCAGCCACTCGCCATCAGGTTTTCCCTCCGGGCTCTTCACCAGCTTTGTTGCCTTCTCTGCACCCACTCCAGCTCCTCGATGTCTTTCTTGAATGGAGGTGTCCAAAACTGACCCCAGTACTCCAGGTGTGAAGTTCTTCTCTTGCTGGTTGTTAAAAATACTGTTTCCACTCTATAGGTCTAACTTTGATGGAGACTGGCGTGAGTTAACTGTGCACTTGGTACGTGCAGAGGGCAGGGAGCACAGGGGAGCTGCCCCTGACTGACGGACGCCCTTTGTGCCTTGTGTTCCGCAGTGGCTGAAGGACCCCGGTCCTCGCAATGAGAAGAGGACGCTTTTCTGCGACATGGTGTGTTTCCTGTTCATCACGCCCCTGGCTGCCATCTCGGGCTGGTTGTGTCTGCGTGGAGCCCAGGATCATCTGCAGTTTAACAGCCGGCTGGAGGCCATTGGACTCATAGCACTAACTATAGCACTTTTCACAATCTATGTCCTTTGGACGCTGGTAAGTGTCTGCTGCCCAGGGCCTCGTTCTCTTCAGAAGGCAGAGGGAAGAACCCCTGGCCTGCTTCTCTTGATCATCCATTTAATTGTCCTCAAATGGAAGCTGCTCAAGTTGTTGCAGAGCACGAGAAACCACTTCCTGATCATCTGCTCGCCAGACGTGGGAGCCGTGTTCCTCAGGTGTCACGTACCTGGGTGCAGATGTACCCCAGCATGGCTGGGGCTGGGAGGAAGGGCAGGTACAGCTGCCTGTTGCTGCTTTTGAGAGGAAACACAAACTCGGTACTGGTGGTTTAGAGAAAAACAAAATCTGGACAAGCTGATCCCTAAGCAGTCGGCCGTCACGTCCCTTCATGCCTTGTGCAGCCCCACACAGGCTGGCCGTGCCTGCAGGAACTGCAGACTGGCCCTTTGGGGTCTTTGTGGCCCCGACAACTAAACAAACTCGTAGGCAATGTTTTTAGGAGGGTGCATGCAGGGAACACTCGGCCTTGGGGAAGCCTCTGACTTCTCTCTCATACTGGGCTTTTGGATTTGAGCTCTGAGGCACAGCTGGGTAACCAGCCTGCCCTGGACCTCTGCAGTGGCACTGCTGGGGTCAGAGGTGGAAACGTGCACTTGATACTGGCTGGTGTTGAGCTGGGAAAGAGCTTCCTGCTGATGCCTCGCTTGCTGTCTTTCTGGACTTGCTGAGTCAGGCAGCTGGAACCTTGCAGCTTGGGGTGAGTCCTGAAGGGCAGGAAAGCAAACGTGAGTTTGCTCTGTCTCATCCTGAGAGCTCCCGGCTGAGAACCAGCTGGGCTGGAGGCAGTTCCCTCTCCCACCTCTCCCACAGCCCTCCCCTGGCCCCACTGTCTCCTGGGCTTCCCCTCAGTTTCCCACTCAGTTCTTTCGTGCTCTGTTGCTAAGTGGGGTT
This sequence comes from Rhinopomastus cyanomelas, assembly GCA_013400115.1. Taxonomy (NCBI): domain Eukaryota; kingdom Metazoa; phylum Chordata; class Aves; order Bucerotiformes; family Rhinopomastidae; genus Rhinopomastus; species Rhinopomastus cyanomelas. The sequence goes on from VXBP01008536.1 coordinate 408,032, forward strand.
CTGGGTTTGCTTTCCTGTTCAGGGCCCTGTGTGTGCCTGTGCCCTGTCAGCCCTTGTTTCCGGCTGCTTGCCAATAAGCTCCATTTTCAGAAGAGAGGAGAAGGGCATGGCTAGAGGAGGAGTAGCGGGGCCCCAAAGTCCTGGCGGCTCTTTGGACAGCAGGAACACCACAGCCCGTTGCGCTGCCACTGCACACTCTGATCTCTCGAGTAGCAGCTTTCGCTGGGGTGGGAAGTTCCTCGCGACTCGCTCACAGGAGCTGGAGCTTCAGCCTTCCTTCCAGGGAGGTGCCCGCAATGAGAGCACCCAGGCGCTGCCAGGGCTGCTGCCGAGGAGTCTCCAGCGCTGCTGAGGCTCATTTCTGTGAAAAGACAGGCTTAAACTGGAAGTCCTGAGAGGGAGAGCTTCAGTCTTCTCTGTCCCAGGACTGGCCTGGGGGAGCTGGGAGAAATGGAAAAATTGAAGTTCTTCTGTGAAGTAACGATCTCTGTCTGAGATGGCTCCAGTTCTGCTGAGCCTCATGTTTCCTAGAGCAGAGACGGGCATTAGATGAGGCCCCTTTGTTCACATTTACCCTGTTCTGCTGCAGTTATTCTGGGCTGGCAGGTGGGCCGGGGTGCCTGTCGTCAGTGTGAGGGTTGCCAAAGAGGCCGTGGCCACGGTGGCAGCTCATTCCTGTGGAGCAGGAGTTTTCCTGGGGATTTGCAGCGTTAGCTCCCCGTTCACACACTGCCTCTTTCAAGTGCACATTTCCATCTTGTTTGTCAGCAAACAGCTTCAGTCCCTTTACCGCAGGAAGAACGGGCGAGTGCACCGATCAAGAGGCCAGATTACCTCAATGACACGGCACAGACCCTTTCTCATACGAGATGACTGCTCTCAGCTGTGGATTTTCACATCATAGAATCACAGAATGGTTTAGGTTTGGAGACCTCAAAGATCATCTAGTCCAAACCCCCTGCCTTGGGCAGCAACTCTTCTCACGGGACCAAGGTGCCCACAGCCCCATCCAACCTGCCCTTGGACACTGCCAGGGATAGAGCAGCCACAACGTGTTCCAGGGTCTCAGACCCCTCACAGGGAGGGGTTTCTGCCTCGGATCTCACCTCAATCTCCCCTCTTTTAGCTTGAACCCAGCCCCCTTGTCTTATTGCCAGAATCCCTCGAAAAACATCCCGCTCCAGCTTTCCTGGAGCCCCTTCAATGACTGGAAGCTGCTCTAAGGTCTCCCCAGAGTCTTCTCTTCTCCAGGCTGAACAGCCCCAGCTCCCTCAACTTGTCCAATAGCAGAGGGGGAAGTAATGGGATTATTGATTTTTCCTTGTCAGGTACTTTTCTGTACTTTTAGAAAGCACAAAAGCTCAGGGATGATGAGTGGCTGACTGGACTCAGCATTTCGTTATCTTGCTTACAATTTCTAGGAAGATAAATAGGGAGGGAATATTTGCTGGTTTTGCTCCTTCCTCAAGAAATCCTACAAAACTTTAGTTTCAAAGGAATTGTCAGGAGCTGTGAGAAGACCTCCAATGGGGTTCATAATAGCAAAAGGAGGCAGTGGAATCCAGCCAGCAGGGGAAGCCCAGTTTGAAGCTCCCCTTGCAGGGCTGGCTGCTCTGAAACCACAGGGCCAGCTCCTGCCTCCAAGCCAAGGTCCCCGCCAGCACCCTCTCCTGTTCTCCTCTGGGTGGACAAGTCTGCCAGGTGTCATCAGGAAAAATGAGTCCAGCTGATGTTGTGATGTTGCAGACCAAGGAGAAAAGGGGTTTGCAAAGGGTAGAGCAGATGCCTCAAAATCTGTGGAGTGGGAGGAGACACCCTCACCCCCTTGAGGATGGTCCTATGGACTCTGCTCAGATTTGATGCAATATCCTAGAGATTGTGAGCAAGAAAATGAAACACTGAGTCAGTCAGACACTTCCTCCCCACTGTGTCTCACCAGCTGGTGTCCAAACCCAGCCAAGCAAACTCTGTCCTTCTGCTCTGATGCTGCCCAGAAAGCCCATCTGGCTGGGCCTTGCTCAGACTGGCATTAGCAGGAATCAGCAGATTCCCTGGCAGAGGTTGGGACGCGGCGTGTTGGTCAGGACGTGCCGTAGGGTGAGTTCCCCTGGCTGGGGCTGCTGGTGGATTGACTCACAGAGCTACAGAGGGTGGAGGGGTGTCTGTGTCCCACTGGCTCTCCTCTGGCTCCAGCACTCTGGTTAAGGGAGGTGGGTAACCAGACTGATGCGTTGTCCCCTGCCAGGTTTCTTTCCGCTACCACTGCCAGCTGTACTCGGAGTGGCGAAGGACCAACCAGAAAGTTCGCTTGATGATCCCAGCCTCACGGAGCCCTCACCCTGTGCCCCACTCTCTCCTCTCTTCCAAGCTCCTGAAGAAGACTACGGATGAAACCACTGTATGAGCCATCCCTCAGCTGCTGTGCCACGTGGCTGCTGGGGCAGGGGCAGATCCCGGGACTGGCTTACACAAAGAGGGTGGGGTAGCCCCGCATCCACTGGACACACAGCAACGGTGGAGGCACTGGGAAGGAATCACCCCGCCAGAGACCTCGCGGTCAGTACCTACTTTGTCATTGGGCAAGGAAACAGATGAGCGACGTCTGTGGCATGAGGTGGCCAGGGATAGCCACATGGCAGAAGATGTCTGTCTGCAGGGACCCTTTCCTATAACTAAATACTCTCTGTGGAAAAATATCTCCATCTATATCTGTACCTAGTATGATTTTTTTAATGGCCGTGCATCTTGTGTTCCAGCCCTTTTGTGTGGATGTTCTAAGCTTCAGTCTAGAAGCCGGCAGCCTGATCTCATTCGGAGGTTAAATCTATGCCTTTTTGCCAAATGAGCATCTAAAGAACAATCCTCATCGACCGTTCTCAAAAGCCCCCTTCTCCTTTGCACTGTAGTTGGTTTTGATAAGACTGCATCAGCCATCCCCGTTACTACCCTTTGGTCTCTTTCGTGGTGTTTCTGTCCTTTCTAGGAAGGTTGTGTGTTTTTAATAGTTATTATAATCCCAGAAGGAGTCAAAAGACACGAGACTGAATGGAGATGTTTTGTACTGTAACGGACTGTGCTTCTGAGGATTTCAAAAGAAGTTTCACAACGCGAAAGTTTTGCCTGTGCAGACGTGATCTCACAGAGTGTTTCCCTTGCAGCTCCTGGCTCATCCCCAGGATGCGGATGCACTCAGCTCCTGCTGTGTCTGGCAACGGTAGATGGAGGATCAGAGGCTGTGAAGTGGGGGCTCATATTAGCTAAGCCCAGCATTGCCTTTTGAAAAGGTTCTGGCAGGAGCTTTCCCAATCCCAAAAGGTTGGAGTCTCTTTTTGCTGATGCCCTTTCACCACCTTGAGGCTGGACCTCGCGTGTCAGTTACACTCGTACCTTACGGGACAGGCCGTGCTCTGTGGCCGCTCAGCAGGACACGGGTGGTCTCGGCTGTCTCTGCGCTTTATTTGCACATTCCTTGGCTGCAGCTGGAGGAGCTGCTGTGCTTTGGTTTATCCCTGAAAGCACTTCTGCCCATCATGTGTCCTTCACAGAGCCCGTGTCCATGCGGCGAGGCAGGGGTGGCCACACACCAGGCGCCTCTGCTCTGTCACTAAACCCAAGCGGATCAGTCCGATGCCCTGCTAGAACCTGGTCTGTGATTCTTGAACTCAAAGCACCATGTGCCATTTCCTCTTCTCCCCAAAGCACCATGTGCCATTTCCTCTTCTCCCAAGCCACAAAGCAGGATGGTTTTCCTCACGCGTTCCCGCTTTGCTGACCCACGTCTGGCGGTTCTGGTGGCAAGACCAGCGTCCTGCCTTTCTCATTAGGATTCCTCCAGCTTTGGGGCCTGGCCTGTGTCTGCTCTTCTCCTCCCTCTCCTGTCCCATGGGTGTCCTGATATATCCCTGATATATCCCTGATATATCCAGATCTGCTGCACATTTGCAACAGCCAGTCTCTGTCCAGCTGTGAGCTGCTCTGAGTGCAAAGGTCTCACGTGATCGTGGGGCGAATGTCTTTGCCCCAGCCACGCTGTACATCTCTGCTTTCTGCCAGCCTCCCTGCCTGTCCCGTCCCTTCTGCCCTTTGTCATCTACAGGGACAACTCAGCCCCGGGTGCTCTTGAAGGTTTGGGGTGCAGAGAGGCCTCTCCAGTCTCAGCAGAGCCATCCTGCTTCAAATCACTCAGTGCAGGGGATCTCCCACGCAGGCGCTGCCTTTCCGCACCCCCTTCTCTGTGGCCGTGAGCACGGCACCGCTGCTCTGTGCCTTGTGCTGGGTGCTCCTTCCCTCCCCGACAAACCCCATGGCACCAGTGAGGACAAACCTGGGAGTTCATTTTAACCTTCCCCAGCCCGCGCCACGTCCCAGGCGCTCCGTCCTGCAGCACACCTGGTTCTGTCAGATCGCGGGGTATGTGCCCCAGGCGGCCTGAATGGAGCCAGCGTTCCAGCTGGGAGACCCGTGGTCCTGCCCGATACGCAACTGTGAAAGCCACGAGCCCCTCGCTGGGGCGGTGGGGGCTTGGCCCTGCGCTTTGCTCGTGGCTTCTTTGTCCATCGTAGCGGCCAATAGTTGGAGTTGGTGCGTGCGCTCCTGAAAACCCAGGAGCGACTCTAGGAGTTGTCTTCTCCTTCCCAGAGGAGGTGTTCGGCTCGTGGACGTGGGAAATCAGTGTCTGTGACCTGCCACGTCCCGGCGCCGCGGGGAAACGGGCTGTGCAATCCTGTAAATAAAAGTGAGACAAACGCCGGGCTGCTGCGTTGTTACTGGGGGCGGGTGGCTGAAGACCCCAGGCTGTGCCCTGACAGCAGACCCTGGGTGTGCTGTGGACACCTTTTCTGGCCAGCCCCCAGGAGATCTGGCGTAAGGCTTTGTCTTCGAGCCAAAGCTGGACACGACTCATGGGTTTTTGTCATTCGGGGCAAGTTCCTCTTGTCTGCGCAGAAACCCTCTGAGCGTGGGCCAAGCAGGGTGGAGCTGTTTGGGTCAAGGAGTCTTTCTGGCCTCTCTAGAGAGCACCTCGGCAGACACCAGGCACCCGCTGAGAGTGGTGAGAGCCTGGAATGGGTTGCCCTGGAAGATGGTGGAGGCCTCGTCCTTGGAGGTGTTTAAGGCCGGGCTGGATGAGGCTCTGGCCAGCCTAATCTAGGGTGGGGTGTCCCTGCCCATGGTAGGGGAGTTGGAACTGGGTGATCCTGCAGTCCCTTCCAACCCAGACTGACTGTATGACTTGGTCTGGGTGATCCTGCTGTGGCAGGGGGATTGGACTAGATGATCTCTCGAAGTCCCTTCCAATCCCTAATGATTCTATGATCCCTCTTCTCTGGTGCGATGTGGAGCCCCAGCAGCTCCTGCTGTCCCTGGCTGCGGGTTGGCCATCTGGGCTGTGTTTCCCCCTTTTGACTGGGCGGTGGGACTGTTACGCTGCCTGTTCAAAGTGTGGCTGTGGGTGCCGCTGGGGCGTGCTTCCGAAGCCCTGGACGACAAGCGCTTGGCCTCAGGTGAGACCCGTGTTTCCTCGGCAAGCTGGCACATGAAGAGGGCTCTGGGCGCCTTTATATTGAGAGAAAAAGTTTGCAAAAGAAAGCATCGTGTTCTGGGAAGAACTCCAGTCCTTCACGCTGCTGGGACACAGCAATCTGCACAGGATGCGGAGAAGAAAAAGCAGTAGCAGCAGCCAGACCAGTGTAAAAGAAACAGAAAACCCGGAGGAAGAAGGGTCACCGCAAGAAAAGGAGGAGAGATGTTTTAATGGGGACAGCTTTAGGTCGTGGTGGCTCAGAGGAATGTACCCACCCTGAGCAGGATGTGTTTGGCATCTGACTCCGCAGGGGTTCTGTCCAGGTATGTGGATGGTGGTTCTGCTCCAGATGCTGCTCCTGCGCTCCTCGCTTCATTCACCAGTCCCCCACACAGGAGCCGATTCTGGGGACACGCACCCCTCCAGACACAATGGCTGGAATTCAGGACCCCGCAGTTCACTCCAGGAGTCACTAAGGCCCTGCTGACTCCAGGAGCCGCACCCACAGCCCTGAGGTGCTGTACCCCCAGTTTGATCACTGCAGCTCCCGCCAAGTCCACTGGCACTGATCCCTCCGCAGCTGGCACTTCATCCTCACAACCCTGGCACCCACGGGACACAGGCTGAGATCACACAAGGTGAAGGCTGGGAAGGGGTTTAGTGAGAGGGAAGGAAGACTGGGGCAGACGAATGCAAAGGTCAGGCCCGCGTTGCCCACGACCGGCTCATTTTTACACCCCTTTGTGCCTGTTCCTACACGGCTCCTGCCCAGTGCCTGCCTTCCCCTGTGCGCTCCTCTGTCACTTTTCACAGTCCAGACAACCCCTGTGACTGTCCTGGACCCTCAGGTCCAGATACAGCTTGTGCCAGCCCAGGGAACGGACTGTTTTATGGACACAAAGCATGAGGACAGTGGGGGAGCGCCCAGAGGACGTCTGTCCCTCCAGGAGCAAACACAGTCACAGCTGGAAGGTTTCCGGAGAGAGAGGAGACATGGAGAACGGGGAAATGAAGGAGTAATGGATCTTCCAGGACTAGCTGGCCAGTGCACGGTGCCACTGGCAAGAAGCTCATTTGGGGAGAGTGAAGAAAGGTCCATTCTTGGCCTTTGGAGCTGGGAAGATGGGAGATGGAATCGTCGTGTCCGGCTGTCGGTGCATGCGACTTGCAGCAGTGCTCCAACCCAAAGCGACAGCTGTGGGGCTCTGGGTGCTTGTAATCAACACCTGTCCCTTTGCATGGTCCCACCCCACCTCGGGAGGATTTTTTCTGCTCCTGAGGGTGGAGAGGCAGAAGATTGAGCCTGAGGGTAAGCAGCTGTGGCAGCACACGGAGGAACAAGATTTCCTGATGCTGCCTTGGCTGGGAGAGCAAGAGGAGCAGATTGAAACACATTGGAAGAAAATGCTGCTAAATTCTCCGGGGTTGTTGCTTCGGATGGCTCTTGGAGGAGGAGCGGTGCCAGCTCTCAGGACACCAGTCCCTGCAGGTGAGGTCTACTGAAATGCCAAACACAGGTGAGACATTCCTTTGCTGAGAGGGTGGTCAAACCCTGGAGCAGGCTTCCTTGTGAGGTGCGTGACACCCCAAGCGTGTCGGGGTTCGGGGGGCGTTTGTTCTCGGTAACAGGCTTTACCCTCTAGCCAGCCCCGCGGCCGTTCAGGCAGTTAGACCAGGTGGTCATTTCAGGCCACTTCCACCTGAACTAGTCTGGTCTCTGTGAGGAAAGGAGACCTTTCTGGGGGAGACCAGCAGATCCCGCTGGCAGTTGTGTCTCCAGTGGACTTCAGACACTTCTCAGCTTCTTACCTTCCATGGCTGAGGCCTTTACTCAAGCTCTGCTCTAACAAATGTCATTGAGAACAGGGGAGGCTTTGGATGTGTGGAGAAAAGAGTTATCCTGAGCCCCAGCATCCAGCTGTGTCTGGTTGTTGGGTTTCTTTAACCTAGTCATTAAGATCAATTAAAAAAAAAAGCCAGAGACACCATGCTGGCAGGGAGCTGGGACTCTTTCTTTTGGGGAGCTGGGACTCTTTCTTTTGGGGAGCTGGGACCTGCGGTATTTTTCATGGTCTTGTACAGAGCAGCTGGAAAGGTGTCCCAACACTCAATGCCCTAAGGCCACCTGGCACCAAGCTCCTCCACGCACAAGGTCTCTGTGCTTCCTGTTGTCCCTGCGGTACCAGCTGCAGCATGAAAGGGATGAAGGACTTGTGCTGGTGGTGTCCATCTCCAAAACTTGCCAGTTCTCCCACTTGGTGGCCAGGGGAATCACATGAGAAGAAGCTGGCAGAGTGCAGGATCATCCCAGTTACCTGCACCTAGACCCAAGATGATTGAGACTTTTCTGGTCTCACCACAGCCACCCATACTTTCTCCAGTTCAGGGGCACAGCTTGAACCACGAGTCCATCCCCACCCAGAGCCACGGACGTAGCCTCTCACCAGGACACGAAGCCAGGCAGAAGGCAAAGAGAGGGGCTTTGCTTTCAGCATCAGCAAATGCCACCTGCCGCTCTGTGAAGTCCAGGCGGACCTGAATGGCCCTGGGAAGGCAGCCAAGGCTCAGGGGGGTCCAGTCAGGGTCAGTAAAGGCATAGTATTGTCCAAACCACTGTCCCACAGCCCAGATCCCCTCCTGAGGGGCAAAACTGAGGATCCCCTTTCTCTTGACAGACTGCTGGGCCACCCCCATAGCCCACCAGTCTCCTGTCTCAGCCACCTCCACCTCCCAGCAGTGTGTCCCTGCAGTGAAGCTCTGGCTGCCCAGCACACATGGCTCCGGGTCAAACCTCTCCGGGTTGTCAGGCAGTGAGGTCCATTCATCACCCCGTCCCACGACTCGCTGGTCACAATCCAGGATGAGGAAGGGGTTAGCAGTGTCTGGGTCCAGGGTGACATCAGCTGGAGGCAGAAGAGGAGAAGGTGCTCGGGTCAGACAGCCCCAGGACTGCATCAGGGCTGCATTCACTCCAGCAAGAGAAGGGACAGGAATGTTTCCTTTCACCTGCTCAGAGATGTCCAGCGTGGGGTAGGAAACCGCTTAATGCTGGATTGCTCCATCCTCAGCACTGCCCTGGTCCTACCCCTGACCCTGATCCGGGAGCTTCCATATGATCCCTAGCCAAGGAGACCTCAGTTTCCTGGGGGAGGATGCACCTAAGTGGATGGGTGCATATCTGCTATGCAGACACCCAGACCCGAGTTTGGGTGTCTCTGGCACTGCAAGAGTGAAACGGGCATGTCTCGGGTACAAACCAGCGCAGACCATGACAGGCGCTACCCCAAAGCCTCGAAACCCTGTGGCCTCCAGTTGGTGTTTCTTTCTGTTGTCAGTGGAGGGAGCCAAGGACGGCAGCTCAAGTGTCTTTGGAGCTGGTGGTGGGTCTACAGACAATGAGGAATTCGGCTAGGGGTGTTGCAGTCACACCCCATGACAAGCCCAGGCTGGGACAAGCCCCAGGTGCTTTGGTCCTAGACAGCTCTCCCACAGCAGAAGCAGGATGCGCTTCTCTCCTCAACAGATGTGTTCGCCTTCCCTGTGCTGAGAACTGACCTCTTTCAGTCATCTCCTCCACCTCACTGGCCAGCGTCTCACTCTCTTCTGTCCCCATCCCGTACGCCAGCGCGTCTGCAGAGTCGGAGAGGCAGGATTCCCTGGCAAAACTGGAAACTGCAGAGCTCAGAGGCTGCATAAAAGCGATAAAGAAGCAGAAGGAAACGATGGGACATCGTCGCCAGCGCTCAGGCACCCTTTAGCGAGACAGGGCTCACCTGCCAGCCGGTTCCAGGAAAGGAGGATCTGGGTGGGTCTGAAGGTCTTCAGTCTGCTCGCCTCTCCCCTGATATCCTTGTCACCTCGAGGCTGGACTGGCCTTGCGTAGCATTTCGAGCTTGTCAGAGTGAGGAGATCAGAATCCAGAGGGGCTGGATGACCTGGAGACCACAGCTGAGAGCCTGGCACTTGCACCTCTGTGGGGGAACCACACAACAGGACCTTCCACCTCCCCTGCTCTTGGTAACCACCTCCTGTGCCCTGAAGTTGCCGACGAATGTGTGACCTCATCTAACGCTGGCGTCTGAGAGTTCCTGAAGTGCTCCTGTCCTGTTTGCTTCACGGGGTCTGCCACGTCTCCCCGCCCTTCAGCCAGCTGCAGGTGGGTGATAAGAGCCTGCGGCACTGCTGGAAGACGCTCTATCTCCCTGGGTCCCGAGCAGAGCAGAAAGGCAGAATCCCCCTCCCTCAACCCGCTGCCCATGCTGCTGGCCACACAAGCCAGGATGTGGAGGGGGTTTCTGGGCTGCAAGTACACATTGCTGGCTCGCATCCAGTTTTTCATACATCAACAATTCACATCCTTCTCCACAGGGCTTCTCTCCATTGCCCCCCCACCCCACCCCTTTATCCCCAGCTTGTGCTGATGCTGGGGGTTACCCTGACCCAGGGACAGGAGCTTGCACTTGGCCTTGTTGAACCTCGTGAGGTCGGCCTGGCTCTGCCTTTCAAGGGAACGAAGCTCCCTCTGGATCACTCCAAGGTGTCAACCGCGCTTCGCTGCCACGTGCCGGCCACAGACTCGCTGCAAGTGGACTTGGTCCCTCTGTCCATGTCTCAGACAGCGCAAGAGTCAGCCCCCGTGGAGGTGGCTGCCCCAACCTCCCGTGCACCGGGCTGCATGTTCGAGCAGTGGCAGCAGGAAGTGAGTCGCAGGCTCTGGGGCAGGGTGACGCCTATTTTGCTTCTCGGACAGCGAAATGCTTTTCTCTGTGGGAGGGACCGCTGAGACTTGCGGGCTGAGGGCCCGTCCAGGACCCTGTGGCCGAGCTCGGAGGGTCCAGGTAGGTAGCACTTCTCAAAAAACTGCAGCTCCCAACCTGCCAGCTGCCACGTCTGGCTGTGGTTGCCCTCTTGTTACCACAGCCGAGACTCTGGCAGCGATGCAATGGTTTGGTGGGTTCACGGCGGGGCCAGACGCCGTCCCGGCTGGATGCTGAATTGCTGTGTGGATTATTTTACCTTCTCTGGGCTGGGACCTCATNCTTCTGGCTCCACGTGTGTTCGCTCTGGGTTCGGCCTCGTCTTCCTGCACCTTTCCATGTCTTTGACGGGGCTGCTTAAGAGAAGGGAGGGCTCCACGTAAAACAGTGGTCACCCTTCTATGGGAGCGGAGCAAACGTTGCAGCTTGCCCTTTGCTTCCTCTTCTGGGAAATCCCTACGACGGTTGATGCTCTGTGTGCAGGTACTTTGCACTAAAGCACCGGGCAAAGTCGGGTTGGTGGTGGTGCAAAAGTGACTTCAGCTGTCGGCATCTTAGAGTCTTCCCTGGACAGTACGGAAACGGGGCTGCAATCAGCAACAAACCCTTTCAAAAGTTATTTCTGGGGTTTTGGTTATTCCCTTGCTTGTCATCCCTTTTGCCCCTTCCCTCTCCTTTTCTGTCCACAGGTGTGCTCCAGTGAGGACGATGCTCTCTGCTTTCCACCGCTGCTGCTCTCTTCTGGCTTTTATCATCTATGGTCTCGTTTTCCGAGCTCACGAACTGCACTCAGGTAGGGGTTGCCCCATTCACGCTGATCCCTGGCCCTGGCTTCCAGCCTCAGTGTTTATTCCAGTCTGCCAGAACAGCAGCTCCATGTGAGCAGCAGAGCTGAGCCAGGCCCTTTGCCATAAACCCTGACCATCTTCCAAGAGAACCAGCATCCCTCAGGATCCTGGATTACAGCCCTGAACTCGCATGGAGATGAATCAGTTCTGCTGATGGGTTGATTATAATTTGTGGCCATTTTCCTCCCTATTTTCACAGTCACAGACTGGAAGGGGGCTGAAGGGGACCTCTGAAGCCCAGACAATCTAGTTTTCCCTGTTCCCAGCAGGACATAGAATTGTGGAGCTTGGAAAAGGTCCTTGAGATCATCAAGTCCAACCGTGTTACTGGGCTGTGGCCAGAGTGAGCTGAACCCCTGTAAGAACCAATCCAATAAAACAAAAAAAAAAAAGACCCACCCAACCAAAAATCTTTAAAAAAAATTAGTCTGGCCTCCTTTTGCGTTAAGTTGCTGTCTTGAAGGGCCTTCCGCGCTGCAGTGCAACAGTGGACTTGGAAGTCAGCTTGCCCAAGAAAGTGGACTTGCTTTGGTTTTCCTTCCAGCAGAACCACCCTTTCTCTGTGGTTTATTAATAAGCCCTTTTTTTTAAATTTCCCAACATGCCCAGAACACAAGAGACGTTTTTTATTTACTCTTGTAGATGGCAATAGCTGAGGGCATCTGAGGGGTGTCTTTGCACCCAGGCTGTCTGCTTTCTCCAGTCACCCAGCCAGGAACCTTCCTCCATTACTTATCCTCACCCTCTCCGCCTCAAGCAGCACTGGCAGTTCTTGTCTGTTCCCTTGAGAATGAATCTTGTGTTTGGGATCTGAAGACGTTTCTGGGTAGCGCAGGACAGAAAAGCAGAGGAATGGGTGGGTGGTTGGTCCTAGCTGCATGGCAGAAGCCCTCTTCCAGCCGTCCCCTCGGTGCCTCGCCTCTCCTGGCAGCTCACGAACCAGGCGGAGCAGTGGCTGCTGGCTTTCCCAACTCGGTCATCACCACAAACTCACAGTCATTTCTTCTTCCTCTGGGGCTTTCTCCCAGCCCCGTTCAGCATGATGGGACCCCCTGGACCCATCGCCGTGGCCGTGGGCGAGGACGTGGTATTGCCTTGCCGCATGTTCCCGGAGCAGAGTGCGCAGGACACAGAGGTGACCTGGTTTCGGGAACAATTCTCGCCCTTTGTGCACCGCTACAAACTGGGCCAGGACCAGTATGGGGAGCAGATGCACCAGTACCAAGGGCGCACCGAGCTGCTGAAGGACAACCTCGCCAAGGGCAGCGTGGACTTGAAACTGTCCCACGTCCGACTGTCCGACAAAGGGAATTACACCTGCTTTGTCCGCCGTGACCAGGAGTATGACGAGGCTGTGGTGGAGCTGAAGGTAACAGGTCCGTGGTCCGTCTCTCCGGTACCTCTAATTTACTTCCTCAGAGACAGTGCTCCTCCTCTGTCTTCATCCCTTCCTTGGGAAGCGGGTTTTATTAAGCACCATTGTTGAAACTACCAAGAACACCTCGGAGAGGCACAGTTGCCCAACGGGCAGCTGTAAGGAGCTCTTGAGAGACCCTACCTGCTTCAGAAGGGTCTTGATGTAAGTTCAGGCGTTGGGTAGTGAAGTGAGACGTCTTGGTTCGTGCTTTGGTGTTTTGCTGTTGGAACGTGGTTGTGCAGCTCTGTGCTATCCAGGCCTGCAGACTGCTTCGCTGCAGCAATCGCCTCCAGAGCAGACCCCCGACTGACGCGGAGAAACTGCAGGAGGTGTCCCCGCTCCGTGTGATTTAGGAAAACTCCAGGATTTGTCAGCGCTGAACTTTATCCTTTGCCAGGGAGATGAACAGCCTCGTTATTCCCCGCAGTGTCCCACAGGCTCACCCTGGGTCTCTGTTTCCCTGCAGCCAGTGGGTCTGCCCCGCTCATCATGCTGGAGGGCTACCAGGATCAGGGGATCCGGGTGACCTGTCGCTCAGGCGGCTGGTACCCACAGCCCCAGGTGCTGTGGCAAGATTCCAGTGGGCAGCATCTCCCATCACTCTCTGAGGATGTCACCCAGGACAAAAGCGGACTCTTTGCAGCAGAAAGCAACATCATCCTCACCAGGGGTGCGACCCAGAACCTCTCCTGCTTGGTGCGACATGCCTTGCGCAGCCAGGAGCAGAGGTCAGCTTTCTACGTATCAGGTGAGCGAAGGATGAGGGCATCACCCCAGTAACATCCCCATGGGAGCTGTGATTGGGAGGTGCTGCTGGCACAAAATCTGGGGGAGTGTTTTGCCATCAGCAGCCGGTGTGTTGGGTGGTACTTTGTGCCATGCCTGCAAGCAGACGTGGCTCGCAGCGGTGTCTGGGCACGTGCGAGGGCAAACCTCACCAGTTCTGTCTTGATGTGCAGGTTTAGAGGGGAGAAATGACAAACCTCATCGTAGCCAAGCATCTCCAGACATGCAGGTGAAGTGCAAACAGACCGCAAGGGAGGATCCAAACCACGTCGTCAGTCTCGCCTGCTGTGTGGGTTTAGTGTAAGATAGGAGTGTCTCGTTTCGGCATCTGCACGCGTTGGCACATTTCTTAATGTTTTCCTTGTCGGTCCAAGAAGCTCCTTCACACTGGACTTACCTGGAGCAGAGGTTCAGCAGCTAATTGGACTGGCCACGCACCAGGCTGCGCTGCAGTATCAGGTGCTTCTCAGCTGCATTCCACTCCTTTCTCACCTCCAGACTAAGCAATTCTGGGAGACTTTGTTGCCTGGAGGCCAGTACCTTTAGCCCCTGTGTTGCTGTTGGTGCCCATCTTACCCTGTTCTGATCCTGCGTTGCCTAATTAAAAACGGCCACCACTTTCCAAATAAGCAGGAGTCATTTGACTGGGCTCCATTTTCCCGTTAAAGATCCCCCCGGCGGACGCAGACAAAGCGTCGGTCACCCTGGGGCGAGAACTGGCAGGGGATTGGATTAGATGATCTTCTGAGGTCCCTTCCAATCCCTGGTGGTTCTGTGATGCTAGGATCTGTAAAAACACTGCTCTTTGTGGTTTGTGCAGTAGGGTGAGGACCAGCAGCAAGGGTCCGGGGATGCTGGGGATGAGCTGTGTGGGGCAGAGGCGACCCACCGCGGGTTCTTGCGGAGCAGTGTAACCCCGTGCGGATTTTCTTTCTCAGATGCCTTTTTCCAAAACGCCCGCCCCTGGATGACCGCGCTGGCCGTGGCCCTGGCTGCTCTGGCTGCTCTCCTTCTCGTCGCTCTCTATCTGTTTAGGATTAAAGGTACTGTCCCGGCGCAGGGGCTGGGGTCCTGGTCAGCTTTGATGGACAAGTGGCTTCGAGAGAAGTTCGGGGTGGGGGTTCCTAGGATCTCATGCTGGCGTCCCAGACACATGCGCGGGGCCAGGAGACGTGAAAACCTGGGGATTCCATTTCTGCCAAGCAGAGAAAGGTTGTTTCTTTACCGTGAGGGCTCGTAAAGAAGCAGGAGGGTGTCACCGTGGTGTGAGCAGCTGCTTCCCTGCACGTGACGGGGGCAGGTTCCGCCTGTGGAAAAGGAGCCGTCATTTACACCGAGCTGCAGGCAAATCCCAGGGGCTTTGGGGGCCCAGCAGAGCTTCCTTTCCTTACGAGAGACCCCCGCCGTGGAGGGAAAACAGAGAGCAATAAAAGAAGTCAAAATCCTCTCTTCCTTACCCAAAGGGGACGGAACCAGTAGGTTGTACGGGTGCTGCGAGACCCCGGGGCCTCTGGGCATCACAGGCAGCTGTAGTCGCTGCCACGGTCTCACCTGCGCTCTCTGGAAGGGATGTTTTTAGAAGTTATTTACATTTCTTTCTTTCATTTACAGGGAAGCATGAGAAAAAAATAGGTAAGTTTTACTTTTAGTTTGCCAGCACTTGGACACATCCCTCAAATGGAAGATGCTAATGGGAGGGTGTCCAGGGGGCGTGGGGGAGGGAAAGGGTTTGGCTGTTGGCTGCAGGAGACGGTGAAAATCCTTCAGGAGCTGATGAAACTGAGTTGTGACGGCAAGGAGGAGCTTTGCAGAACCAGTGCCACCAGCGAGCCTGGCTCTGCAAAGGGCTCTCAAGGAAGGCACCGGTGGAAGCCTCAGGGCAGCCCCCGTCATTCTGCAGGGGCCTGACCTTTGTCTCAGCACCCAATGGGGTGGTCGGGGGGAGTTTAACCCCACTTTGTCCTCCCTGGCTGATGCAAGCCTGCCCCTTTGCCTCTGCTTGGGGCTGGAGCCCCTGCTCACGTCTCCAGCCACAGAGCACTGGCCTCTGCCCAGAGCGGAGCCAGGAAGGGTGGGCAAGGTCTCCAGCAGCTTGAGAAGGTCGTGAGGGGTTCCCAGGACGAAGCTTTTTCCCTGTCAGCGACTCCATCCTCCCGCACCCCAACAGCTGTGTCAGCGAAAGGCCCTGGCGGTGACACTCTGTTCTGGTTTTGCCTTTCAGCGGCGCAGGAGGCAGCTCTGCGTAAGTCCCATCCCCGGTGACAGCTCTGGGCCCCTGCCGTTCGCCCCTCGTTCTGTCTGCACGTTGGGTTTGGGCTCAGGGCCTCGCTTGCCCGCCCTGAGCAGTCGCCAGGATTTTCATCCCGAGCGGCTCTCGACGCCTTCAAGCTCTAAGTAGTGAAATAGCGCTGAAGGTGCTGGACTGGGGAGGGGTGGAGACTGCGGAAACGCAAGCGGCGGCGAGCTGTCTCACAAAAGTACTTCTCCATTACCAAGGACCTGAAAGTAGTCCAACGTCACTTAAACGGGGTGGGGTAGAGGCCAGTGCCCGGGGTCGGACGGTGACGCACGCGCGCGTGTCTGTCTGTCTGTCGTGCAGGGGAGCGCGGCGCGCAAGTCGGTGAGTCTCCTCTTCCTCCCAGACACGTTTGCCAGTGGAGGGTGGTGGGGTTTCGTTTCGTTTTGCTTTTGAAGTGTGAGGTGAGTGTCTGCAGGTGGGGCAGAGGGGGAAGGAGAGAGTGAATTTGACAGTGACAAAGATTAGGGGCCATTGGGGGCTGATGACTGCAGAGTGCCCTGCGACAGGCCCCCTTGCAGCTGAGGGGCCTTCCAGAGCCCTTTGCCTGTCCTTGCTTTAAGCAGAGCAACCCGCATCACCACCTGAAGAGCAGAGCTTCGGGGTTGGGCAGGGAGAGGGCTTTGCATTGCCAAGTGTTGGCATGAACCTGCTGTCCTGCAAGTGTCATGGGAGACATTGCACCCAAACCAACATCCCACAAGCCATTCATACTCATTTGTCTTCATTTCCAGAAAAACAAGCCAAAGAACTTGGTGAGTTGCCTTCCGCTTCCTACATGCCAGACTTTTCCGTGCGGGCCATCTTCTTAGCTGGGTTTCGTGGATGTGCCCTGGGGTCAGTTTTCCTCTTGGGAGAGGAGGAGGTAGTGAATGCTGAACTAATTGTGGAGACGTGGCTTTCCTTGGCCCTCTCTGTGTGTTTAAGCTGTTCCCTGTAATGCTTCTACACCAAGAAGAAAACCCACCGAGTTTTCCAAGAAAGTCCAAAACCACAGAAAGACCATAAATCACAGAATCATGGAATACTCGTGGTTGGGAAGGACCTCCCAGATCACCAGGTCAGACCACGTCAGTATTTGCCTGAGTCAAAGGCAGCGGGATGACATTAGTAAAAGAACGGCTGAAGCCGTTTCATGTAGACGGACAGTGAAGCTTTGAAGCCTCCACTCGTGAGGAGACTTCTGAAAACAGCACCTGTTTGGAAAACGAGCCCCAAGCCAATGGAGTACGAGTGTCCAGCTGCGGAGCCCTCAACGCTAGAAGGATGTGAAGCTGTTGGAGTGGCTCCAGAGGAGACCACGAACATCTCGGAGGGCTGGAGCCCCACTGCTTTGGGGACAGGCTGAGGGAGTTGGGGCTGTTTAGCCTGAAGAGGAAGAGGCCCCAGGGGTTCCTTAGAGTAGCTTCCAGTACCTGAACGGGCTCCAGGAGAGCTGGAGAGGGACTGCTCACAACAGTGTGCAGTGAAAGAACAAGGAGCAGTGGTTTTAAACTGGAACAGGGGAGATTTACATGGGGTGATAGAAGAAGGTTCTTTACTACAAGAGTGGTCAAACACTGGAACAGGCTGCCCAGAGAGATGGTGGAAGCTCTGTCCCTGGAGACATTCAAGGTCAGGCTTGATGGGGCTCTGGGCAACCTGATCTAGTTAGAGATGTCCCTGTGCACTGCAGGGGGGTTGGACTTTAAAGACGGGCTTCAAAAGTCCCTTCCAGCCCAACATGTTCTATGACTCTAAGCATGTTCAGATTATCTCGCATCTTTGGTTTCCCTTTTCTTTTTTGCAAGCGTGGAGAAAATACGCAGTGCCCACAGAGGAAGGTAATTGAAGTTCGGTCTTTCATGGTGTTGAATCCTTCTCCCTGCCCTGATCTCCCTTCCTGGTAGTTCCCACCTCACAGTGATGCTGGCACCAGGGATGCTTCTGCCAACCCTCGTGTAACACCCAGACCCCTTCTTTGTTTGCTACATGCCCTGGGTTCAGGCAACTCTGGAGAGTTTTGATCCTCAGTCGGCAGTGCTGGCCATGTTTTAGAGACGTGGGGACCTCCTCAGCCTGGGAGTCTGCTGCTGATCCTCTTCCCTCTCTGGTCGATGCCCTCTGTCTGCTCCGTTTGCTCTTTCTTGCACCAACCATTACCTTGCATGACTGCGCGCGTTACAGTCTGCCAGCTATTACTTGCATCCTTTCTCTTCTTCTTGTGTAGCCCCAGCAAAGATCTGTCCTGGGGTGAGCTCTGCCTTGAGCTGTTGACTCCGTCTCTCCTGCAGTGAAGGTGGTTCTGGATCCAGACACAGCCCACTGTGACCTTGTCCTGTCTGATGACTGCAGAACTGTGAAACGAGAAGACACGCGGCAGGATGTCCCCGACATCCCAGAGAGATTTAACCCGTGGCGTTGTGTGCTGGGCCGTGAAGGCTTCACCTCAGGGAGATGCTACTGGGAGGTGGAAGTGGTGGACAGAGGAGGATGGACAGTGGGGGTCTCTAAAGCCGATGTGAAAAGGAAGGGTGATATTGAGTTTAAGCCAGAGGATGGCATCTGGGCAGTGGGGCAATGGGCAGGGCAGTTCCAAGCTCTTACGTCCCCTAATCGCACTCTCCTTCCAGATCTCCAGACTCCCAAGCGAGTCCGAGTCTCTCTGGATTATGAAGAGGGACGGGTGGCATTTTTTAGTGTTGATGAGGAGGTTCCCATCTTCACATTTCCACTGGCATCATTTGAGGGGATAAGAGTTCACCCCTGGGTCTGGCTGGGTCCTGGGACATGGCTTAAAATGTGTCCCTGATGAAGGGGAGGGAATAACAGAAGGTGTCTTCTGGGATCCACAGGAATTTAGACTCCCAGAAGGATTTAGTTTGGAAGGGACTTGTGGAGGTTTCTGTTGCAACCAGCTGCTCACAGCAGGACTGACCTCAAAGCTGCCTTTGGAACTTGTTCAGCTGAATCATCTAGGAGCCCCAAGGGTGGGGACCTGGTTACCTCTCTGGGCCTCTGTCCCAGTGCTGCACCTCTCTCAAGGGAAGAATTAACCCTTTATATTTAGTCAGAATTTCCCCAGCTGCAGTGACTGTTCCTCTTCATCCTCACGCTCTACGTGTGGAATGGCGCTTCCACCGAAACCACACAGCCACAGCTGAGATCACTTTCCACAGGCACGGAGCACAGTGACTTCTGCACGAGCTGGCTCCATGTGTGTGTGTGTCAGCACGTGATGTCTGTGTCTCAGCTGCTGTCTCCACCTCCTTTTAGCCTGTGGGAAGTTGCAGGTGCTTTTGAGAAAACAGTTCACAACCTGCAGGAGATGGCAAAGGCACGTCAGTGGGATGAATCCACGGCTGGCCTTGTCCCCTTGTTTGCCGGCAGCACAACTCCAGGTGACAACCTCCCCTGTGACCTGATGACACCCTAACACTGTGAGAACCACCTTTTTTGAACTTTGACCTCTTGTTCTGGTGGAGGAAAAGCTGCATTTGCTTGCAGTGCTGAGGAACGCAGGGCAAGCTCAGAATGTCCCATACGGGCCAAAATGATGCTGGATAAACCAGTAACCCATATGAAGAAGGACATCTTGCGTTGAGGCACATTGGTGTGCAGCTGGCTCAGCTCGACCGCGGTCAAGCTTTCTCACAAGACAACGGCATGAGAAAGAGCAGGGCACTGCAGGTCCCCTTTGCTGGAGAAACCGTGGATCTTTATTTTTTGTGTCACTTTCCTTCACTCATTAAACTCTCTTTATCTTGACCCACAAAGGTTTTGTTTTCCTTGCCTTTTCAGTTTTCTGTCCATCCCACTATAAAGGCAGTGGGCAAGCGTCTGGTGGGTACTTAGCTACTGGCCAGGGTTGACCACAGAGTGGAAAACCAGTATAAAACCGTATGTCCTCTCCTCTGTATCATGTCCCCTTACAGCTCTTGGGTGACCAGCACTGCAAGACGTTCTGCAGTGACCTACGGGCCAGGAAAGCGTAGACAGCTTGGCTGCAGGAGCAGACAGAAGAAGGAACTGCAAAACCGAGCTCCTTCCTGTGCCTCTAATCTTCTTGCCAGGTCTGTGCTGCGGCTTCTGCCATGAGTGTTCAGGCCGCCTCTCCAGAAGAACCACCCCCTTTTTTTTCCTGAAAAGCCAGAAAGAAGGGATCCATCAACTACACCACTAAAGACTAGCTCAGGTAATATGTGGCAACTTTCTTGTTTCCCATCTGGGCTGTGATCCCCAGGGTTGAGGTGCCTCCAGGATCGAAGCCTGCAGTGTGCTGAGAAAGAGCTTCCTCGAAGCAGAGGAAGGAGCAGAGATTCATATGAGGGACCCTCTTCCTGGGACGTAAAAAGATGCATCGAGTGCAAGGGCTCCTCTTCCTTCGCTGTACACGAGCAAGAAATTACGGAGCTGGTCTCTGGCTGAGTCTTTTCCAAGGAGATGGTGGTATGGCAGCACAGTTAAAGTGGGGGCTGTGCTGAAGGACAGGAGATGGTTTTGGCTGCTCAGGAAGCTGCAGCTCCCTTCCCACAGCTGTGTGTGCTGATAGAGGGGCTGGGCAGCACCTCCCCACCAGCACTGCCATCACTGCCATCACAGCAGCATCTGGTCTTTGGCAGGAGGGAGGCAAAGCAGGAGAGCCAACGCTGGAGGGTCAACAGGTGAGTCCCAGGAAAGCAGCGTCCATTGGGACTGGGAATTCGAGGTAGCCGTGCCTGTGCATGGGAAGCTCTTTTCACTCTAGAACTACCTGAAAGAAGGTTGTAGTGAGGTGGGTTTGGTGTCTTCTCCTGAGTTACTGGTGATAGGAAGAGATGAAAGAGCCTCAAATTGTACCAGGGGAAGTTTAGGTTGGACATTAGGAAGAATTTGTTCCCTGACAGAGTGGTCAGGGATTGGAACAGGCTGCTGCTCAGGGAGGCAGTGGAGTTGCCATCCCCGGAGGTGTTCAAACAATGAGTAGATCTGGCCTTTCAGGACATGGTTTAGTGGGCAGGGTGGCGTGGTGTTGATGGTTTAGACTTGATCTTAGAGGTCTCTTCCAACCTTAATGATTCTATGATTACATGATTCTTGTGAGGCCAAACTCAGCAGAGATCAGCTGGTATTGGGTAAGAGCACACAGCTTAGCTGGATGGGGTTGGTGTATGCAGGGACGTGAACAACACAGAGCCACTGCTTTTGCAGTCTAGAGGGCAGAAATGCCAACCTGATGCAGGAGGCACTGCCATGAGGAGGATCATGAATCACGTTCTCCACGGAGGAGGATGAGGTGAGCAAAAGGCTAGAGATTGGGTCTCCTTCCTGAGCTTGCTGCCCTCCAAGGGTGAGATGACAGGGTGGATGTTGGCAGTAGATGTAGGACTCATCTCTTCCTTTCCAACCTCGCAAGGAGAAGCTGCAGGGCTCAGTGGGCTCCCAGGGGTTCTGCTGGTTGATGCCAGCCCTGACATGTAGGCGCATGTCTCCCTTCACCCATACCTCTTGACTTTCCTCTCCAGGCCATGTGGGTCCCTGCTCTACTCTTTCGTATTCTCCTCGTCCTGTTACCCCCAGCCAGCAGTACTGAGCCAAGCCAGCCCTGCCCCTTGGAGATGAACAAGGTCAAGGACCTCCTGGAGGTGAACTGCACAGAGCAGGGTCTCAGTGCAGTGCCCCCAGATCTACCTGAGGACACGGGCATCCTGCTGCTCAGTGCAAACCGCCTGACTTCTGTCTCCACTGCCACCTTCCTGCCCCTCAAACAGCTGCAGGACCTTGACCTATCTGACAATGGGCTGGTGGCTCTGCACACGGGGTACCTGCTGCCGTCTCTGAAGGAGCTGATCCTCTCCCACAACATGCTGGGGGTCCTGCCTGCCCTGCAGGGCCTGCCTGCGCTCACTCACCTGGCTGTGGCGCACAACAGCCTGGTGACGCTGGACCCAGGGGCTTTCCAAAATGTGCCGCTGCTGAAGGACCTGAACCTACGAGGGAACAAGCTGCAGGTGCTGCCCCAAGAGGCCTTTGCGGGGCTGGGGGCACTCAAGGACTTAGACCTTTCAGACAATCTCCTGGAGGAGCTCCCCAAAGAACTGCTGCAGGATCTGCACAAGCTGGAGATCTTCTGGCTCTCGGGAAACCGCCTGCAGACACTGCCTGATGGTTTCTTCCCCGAGGGGCACATCTTCATGTACGTCTTCCTCACCGAGAACCCCTGGCACTGTGACTGCAGTCTGCACTACCTGCGGACCTGGATCCGACAGAATGAAGATAGTGTCTATCAGCCAGACAGAGGCCTGGAGAAGACTAAGGTTGAGGTTGCGCCTGAGAAGGTGGTGTGCCACAGCCCCACCACGTATCAGGGGAAGCCCATTGTCCACTTAAAGCTCAACTGTGGAAGTGTGGGGGATTTGGATGATGAGGAAGAGAATGAATATGGTGATGGGGAAGAAACAATGGAGAAAACTACCATGATCCCCCTCCTTCCACCACAGCCATCCACCCCCAAAGAACACGCTACCGTGCCCCATGATCTCACGCTCCCCACGACAAGACGTCACCTCAGAATCCCTTGTAGCTCTACCCTTGCCCCAAGCTCTAGAGCTCCCACAACTGCCATTCTTGCCCCAGTCAGTTCCACCACCCCACCCACACAGATCTCCCTTACTGCCACTGTTGCTGCTCTCACCAGCAGCCCCCATGGACCCACCACCTTCATCTCTACCACCTCACTATCAGTCACTATGAGCACCAGAGCTCCCAGCATCAGCAGCCAGCCTCACACCACCCTTGCTCCCAACACTGCAAACACCTCTGTTGCTCTCAGGGTGTCTACTGGCACATCTTCCACCACGTCTATGGCAGTGCTAGAGGCCTCTTCCATTGTCAGATCTTCATCTCCTTCTCTGATGACAACCACACGGCTGGGAGTCTCTACCACCACGCTTTCCACTCATGCCTCAACCCCACCAGCTCACCCAAATGCCACATATTTCACTCAGCCTGCACCTTCCCCTCCACCTCTGCCCCTCTGCCCCTGCTCCACCCCAGGGCTGGCAGCGCGGGTACTGCGGCCCCAGGCAGGTGGCAAGGGTCCACAGTGGGGGCACTGGGTGCTGCAGCACTGCTGCCAGCTGCACTGGGGGTTCTATCTGGCCTCCTGGGCTCTGCTGGTCCTGACTGGGCTGGCTTTAGCAGGGTGGTTGGTGTGGATGTGTGCGACTGCACGTCCCTCATCGCACAACTGCCTGAAGATTCCCGAGGCGGGGTATCCGCTGCTGGAGCAGGAGTTGAGAGAAACCCCTGCAGTGTATCTCAGCAGTTTCAAAAGCCCGCGCCCCACGTTCTGTACCATCAAGGAAGTAGAGTTGTGCCCTCGGGTCACCTACTGCACCATTAAAGATCTGGGGATGCAGCGCAGTCCTCCTGCAACCTCCTCCTTCTGCACCACAAAGGAGCTCTGGATCCACCGGAGTCCCCAAAATGCTTCCTTCAAGCCTTTCTCTGGGAAGCTGATGGTCTCAAAACTCAGCTCCCTGAAAAGCCCTGCTTACAGCCTGGACAGGGGTGTCGAGGCCATCGGTGATGTCAGAGTGAAATACGCTGGCAACACCTGGTGAATGCCCCACTATGGTCAGAAAAAGAGACAGGGAGTCGTGACTCTGCTTCGTGTACCCTTGTTCTACGTGGGAAATACGTACTTGCCCAGGGAGAAGCCATCCAGCAACTGCCTCTCTCACACCCCCAGAAGTTTCTGGAGCTGAAATAAAGACTCTAGATCTTGGGAGGGGGAAAATATGCCCTCAGGTGGTCAGCAATAGTTTGGGACTGCCCATCTGCAGTCTCAGGACGAACTGCAAAAGCTTTGTGCCCCGTGTCCCAGCTGCTTCTGTTGGAATGATGCACGCGAAGACGCGCAAAGCTTCCTTCCGATTCCAGGGTGTTGGTAACAGAATAAATAGCCTCTGCCTGCATTCCACATGGGTGCTGGTTTCATTTCATTAGCCCTCCCATAGTCCTGGCAGGGGACAGTGAATGACAACATTTTCTTTGGTACTTGGAAGAGTGAACAGGGAAAGGAAAAGTCCCATCTTCCATACTTTTGCCCCAAAATGTGTGATCCTTCCCTGTGGGATTGAATCACATGGCAAAAGTATCCTACTGCTCATCCCGCTGTCCTAGGTGTCGATGCCTCTGCATCACAGAATGGATGGAAATGGGGGAGGAAGGCAGAAGGCTTTGGAGGGTCATGGCAGTGGAGTGTCCAGAGACTGGCCAAGCTGTGCAGAATTCCTCCAAACATTCCGGGAGGTGGGAGAGTGAGAGAGAGGTTGACACTCACAGGAGTCAAATAGCAGCCTCAGCACTGGAGCACAAATGGAGCAATCAGAGCAAATTAGTGACCTTTGCAGTTTCAAAAGACGCTTAAGTTCTAACGGTCCCAAATATATGGTCCATCTACTGTGGGCTCACAGCTTCTGTGGCAGTGGGTGAAGGACCTGGACAGCCTCAGGAGCAACATGAGCAAGGAAGATCCCACACCTGTAGAAGCCTGTAGGGACCAGCAGAAGGGCTGCAAACAAGATCTGTAGTAGCAGTTCATGGGGAACTTGAGCAGGAAGGGCACTAGATCTCTGAAAGCTCAACTGGGAGCAATGGTGTCCACCAATCCAAAAAACAGGGCCTCGCTACGGTTTGCACAGAATCGCAGGAAGTTAGGGGTTGTAAGGGACTTTGAAATCATAGATTCCAACACCCCTGCCAGAGCAGAATCACCTACAGCAGGTCACACAGGGCTGTGTCCAGGAGGGTTTTGAATGTCTCCAGAGAAGGAGGCTCCACAACCACTCTGACTAGCCTGTTCCAGTGCTCCGTCACCCTCACCGTGAAGAAGTTCCTTCTCAGGTTGATGTGGAACCGTCTATGTTATCATGAACGCCTCCCTCGACTTCTGCTGTTTGCACCTGCGCAGCTGGTCTCGGGGCCTCAGGTGGGGTCTCTTGACTGACACTGAAGACCTTTTCCGCAGTGACTCGTCCTTCTTGGCAAGAGGGCCAAGCTGTTACAGGTCCAAGCCTGGGAAAATAACCTTGAACATCCTCTTATCCATCTGTCTCTGCTCTTTGAAGATTAGTTGTTCTCTTCTCATTCTTATCTGCACTTCAAGGTTGCCAACAGTTTGCTCATTCCATCTGCCAGACGCTTCCAGTTTTACTGACCACCCCCCATGTTTTTCTCAGCCAGTCTCCCCGCACGTTTCCCCGGTAAAGCAAAACTATGTTTCACAGAGCATCCCTTCAGCAAAGAGAAACCTCTGCGCCTAGAGTTCTGACCTGCCATCAGCTGTATGTATCAGCTGTTTACCCAGTGTGTGCAATGGCACTAAACACAGTCAGTGTGTTTATAGCCTGTTTGTAGCCACTGGCACCTTAAGGCAGTTGTTTACCACCCTGTGCTCCCAAGCACACAAGTTCAAAACATTCATACACCCTCACCCAGCTTCCTCTGCCTGTCTGATCTATGTACGTAGTTCTACTGCCTTATGGTTGGCTGAAAAGCTTCAGCTGAAAAGGGCTGTGCAAAGAAGTCCACGTTGGCGCAGGCGGAGCCCCTCACCCCTGACAGGTGGGTACGCAAAGGAAGGAGGTGTATCAGGTGCTAATGGAGCTGTAATGAGCAGAACTCACACCACCTTTGAGCACAGTTAACTAACCCAGTAGCTTTGCCAGGTTGTCAGCCGTTCTTAAGAGAAGGTGTCT
Source organism: Rhinopomastus cyanomelas (assembly GCA_013400115.1). Classification (NCBI taxonomy): domain Eukaryota; kingdom Metazoa; phylum Chordata; class Aves; order Bucerotiformes; family Rhinopomastidae; genus Rhinopomastus; species Rhinopomastus cyanomelas. The sequence continues at coordinate 433,379 of VXBP01008536.1, forward strand.
GCATTCTAAGGCTCCTCTTTAAAGACTGCCTCATTGTGCTTCTCAAAACCTGGTCACCTTTCTGTTGTTCTTTATGTCATCCCAAATCCTTTGGCTTCATTGAAGCCAAAGAATTTCTTCCGCCACTACAGCAGATTGATGGAAAACTCACGATGAGTGGAAATGTTCAGCTGGAAAGGTGGGAAAGAGCACCTGATGCGTGCTTCGGGTCATTTGAGAAGGATCGCTTGAGAAGAGCCTCTTGTATTCAGTTGAGCTCTGTAGTAGCCTGTTGGGCTGCATGGGCTGTGCTGGGGTGAAACAGGGAGGCTCTGGCAGGGTCTGGTTGGG
>VXBP01008537.1:0-22861 GCA_013400115.1 Rhinopomastus cyanomelas
GCAAGAGGTCACCTGTTCTTTCTTAAGATCAGAAATGCTTTGAATGCTTGAGAGCAGCTGTGTGGAAAAGAACCTTGGGCTACTAGTGGACAAAAAGCTGGACAGAAGCCACCAATGTTCACAAATGGGATCTTTCGATGGAATTTTTGTTTCTTTGCTTTAAAAAAAAGAAATTGCTGGTTGACATCACAACCAGTACAAAGTGATGAAAAACACTATCATTTCGAGGTGAAGAAAGATCTCAGTCTTTTCTGGAAACCAAGGTATTGTTGAAAACGTTTTTTGAACCTTTTTTGGTGTCAGCTGGAACAGAGGAGGTTCCATATAAATATCAGAAGGAACGTCTTCACAGTGAGGATGACAGACCACTGGAACAGGCTGCCCAGGGGGGTTGTGGAGTCTCCTTCTCTGGAGATGTTTAAAACCTGCCTGGATGTGTTCCTGTGTGACTTGACCTTGGGGATCCTGCTGTGGTAGGGGGATTGGACTGGATGATTTTTCAAGGTCCCTTCCAATCCCTAACGTCTTGTGATACTATGAGAATATTCTAACTGGGAATAAAATAAGGGAGAGGGTTATTAAGTAAATTATCTTATACAAAGCACTGAATCCTTATTTTCAAATACTTTATGGGCCTGAATTGCATGTGACTATAACCTAATGAGCTGGCAACTAACTAGAAAGTGTAGCCAGCATTGGTTGCAATGCCATTTACCTGCATGATCTCTTTTGTGGATGGGGGTCCTTTTATATGATTTTGCTTAATCCATCCTTCAAATCTTTCTGATCAAGTCCATCACACAAGCAGTGGTTGTTTATGAGACGTGTTGCTGTTTGGTAGTTGCCATTGCTCTTTCTAGTGAAAAATGGCCATTGATATCTAATATGAGACCACTTCCTAATTTGCCTCTCCATTCTCTTCACTTTCTAAGACTCTCAGTTGCTCTCAAAAATTCTTTTGTTAATTACTATCTCTTTCTGTACCACTTGTAAACTAAAATGTTTCTGATGCCTTGTACTCTGCTCTTCGCCACATTATAAAATCATGGGGTCTTAAAACAAAAACAAAGAAACAAAAAGCCCCAGCTTATATAAACAGCTTGATATTTTTAGAGCACAGGGTCAAGCAGATCAGCTTTTAATTAGAAACAGATTAAACTTTGATCGCTCATGCAGAGCTCTCCAGGACTGACCAAAGATAATCTTCACAGGCTTTGGAACAAGCAGAGGTCAGAGATCTTGCCAGTGACTTTGTATTTAAGATGAAAGGTCAGAAAGTCAAAGCAATGCTCTAGAGCTTGGAAGGCTTAGACCCTACCAGGGCAGGAACACAAACAGTGTGCTGCTGGGGAACTCTAAAGAAGAGCTGTCTAAGCAACTAAACACATGCTAAAAATCACAGAATCACTCTGGTTGGTAAAGAACTCTGGGATCATCAAGTCCAACCATCTACCCTACCTTACAAATTCACCCCTAAACCAGATCCTTCAACATCTCATCCAAGCAATCTTTAAACACATCCAGGGATGGTGACTCAACTGCCTCCCTGCTCCTAACTCTCAAGATCAGCTCATTAACTTAAGATAACACATGAAAATGTCCATTTCAGAAAAACTTACATAAAAACAAGGAGCACTATAGCTCACATCTGAGAAATGGAAATCAGAGTCTTTGGTTTTGTCATTTTTCATCATATAAGCCAAGTTCAGCTTCAAAACACAAAAGATCAAGAGATTTGAGTAACACTCTATTTATGTTTGTCATTTGTCTTTATAATCGTGGGTGTTCATGGTGGTTCTACAATAATCCACTGATTTAAGGTGCTGTATCTGTGTGCTGCTTTGTACTTCAGCTTTGTTTGAAAGGTTTACAGCTGTCGTAACAAGGCAACTCTTACACCAAAAGCCTTTTAAGGACAGAAGGATGTGTGTTTGTCTGTAAGAGAAGTATCAAATCAAACTTAGTGAAGAATAGTCTCATAGTGCAGACGTGTGCCAACTAGGAGGCAGATGCCAAGTCTTCCAGAGCAACTGGAAACCAAATGCACAGCAGCTGTAGAATGGACTAGGCTATTAACTGGGCAGATCTCAGGGATAGAGGCCACCTTGGAAAGAGATTCATTCTTGTTCATCCAGAGACCTGAGCTGAACAACTGAACATCACTAAAACACAGCCCTTCCCAACAGCTTTTAGTGCGGTGAGCCACACTTCTGTGGCAGAAGAGTTAAAGAAAAGGGCTTTAGATATCAAAAGCTAAGAAGCAAAGCTGGCAAGTGAGTAAGGGCACCTAAAAACAGCTTACTTACACAGTATGGAAATTTTCCCATCTCTAGCTTCTTTATACCCAAAACTCAAAAGGATTTTGCTCCTCCAGAAAATGGAACTCATCTCCAACCCTGGATGTGTTGAAAAGCCATGTAGATATGGAGCTTAGGGATATGGTTTATCAGTGGGCTTGGCAGTTAGAATACAGACAGTAGATGTTCCTGATACTGAGCTTTACCAGAGAAAACATTTACTGTCAAGACAAACAAATACTTAAATTTTAAGCATGATGTTAATATTTACCTGACTGATTTGACAAAATTCTGTGAAACTTAGAGTTAAAAGTGCCTGTATTTGGCACTGGTGAGGCCGTATCTTGAGTACTGTGTCCAGTTTTGAGCACCTCAACACAAGAGAGATGTGGAGGTACTACAGCAAGTGCAGAGGAGGGCAACTAAGCTGGTGAAGGGCCTGGAGCATAAATCTGATGAGGAAAGACTGAAAGAGCTGGGGATCTTTAGTCTGAGGAAGAGGAGGCTGAGAGGAGACTGCATCACTCTCTACAACTACCTGAAAGGATGTTGTGGAGAGGTTGGTGCTGATCTCTTCTCACAAGCACTCTGTGATAGAACAAGAGGGAATGGGTTCAAGTTAAAACAAGGTAAGTTTAGACTTGATCTTATGAAAAATTTTTTCCAGAAAGGGTGTTCAGTCACTGCAATGGGCTTCCCAGGGAGGTGGTTGATTTGCCATTCCTGGATGTGTTTAAAGATGGTTTGGATCAGGTATTGAGGGGTGTGGTTTAAGGGTGAACTTGTAAGGTGTGGTAGATGTTTGGACTCAATATTCTCAGGGGTCTTTTCCAACCAGATTCCGTGATCTACAAAAGAGCCCCATTAATTGAGACTGAAAAGGTTTTTGGAATTGAGACTAAAAAGTCATCTTTTGACAATTCATAGAACCCAGGTGATCTGATTACTAAGCATTTTACTTTCAACAATTTCTTAAACCTACTGTACTAGGAAAGAAGGAGAAAGTCTGAGCAGAGTGAGTGCATTCGATGCCAGTTTAGATTTTCAGTAAATTCTATAGCCAGACTTTGGATGGGGAGATGGATGAGCTGGATTTCTTTGTCTCTCTTGAAACTCTGAGTTGAGACCTGACCTTGGTCTTTTGTTCAAGGCTCTGCACAGCCTGGCGTTTCACTGTCTCTTTCAGCTTCGCTTTCGGAAGGTTTTTCTTGGCCCTACCATCTTCCCCCAACCTTTCCCCCGGCACCGAATGATGGCAGGCTGTGGGCACAAGCGACTGTCACTAGAGGGCGCTGCACATCTAGATGTTTGGGGATGTTGTCCTTCCAAAGGAACCCCACTCCACTCGCTGTTCTTTCGCTTCTGAGCTTTGAGATTCGTTGTTGGACGTGCCTGACAACGCTGATAAGAGAAATTCTGGGGAATTACAAGGATGTGTCTCTGCCTCGGGTTTGACTGGAGATGCTGTGTGTGGTTTTCACGAGCTACTTTCTTGCTGAGTTTTGCTTGAGTATTTGTCTGCCTGTGACATATTGCACTCTGTTTTCTTTTTCAGAGGTATCAGTGGCTCATTTTTAATGGCTTGATGGGAACGTCTTCCCAGCGAGGGCGACAGAGCACTAGAACAGGCTGCCCGGGGGGAGCTGTGGAGTCTCCTTCTCTGGAGAGCTTTAAAACCCTCCTGAGTATGTTCCTGTGCAACTTGGTCTAGGTTATCCCTCTGTGGCTGGGGGATTGGGCTGTTTGATCTTTCAGGGTTCCTTCCAGTCCCTAATGTTCTGTGATTCTGAATGAATTGGTGTGGCTGAACAGCACAGGATCTCCTGTTGAGCCACTGAAGAGCAATTTTATGTAGCTGTCTGTATCTGGGATGAACTCAGCCTCAAGCAAGATTTGACAGTCAGCTGCAGTGAGTTGTATTTTGGGAAACAACTGATTGTCACACTGCAATGACAGAAGTTCCAGCATTCTGGTTGCCACAGCTGCAGTCAGTTTCATTTTTAGGTCTTAAGGAGGTGTCTGATTTGGGAATGGTGAGGTTTTGGCACTCAATTGTCTCTGAGCTTTTGGCTCTACTTGAAAAACAAAAGTATGTCTTTATCATCAGGAAGTCAGGCAAGGATTTAATTCCTTGTGTTGTGATTATCCTAACTGAGGAACTGAAGGCACAGGCATGCCCAGAACTCATGTGAGAGGATACCTCCTACCGTGCAGCCCCCTACATACAGTGGAGAAGCTCTGTCTGTTCCTTTACAGTCTGTAAAGCTTCCCAGGGCAGTTTATTTCAATGTGTACATAAAGAGCTGCTGTGAAGCCTTCTGAGTTAGAAAACAAGCAGTGCTGAGCTCACAGATCAATTACCAGAGAGAAGTGAGGTTAGTTAAGTGGGTGGACTGAGTGTTATCTCTCCAGGCTACCACAATGCAGCGCTACCTGAGAGATTCAGTGGCTTAATACTGACTCATGCAGTGGGAATCCTAAAAGTCTGTACTGAGCTTAAGCTTGGTTCCCTGCTTTATACTCAACCACTCTTGGCGTCTTGATGGCTTTTGGATGTTAGAGGGAAAATACTGTCTTTCTTCAGCTTTTTCCTCTTGGATACATCCTTTTCTGGAGACTCGAGTGGCTAGAGAGTTGTGTTTGGGAAAACACTGCTTCCAGTACAGTCAAAATAAGCAGGCTTCCTTCTTGTGTATAAAGGAAATAGGTGTTCAGTGAGCTTCATGCAGGATTGATTGTTCCACTGGTGAGGCACAACCATGTCGAGATGCATTGTTTAACTTTCTCTTGGGGTTTCTCAGGCTCTACACTGTGAGTCCAGTGCAGAGCCACAAATATGGTGAAGGGAGTAGAACATCTCCCTGATCAGGAAAAAATGAAGGAACTGGGTCTGTTGAGCTTGGAGAAAAGGAGACGGAGAATGGAGCTAGGCTCTGCTCAGTGTCGTCTAATGATAGGACAAGGGACAGTGTCAGCTAGAACAGTGGAGATTCCACATCAATATGAGAAGGAACTTCTTCCCAGTGAGGGTGACAGAGCACTGGAAGGAGGTGCCCAGGGGGTTATGGAGTCTTATTCTCTGGATATATTTAAAATTTCCATTCGGAAATGTTCCTGTGCGACTTGGTCTAGATGGTCTTGCTGTGGCAGGGGGATTGGACTGGATGATAATTCAAAGTCCTCTCCAATCTCTAATGTTCTATGATTCCTTATGGCAGCATGTCACCTCATTGACCTCTTTGAGCACAACATACTGCAATTCTCTAATTAATTTTAATCTCTTTTTAGTGCCATTATTACAATTAGCATGTTCCCCACTGCTTGTGAAAGTGACCAGTGATAATCTTAAAACAGTGTAGCCTGGCTGTACCTTCCATCTATTTTACCATCTATGCTTTTTGTGGGCCCCTGAAAATTGAGACAGGTAAGTGTCACAAGCCCTGGCTGGCAGTTGGCATGGAAACAGTCCATTTGCTCATTGCAGCAATGCCTGAAATTAGATGTGCCTTGGAAAACGTCACCTGCTCTGCTAGCAATCTGTTTTACAGCTGCATTCTCCAAAGTCAGATAGTGTTCCTATGCACATGAGACAGATGGGTACTTCTGCTCCACTGTCTCGGTGCTTTACTTCTAATTTTATCAAAACAGTCTTTATCACAGAACATTAGGTGTTGGAAAGCACCTCGAAAGATCATCCAGTCCACTTTCCTTGTCAGAGAGCTCTTTTTTTTTTTTTTAATTGGGAAGTTTACAAGAATGGCAGGGCTGGGAAGGTTTTGAAGCATCACCAAAGCACATCTTCAGAAAGCTTCAGGATCAATGTCCTCATTAGCACCTCTCAAGAGGAAGTGGCTGGCCAAGAGTTACTCTACTGTCATCTCTATTGACTTGGTGCTATGCAAAGAAAGCAAAAAAGTTACCTGAGAACTTGCTTTAAAATAGAAACACTTCACAGAATCACAAGACATTAGGGATTGGAAGGGACCTCGAAAGATCATCTAGTCCACTCCCACTGCCACAGCAGGATCACCTAGACCAAGTTACACAGGGACGTATCCAAGCCGGTTTTAAACTTCTCCAAAGGAGACTTCACAAACTGCATCTATTCTGAGATAAATGCTCCATCTGTAAACTTTTAAGATTTTTTAGTGGTTGTTTGGTTTTGGTTTTCTTCCTTCAGGGTGACATTGTCTAGCAGGAAGGGACTGGGTCAGATTAGACTGTATTGTTCTACTTGTGTGCTCTGGCTTTTCTAGTGCGATAGGCTTTGGTCCAAGACAACCTCCAGTAAAAAGTGACAGAAACTGAATAGGAGAAAGCAGGAATGTCTCAGCAGGAGACTTTGTACTGGGGAAGGACTTGCTTTGGTTGCTTTATTCTGTGGGACTTCTTGGGAAGGGAAGAATCAAATATCAGCCCTTGCGAAACACAAGCAAGGTTACTGACACACAGACACACACAGAGACATCCTAGTTTGCACACACATTCAATTCTGGTTCCACATAAGACCAAACAAAAAGATGTAAAAATGAGTTGCTTTCATAAAATGAAATGGGTCCATTCATCTCCTCTGGAAATCCAAGGCATGATGGTGCAGTGTCGATCCCTTTGTCGTCCTGTGAAAAGATGGTTGGGTAGATGGTTGGACTCGATGATCTCAGGACTCTGTTCTGTGATTCTGAAGCTGTCTGTGTTGTGCATGTCTTCAAGGCTAATCTGTATTTCAAGTAATAGTGAGTGCTGTTTGATGGTAAATCGATAGACTTTAGTGTCAATTAGTACAATTTGCACTAACAATCTATTTGTAGAAGTCAGGAGTCTCAGGCTTGAACTGAAATAATAAATCTGTCCTATCCTCTGAGAAAAAATGTTCGTGTATTACTTCTAGAAGCCATCCTTGGGGTAATCTTGTTCCTAAGGCTCAAACTTCACACTGAGCTTTGTGGAAAGTCAAAATATTCTTTGAATCTTTTAGGGTAGAATTGACTTATGGTTTTTACTTTTACACTTCTCAGACTAGCAATGTTGGGACACACTGTGCTGCGTAAACAGCACAATAAACAACCTGGCTGGGGGCCTGGCTTGGTTCTTGGACACCTCAATACAAGAGAGATGTGGAGGTGCTGGAGCAGGTGCAGAAGATGGCAACAAAGCTGCTGAAGGGCCCAAAGAACAAATTTGTTGAGGAAAGATCGAGAGAGCTGGAGCTCTTTAGTTTGAGGAAGAGGAGACTTCATCACTCTCTACAAGTACCTGAAAGGATGTTGTGGAGAGTTTGGTGCTGGTCTCTTCTCTCAAACAATGAGTGGTAGAACAAGTGGGAATGGGTTCAAGTTACAACACTATCTTAGACTTGATATTGGGAAGAATTTTTTCCCAGAAAGGGTGGTCAGGCACTGGAATGGGCTTCCCAGGGAAGTAGTTGAAACACATGGATGTGTTTCAAGATTGTCTGGATGAGGTATTGAGGGATGTGGTTTAGGGGTGAACTTGTAAGGTAGGGTAGATGGTTGGACTCAATGATCCCAGGGGTCTTTTCCAAAAATTCACCAGAGTGATTTTCTGATCTTGGTTAACTGGATCTGCTCCTCTTGTACTTGTTGTAATGGCAAGTTTCACAGCTTCATGTTACCAGGCACCTGTGCTGGTCAGGAGAGAACACCCAAAACAAAAGACATCCTGAGGCCATCTTTGTGTCTTCATTACTTCTTTTCTATGAAATAACTCTTTCATATAGGCAACCTTTAAGACTGTCAGGTAAACCTCCTTTTGACTTAGTACTTTTTCAAGTTTCCTAGAATTGTTTCTTTAAGCTAATGAATTAAATATGCCACAGAAAATCAAGCACAGTTTTTTCTTCTTAGCCCAGAAAAACCTATTGAAACCTTAAAAAAGTATTGTCCAGGCAGACAGGTCGATAAAACATTAGATGTTTTTCAGCAAACTGTATTAGCAGTCATGAGTTTCCTAACTCCAGTCATAAGTTGCCATCTGATGTAACCTGCTACTGTTATATTTTTATAAGCTTTAAGGCTTATTGTGTGCAGGACAAATACTGCTTTATGTCCTTGCTGATGTCCATAATTAGATTAACTTAGGGTGTTTAATCAAGCCTGACTTGAAGGACAGGTCCTGGTCAGGCGATGTTGTCCTTGGTGAAGAAAGAGGAAGAAAATGGGGAGTTCTTATTCCTCTCATTAACAGATACAGGGGGGAAAAATACACAGAGGTTATAAGATGTGAACATATTGTGCGTGTTCTCTATCACCTTGATGGAGCACCTCCCTGACGAGGAGAGGCTGAGGGAGCTGGGTCTCTGTAGCATGGAGAAGAAGAGAGACTGAGGGGTGATCTCATTAATGTCTACAAATATTTGTGGGGTGGGTGTCAGGAGGATGGAGCTGGGCTATTCTCAGTGTCATGTAGTGATAGGACAAGGGGCAATGGTTGTAAGCTGGAACATAGAAGGTTCCACATCAACCTGAGAAGGAACTTCTTCACAGTGAGGGTGACAGAGCACTGGAACAGGTTGCCCAGGGTGGTTGTGGAGTATCCTTCACTGGAGATGTTCAAGGCCTGCCTGGGTGTGTTCCTATGTGACTTGGTCTAGGTGATCCTGCTGTGTCAGGGGGATTGGACTAGATGATCTTTTGAGGTCCCTTCCAATCCATAATGATTCTATGAGTCTATGATTTTGTAATAAAAATATACACAGCTATCCATAACAATGGAACTTTAAGGTCAATCTCCTGGGGTTCTGTTGGAGATTGTGACAATCAGTTGTCCCAAAGATCTCATTGATTGAAACATCTTTTGATAGAAGCATTGCTATTGCAATATGATAGACTCACTTCTGTATTTTTTGCAGCATAACTTCCAATAAGGCCAAGATCATCAATAGGAATTCCCACTAAACAAGTGTGAACAGGATCTTCAGGAGTTGCCAGAGACAGGCATAATGTAGATTGATCTAAGGCTTGAGGAAGGGTTGGTCAAACATTCTGCATAGGCAAAAGAGGCAGAAACACATTCCAAAAACAACAACAATGCCATGCTTGAATGACACAGCCTGACTGTTGACCACTAGTGAAATACCATGGATGTGTAGTAGAAAAATCATAAAACAACATTAGCAAGACAGTTTCAAACGTAGTTCTGAAGGCTGTAATTTTGCGAATGTCCTCCTAATTTTGTTAAATGCAGGTGAGAAAAGAGGTTTTAAAATCGAGATTTGGTTACTCCCTTCTTATCTCCTACAAAAGCCTTTCTTCTCAAACTGAACACTATCCTGTTTCTCCTTGTCTCTCTCGTCTCCCATTTCTTCAATGCACGCATGCCTTGTCCTACTTAGCTGTAACACACCTAATGACAACAACAACCATTTACTCCATTGTCCACCTACAAGCAAACTTATAGGTAAATAGAACAATATACGATGAGTCATGAGGGCAGGGAAAGGGTAAATCCTCCAGTTCCTCACGTTGTGGAGAGAAAAGGGGGGCAGTAAGAATGGGAGGGGTGAGGACGGGAAGCTGCTGGCTACTGGCTCCTGTGCTGCGGCTTCTCTTAAAGGAGTTCTGCAGTTCTTGCCTGTCTGAAGTTTCTTATACGGTTTTTTGATCAGAATACAAGTGAAAATTCATTTAAACTCAACAATTTCAGTTATAGTCTCATGTTTTAGCCAAGCTTTGCTCTCCAGTGTCAGCTGCTCGCAGCATCTCTACTTTTGTTTCACACTGTCCGCCCAAGCTCTGAACGCACCTCCAACCCACAGGGGTCTCGGGGTGGGTCTCGCTGCTTGCTGAGTGGTCTGTTGCACTCACACAGCAAGCTTTCAGGTTGCAATAAGACAACATGCAGTTCTTAAATCTTGACAAGTTAACACATAAATCTTGGCAACGGTAGGCAAAAATTTCAAGGTTGAAGTAGCTCTCAAATTCTTCTTTTTCACTGTCCAATGGAGACTTTTCACCAAGTTATACAGCATGACTTGGTTCCCCACATTCTGCACATGGCCCATTGCACAGGGTTGTTCCTCCTTGTTCACTGGCACAATTAGGAAAAGTCCCTTTACAGTGTCTCTCTTGCCCACAAGCCTAACAGTATCTACCTGCTCTCAGTTGTTTGAGTGCTGTTGATATCAAGTGCCAGGCGACCTTTGGCTGTAGGACTGCAAAGGCCCCCGCAGCTGCATCGCGTTCTGCATGCAAAGGGGCATCCTGCATTAGTGGCTGTTGGCATGGTGCCTGTGCCACTGCCTTACTGTTTTCTCCCTGTCTCAACCCTAATGTGTCCTCCTTTGGGGGAGCCAATAGGGACAGCAAAGGACAGAAATACAGGTTCTTCAAACATACTCATATGGACATGACCCCCAGCTGCTACCATTCGTTCAGCTTTCATTTTTTCTAAGGTAGTCTGTATCAGTTTCCATGTTGTTGCAAGGGACTTCACCTCCCTTGATCCATTACTTATCTCTTCCCACAGTTTTTGACCTATTCCATCCCAAACAGATAGTTCAAAGGCAACCTGTGCCCAGGTATGAAAGTACCTTCCCAGCACCAAAGCAATAGACTTTTTGGTGCCACCTCATCATATTTTATTGCTGTTATAGAGAGAATATGTTGAAGGAGGTTCAACACAGCTGGTTCTTCTTTTGTTAAGTTAGTTCCCATCCTCCTTCACTGATCCCATCTGCTCATCTCTTCGGGTATCCTGTTGTGGCAGATTACTTCTCTGAGCTGTCCTCCACCAGCTCCTGGTCTCAGTCCTGCTGAGCCAGTCTGCAGCCGGGCCTCCCAGCTTTCTTCTATTGCACCGTCTTCCACATCTTCGATATGAAAATGGCCCAAAGGTTCAAGCCGCATTGGGCACCAGGTGTCCTTGCTGAAGAAAGAGGAAGAAAATCAGGAGTTCTTATTTCTGCCACTAACAGATGCGGGGAGGGGGGACCACAGAGCTTATAAGATGTGAACATCTTGTGCGTGTTCTCTATCACCTTGGGTCAAAAGATGTTTGAAAAAGTCTATTATGTTTTGAGCCTTTGTGTCACATACTTTGCTTCCATGGAAGCTCCACAGAATCACAGAACATTATGGACTTGAAGGGACCTCCAAAGACCATCTAGTCCAATCCTTCTGCCACAGCAGGATCACCTAGACCAAGTCACACAGGAACATATCCAGGCAGGTTTTAAACATCTCCAGAGAAGGGGACTCCACAACCCCCCTGGGCACACCAGGGTGCAAGGAGTAACAAAGGAATTCTGAGACAGATCAATATGATCATCAGAATTCATTTATTGATTGTTTTGCACTGTCTTTTATGCTCCAAATGCTATTCAAGCAGGAGATCACACACCGATCAGGCATCCTCTGATTGGTGTAAGACCCTGTTCACTCGTTGAGCATGCTAGGTCAATATGCTGTGACTGGTCACCTAAAACTATGCAAATGAGCCTCTGAATGTTACTTTACCATTCTGCTTCAGTGTGTTTGTCTTCCTCCCACAGCCAGTATAGAAACATCCTGCTTAGCTCTCACAGCCCTCCTTATTTGAGCCAACTTTCAAAACCTTTTATATCCTTCGTCTGGATGGGCCACATTCTTACACCAGGGCAACAAGAACCATGAGAAGGCTCAACTGCAGCAGGTAGCAACCACTGAAGGTACTGACAGAACAGTCCAACTGGAGATATAAACAATCATAGAATCTCTAGAACAGTTTGCAAAACAGCAGTGGTGGTACTTCAATTCTTGCAGAAATCATAGAATCATAGAATCATTAGGGATTGGAAGGGACCTCGAAAGATCATCTAGTCCAATTCCCCTGCCACAGCAGGATCACCTGAGAGACTTGAGCAAAAAGGTGGGCTGCCCAGGACGGTTGTGGAATCTTCTTCTCTGGAGACGTTTAAAACCCACCTGGATATGTTCCTGTGCAACTTGGTCTAGGTGGTCCTGCTCTGGTAGGGGGATTGAACTGGATGATCTTTCGAGGTCCCTTCCAATCCCTAATGTTCTGTGATTCTGTGATTGTGTAAATTTTTTTTTAATAAGAATTTTTATTGTCTTTGTGAACTTTGTGGAGGGTGGGTATAACATTTTGAGTTGTGTTAGATGGCACCACTTTACACCTCTGAGCAAGTCAGGGATGTGTGTGCAGCAGTAGCATTGAAAATGGCAAGAAGTAAAATGTGGACAAAAAAACCTCCATGTGTGGGTAACAATGACTCTTTGTGGGATCTACAAGAGCTGAGAAGAGTTTGTTTAAACCAGTTGGACTGGTTGAATGTAGGGATGCCCTGCTTTGAACAAGAAATCCCCTGGAATTGTCAGTTGCTCTTAAACCTAGAGAGTGAGTCATTGTCCACTGAGAAAACAAAGTGAAAAAGCAGTTGTGATCATCATGATAAAAACAACTTTGAGAGAAGCCCAAAGCCTTGAGGAGTGAAATCTGGGTAACTTGTAGATCAGCCTGCAGCCTTAGCTTTTCAGTGGTTCACAGCTTTTTCCAAAAGGGTGATGATGAAAGGCCCCTCAGTTCAAGAAAGACACAGAACTCCTAGAGAGAGTCTAATGCAGAGCAGTTAAGAGGATTAAGGGAGGAGAACACCTCCCTTATGAGGAAAGGCTGAGGGAGATGGGTCTCCTGAGCTTAGAGAAAAGGAGACTGAGAGGTGACCCACATGTTTATAAATATGTGAATGATTTATAAGTATGTCAGGAGAATGGAGCCAAGTTCTGCTCAGTGTCATCTAAACATAGGACAAGGGGCAATGGGTGTGAGCTGGAACACAGGCGGTTCCACGTCAATATGAGAAGGAACTTCTTCCCAGTGAGGGCGACAGAGCCCTGGAAAGGGCTGCCAAGGAGGGTTGTGGAGTTTCCTTCTCTGGAGATATTTCAAACCCACCTGGATATGTTCCTATGTGTCTTGGTCTAGGTGGTCCTGCTGTGGCAGGGGCAATGTTCTGTGATTCTGTGAGGAAGAGAGCTTTTCTTTTTAAGGATGAAATAGCAGTGCTGCAGTGGTGCAGAGGATGCAGGTTTGTATTCAGTGGAGGTGTGTTTATATGGTGCAGCTTTGGACTTAGCGTCAAGTGCTTCTAACATTTTGCTTGTAGAGTAGCTAACAGCAGCCCGTGTGATACTGAGCTTTGTAAAAGCCATCACCTTCACTAAGTCCGGGTTTCTGCATGGCTGAAGAACAAATTTAAATATGTAGTATGTGTACACTGTTACAAAAAATATCACAAAAGAAATTAAAAAACCATCCACGTCAGTAGAACCTCTTCTGAGTTCTCCCCCAATGGCAGGATTAGTCATCACAAAAAAGCAATTAAAAAAATGTAATTTCTTAGTTGTTCACTTTCAGATGCTGATGCTGAGGGAATTCCTTGGAACACTCAGACTGACTTTGCCATGCGGAAGTCTTTAGGATCAATACTTGGCAAGCTGATGAACCTCCTGATGTTTTAGGTGTTAGTCTACATTAAACCCTATTTTAAGATCAACTACATTAATTGAGAGCCATTGTCTCAGAAAACACAGTCTTGGGACTGCTTTTCAGAGGTGGTTAAGTATGGATGTTGTAGGTAGTCAAAACATTTTCAGTACAAACTATGTCTGGTCAATGCACAAGAGAAATGTGAGCAAAACTGTTGCATTCTGAAAAGGGAGGAACAGCTTTGTGTTGTTTTACAAAGAGAAGAGAGCTTTTTTTGGGGGTAGATACTGTCTTTATCCACTGCAGCTAGTAACACTTGAGATAATATACAATATAAGAATCTGTATACAGATAAATGGATATCACATATACAGAGAGACATATAGATAATACACAATATAATCATCTGTATATAGATAAATACCTATACATAGATATATAGATATAAATATTATATATGAATGATATGCAGGGCTTTTTTTTCTGCCTTATGGAGATGGGCACAAGTGGTAAGTTTTATTCAGATCTTATACATTGGTGACTAAACAGTCGAACATCTTTGGCATCCTAGGGTGGATCAGAAGGGAGGTGCTTAGCAGATCGAGAGAGATTCTCCACCCACAACACTCTGCCCTGGTGATACCACATATGGAATATTGTGTCCAGTTCCAGGACACAGAAATGCTGGAGAGAGCCCAGTGTAGAGCCACGAAGGTGATTAAGGGAATAGAACACCTCCTTTATGAAGAAAGGCTGAGGGAGCTGGGTCTCTTGAGTTTAGAGAAAAGGAGACTGAGAGTTGACCTATTAGTGTTGATGAATATGAGAAGGGTGAGTGTCAGGATGATGGAACTAGGCTTCTCTCAGCGTCATCAGGACAAGGGGCAATGGGTGTGAGCTGGAACATAGGAGCTTCCACATCAATATGAGAAGGAACTTAATTCTTCATGGTGAGGGTGACAGAGCACTGGAAGGGGCCGCCTGGGGAGTTGTGGACTCTCCTTCTTTAAAGAAGTTTTAAACCCACCTGAATATGTTCCTGTGCAACTTGGTCTAGGCAATCCTGCTGTGTCAGGAGGATTGGACCAGATCATCTTTCGAGGTCCCTTCCAATCTCCAATGTTCTGTGATTCTGTGAAACAGAACTAAATTTCTCTTTGCCCAGTGTCTCACAAGATCAGCAGCTTCTGTTAGGCTAATCTTCAGCAAAATTGTAATGTTCCCACATAAGTTACTGTCAGATGAGACAGATCTTTGCCTCTAAACACTGACATTTCTACGTATGTTTCCTTCTTGCTGCTTTACTGGGAAATAATTGTGTGCATCTCTGGCAGCGTCACAGTGTTTTTGTTTGTGAACCACATTTTGATCTGAAACTTTCTCTGAGTGCTGTCATTCCAATACAGACCATCTCGTTATTTATTTTTCTCATGGTATTTTGCTGGTTTTGCTCTTTTCTTTTTTCCTCAGCATTTAAAAATCTGCTAGTTTGCTAGAAACAGTCACTCTTCCTGCTGAACAGATGCAATCATGGCATAAAGCTCTGGGGAATGTTCCATGGCAGCATCTGGTACTTTGCTTTAAAGTTTATTTTTAACACGAACTAGCTGAGGATTTGTTTGTAGCTGGAATGCTGTCTTCCCAGAGCAATGCAATTAGGTTTGACTGCTCAACAGGAGAGGGGAAAAAAATTATGGTGACGTGTGGTGTTACGGTAGAACTGTTACAGGGAAGCCAGCGACTTTGCTTTGTAGTGCATCCATGTGTCAAGACAGGTTCTCCTCCACCTCTACTCTGCCCTGATGAGACAGCATCTCGAATATTGTGTCCAGTTCTGGGCCCCTCAGTTCAAGAAGGACACAGAACTGCTGGAGAGAGTCCAGCGCAGAGCCACAGAGATGATGAAGAGAGTAGAACATCTCCCTGATGAGGAAAGGCTGAGGGAGCTTGGAGAAACAGAGACTGAGGGGTGACCTCATTAATGTTGATAACTATATGAAGGATGAGTGTCAGGAGGATGGAGCTAGGCTCTGGTCAGTGTCATCTAGTGATAGGACAAGGGGCAATGGGTGTGAGCTGGAACATAGAAGGTTCCATGTCAATCTGAGAAGGAACTTCTTCCCAGTGAGGGTGACAGAGCACTGGAAAGGCATTCCCATGGGGATTGTGGAGTGTCTTTCTCTGGAGACATTTAAAACCCACCTGGATATATTCCTGTGCAAGTTGGTCTAGGTGATCCTGCTGTGGCAGGGGATTGGACTAGATGATCTTTCGAGGTCCCTTCCAATCCCTAATGTCCTGTGATTCTATGTGTCTGAGTACAGGTGCCTAGCTGGGTATCTCATACACTAACACTTTCTTTCAAATCAGGCTCTGTCATGAGAGCTGCATCTTCAGAACCAAAACAGTTTGGCAGACTTTACTTTTTAAAAGCATTTCTTATTTTAGTTTATTTATTTTTTATATAGGTGCCTTTCATGAGAAAATATTTAATATTATTAAACTCTCAATAATAATAAATAATAGGAAATGTTAATGTGAAAACACATGGGAAAGCACTAAAAATGGGTTTGCTGCATTTTGTAGCTCCGGGAGCAGTCAGTGTGGGCCTCAGCATAGCTGGAGCAATGCAGGAATAAACCACTGGGACTGCTGGAGCGCAGCAGAACTGCTCACTGTGTATCCTCAGTTGTGCCCTCTCTTTCAGGGCTCTTTGTGTGAGAGACAAAGTTCCTTTTTACTACCTGGAACCAAGTGGCAGCTCCCATCATTCAAAGGGGAATCCCAGATGGTGGTTTACAGCAGTTTTCCACACTTTGTTGCCAGGGCTGGCGTAATAGGAGAGAAACCCTAGCCCATTATATGTGCAAAAAGATTGACAGGAAACATATTTAAGCAGATGTCTTGTGCTTTAACCAAGTTTCTGTGAGTCATCTGCATGCCCTCAGGCATTCAACGCACCAGACAGCTTTTTTAATGGCTGTGGCATCTTGCTCACAATCTAATATTATGCACACATTCCATATAGTTTAATAAACCTCACATCTTTAGCTGGGGAAGATCCATTATGCTTTGCTAACCCTGGTAAATGCACTGTGCAACTAAGGACCTGGCCCAGTTCAATCCCAGTCTGATTTGGTGTTAACAGCCAGAGCCTGAATCTGGGCTGCAAGTGGTATCGCTGTAGCAATCCTTAGGGCCACCAGCATTTGACGTCTTCAAACAGCGAATGCGGACAGAAGGGGTGTTGTGAGCTGACTGGCAGCCTGCGAGGTACATGTGCAGCTGTGCACTGCATTCGTTATCCTCTCCATTGTCCCAACATGATACTCAGGGAATGACTCAGAGTGAATTAAAGGAAAAGTGAGATGTAATCCAGTTTAGTATTTCAGTTGTTAATGGCAGAAAGATCTTTTCTTCTGTGAGTGCAAAATGAGTGTCCTAAATCAGTAAATCATGGTCTTGTGGAATTTCACAGTGTAGCGCTGCAGCTACTGAAACTGATGGGAAAGTCTCTCTTTTCCATCTGGCCTTTTGATACCCACCTGCATCTTGCGTCTTTTCTGGGCAGTAGAAGTGCATCTCTGTGTGCTACAGTCCTGAATTAATGCCACTGTCCAAAGGTCTATCCTGAGATTAAATTAACCAATTAATTTACTTAATAAGCTAATAGGCAAAATAATCTGAACAAAACAAGGAGGGTTTGAAAACCACTTAGTTTTACAATATTAGGAATTAGAAAGGGCTTTAAACATCTCCAGAGGAGAAGACTCCACAATCCCCCTGGGCAGCCTCTTCCAGTGTTCTGTCACCCTCACTGGGAAGAAGTTCCTCCTCATATTGATGTGGAACCTCCTGTGTCCCAGCCCACATCCATTGCCTCTTGTCCTTTCATTAGATGACACTTAGCAGAGCCTGGCTCCATCCTCCTGACACTCACCCTTCACATATTTATAAACATTAATGAGGTCACCCCTCAGTCTCCTTTTCTCCAAGCTCAGGAGACTCAGCTCCCTCAGCCTTTTGTCATCAGGGAGATGTTCTACTCCCTTCATCATCTTTGTGACTCTGCACTGGACTCTCTCCAGCAGTTCTGTGTCCTTCTTGAACTGAGGGGCCCAGAAGTGGACAAAATACTCCAGATGTGATAGAGGGGGAGGAGAACGTCTCTCAATCTGCTAACCACCCTCTTCTGATCCACCTTAGGATGCCGTTGGCCTTCTTGGCCACAAGAGCACATTACTGGCTCCTGGTCATTCTGCTGTTCACCAGGACCCCCAGGTCCCTTTCTCCTACACTGCTCTCCAACAGGTTAGTCCCCAACCTATACTGCTACCTGGGGTTGTTCTTGCCCAGATGCCAGACTCTATACTGCCGTTGTTATAGTTCATTCAATTTCTGCCCACCCAGCTGTGCAGCCTGTCCAGGTCTCGCTGAATGGCAGCACAGTCTGCTGGGGTGTCAGCCACTCCTCCCAGCTTTGTGTCATCAGCAAATTTGCTGAGAGTGCTCTGTAATCCCTCATCCAAATCATCAATGAATAGATTGAACAGGACTGGTCCCAGTACTGACCCTTGGAGGACTCCACTAGATCCAGGCTTCCAACTAGGCTCTGTCCCATTGACCACTGCTCTCTGGCTTCTATCTTGCTGACAGTTCATGATCTACCTCACTACCCAATCATACAGACCACGCTGCCTTAGTTCAGCTGCAGAGATGTTTCTCCTCCAACCAGACAAGGCCTCTTAGTTTCGTCCTTTGCTCTGTGTCAGACCTTGAGCCTTGAATAGACTCTTCTCTGAACTGCAGAGAAACTCTGATCTGCCTCAGTGTTGTTGAATTCGTGATGTTTGCTTTCATTAGTGTCCTGCAGAGATTTCACATTGAATCCTAAGCTGCCAGAAGTGACTTCAGTTTCACCTATGGTGGTATCACACATTTTCACTTTGAAATCTCAAAGTGCTGAAGGTTATTCTGAAAGGCAGATACTTGCTCATGTATTAGAAATTGAAATCTTGCCCTATAGGAGGATGGCTCACACTGCTGTCTATGATGTCATCCAGGAGCAGGAGAAAAGCATGAAATCAATGAATGTAAAGAACCTGACTTTAGAAAATCGAGCTTAGTGCTCCTTTCATAAAAGCATGATCCTGCTGTGTCAGGGGGATTGGACTGGATGATCTTTTGAGATCCCTTCCAATCCCTAATGTTCTGTGGCTCTGTGACAGGCAGCAGTTGCCTACATGGAGGTGATAGTGCTGGGTTTGGAGGGCTTGAAGTGATTTTGTCCAGGTGCTATGGGCATCCTCCCCACTCACCAGTGAGGTGCCCTGTTGATATTTCTGAGGTTGGTCACGGTACTTTAAGTGCTCACCTGTACAGAGGAAAATTAAAGGAGAAATGGCAGTTGCCAAAAGACTAGGATTCTTGGACTCGACTAATACATTCAAGAGCACAAGGATGAATAACTTGACAAACAATAAAAGCACTTCAGAGCTAAACATGCAGACGAGCCGAGTAGGATGTGATGTCTGCACACGATCTTATCTCAGTGCTCTTGGAGAGAAATGGGCATTTTTTCAGTTGATGGGAATTTGATGCCTAAGTCTCCAGAGTACTCGCTGGGAAATCTTACTGGGAGGCTTACTTGCTTCAACGTGCATTCAGCAAAAATCATTCTTTTTTAGGGGGGCATTTGATCTGACTAAAGAAGGGAGCAGGATATAGTCCAAGCTTCAAACAGATTTTTTTCACTTGTGGCAGATTCTCTCCACATATTACAAAGTATTTTTTTTGAAAAGCTAACAAAATTTATTGTGGATAAACAGCTGCTTCTCTTAAGAATCCTTATGCCATTTAAGAAACATTCACAGAATCACATTGGAAGGGACCTCAAAAAGATCATCTGGTCCAATTCCCTTGCCAAAGCAGGATCACCTAGACCATTGCTACTCATCTGAGCGACACCAAAGAAATGGGAAAACTCTGTGGAGTGACTATTACACTTGTTCTTTTCTCAGGACGAACAATGTTTTATTTCACCTGTGGGCAGACTGAGCATCCTGTTTGTATAAGTCAAACAATGGAAATGGAAATTCCCTGCAGATCAAAAGTATCTTGTGTCTGCTCTGGTCACATACGCAGTTTGTTTTCAAGGAACAAATGGTTGAGAGTGGTACAACTTGTGCAAGTGCAGTAATAGCAGCTCTTTTTTTTTCTTTTACTTTTCTCGATGTTTCTGGATCCTCTCTTCCTTGATAAAACGATAAGTAACTTAAGCATGTTTGTGTTATTCTAGTGTGTGGCAAACGAAGAGAGAGAGACCTTTAAACCCATCTAGCAAACTGCTTTTTGAGCCTGAAATTGAAGTCAGGTTTTCAGCAGGACCTAGAAAGGCTGGAGATTTGTGCAGGGAGAAATTGAATGAACTGTAACAAGGGCAATGTAGAGTCTTGCATCTGGGCAAGAACAACCATAGGTACCAGTAGAGGTTGGGGACTGAGCTGTTGGAGAACACTGTAGGAGAAAGGGACCTGTGGGTTCTGATGGACAGCAGGATGACCATGAGCCAGAAATGTGCCCTTGTGGCCAAGAAGGTCAACGCCATCCTAAGGTGGATCAGAAAGGGAGAGGTTAGCAGATTGAGAAGTTCTCCTCCCCCTCTACTCTGCCCTGGTGAGACCACATCTGGAATACTGTGTCCAGTTGCAGGCCCCTCAGTTCCAGAAAGACATAGACCTGGTGGAGAAGATTCCAGCACAGAGTCACAAAGATTATGAAGGGAGTAGAACACCTCCCTGTTGAGTAAAGGCTGAGGGAGCTGGATCACTTTAGCTTGGAGAAAAGGTGACTGAGGGGTGACCTCATTAATGTTTATAAATATGTGAAGGGTGGGTGTCAGGAGGATGGAGCCAGGCTCTGCTAAGTATCATCATGGGGCAATGGGTGTAAGCCGGAACGCAGAAGGTTCCACATCAATATGAGAACTAACTTCTTCCCAATGAGTGTACTCCATCCCATCTATCACACATCAGGCTGCATAGGAACCCTTCCCATACAGGGCAGCTGAGCAGTGTTTGTATTGAGATCTTATTTCTTACCCAAAAACAGATGAGATGGTCAAGTGCAGGAGTTTTAAAAGCAAAATCCCCTCTGGGTCACTCCTTTGTGGAGATTTACCTCCTTGCAGAAAATAGTGAGCAGCCAGAGTGAACTCTTGCCTGCAGAATGGAAATATCAAGCTGATCAACATTTCCGCATTGCTACCGAGATAATCCTGCATTTGAGCTGCTTATCTGAAATCTGTCTCATGAACCTGATGGGAGGATTTACCCTAAGTAGTTAATTATGATGTTGCTAAACTACCTTCTCTCTCCCTATTTCCTCACTTTAAGAGAGATCATGCAACTATAAAGACTGTAGGCTTCAATTAAAAACAAATTAAACATTATCTAGCTGAATATTTATTAAGGCACTTGAAATTATCCTTTTACTTTTGTCCTGATCTTACTGTCTTTCCCAGTTGCTCGCTGCAGGTGGCCTTTTTCAGAGGGAGGATGATGCACCAGGTGGATTTTGAGTCTGAGCTAATCTTGATGTTCTTACAAAGCTGTGAGTTCCAGGAATGGGTTCTTTTCTTAGTTTTTAGTACCTTTGGGAATTTCTTTTTGCTTGAGTATTTGAGTTGTTTATTTGCGGGTGGTTTTTTTCTGTTCAGATCTGACTTAGGGCACTTAGCTGGAGAATTCCTCTGTGTCAGGCTAAGCCCTGTCTGTTGCCCTGGCCTGAACCCGACTGCGATGGAAGTGCAGACAGAATAAAGCCATTGCCAGATTAATTATTTCTAGGGCATGTGAGAATCTTATACTTTCTGCTCCAACTGCAATTGCAGCATGTTTAACGAATTTAGTTAGTAAGCTATTTGGTACCTAATTGAGACTTCTGAGGAATCACAGAACATTAGGTATTGGAAGGGACCTGGAAAGATCATCTGGTCCAATCCCCTTGCCACAGCAGGACCACCTAGACCAAGTCACACAGGAACATATCCAGGCGGGTTTTAAACATCTCCAGAGAAGGAAACTCCACAGCCCACCCTGGGCAGCCCATTCCAGGTAGATTGGACCAGATGGTCTTTTGAAGTCCCTTCCAATCCCTAATGTTCTGTGAATCTGTGAGACCTGTGCTCAGAGGCTTTTCAGCCCTCAGGCAGGAGGATCTTATCTGGGTGACCAGTGATTGATACCCAAAGAAACTCATCAGTTCAAAGAAAGCTATGTGGGCCTTACTTGGCATCCAGTTATTGGCTTTGTTTTTTGTTGTTTGTTTTCTTTAACTTCCATTGGTTCTCCCAGGCAACTAGAGACAGAACGGGAGTGCAGGCTTGAAGCTGCACCGGGGAGGGTCAGGTTGGATATTAGGAAGCCCTTCCTCATGGAAAGAATGATCAGAAAGTGGAATGGACTGCCCAGGGCAGTGATGGAGTCCCCATCCCTGGAGGTATTGAAGGACAGACAGACTGGCTGTGGCCCTTAGTGCCCTGGTCTGGCTGATGTGTAGATCTTAGGTCATGGATGAGCTCAGAAGTCTTTTCCAGCCTCAATAATTCTATGATTATTGCTACACAGGGTTGTCTTTCATTACTACATTTCACTTAACTTTTGTAACTTAATCAAAAGATCCTGCAAAAAGGGTGTGAGGGAAGACAGTGACTTTCTCCTGTTTTCTTGCACTAGGAGGTTATTTCCTAAGGTGATCTATGAAACGGCAGCTGCTGCCTGTGCCTGGAGATATTAAATGAAATGACATTATTGCTCAGCACAACAGCTTTAACTCTGCCTTCAATTTCTTCTGTGTTTACCACCAATCCCTTTGAGGCCTTTGCACTACTGAGATTGAGTAGATTGTTAAAGCCCATCCAGTGGCTGCTTTGCTTCCCCTTCACTGTTTTTCATGTTTGGTGGCAAGTAAGTTTCTTACCACTCCCTTACCTGAGATTTACTTAATGGATCAAACATCAACAGTGCTCCCTCTGAACTTGTTCCAGTTTGGCAGAACTCGGCAGTTTCTGAGTCACTGTGACTCCGGGAGGAATTTTTCCTGACTTTAGAATTGGGGGG
>VXBP01008537.1:22894-153195 GCA_013400115.1 Rhinopomastus cyanomelas
CAATTTGTCCATACCATGAGCATTTTGAAAAATGTCCCCGGTGAGAACAGGCTTTCAAAGACATATTGAAACGGCACTGCTGTTCAGGCACACTCTGAGGTCATGGAGTGACACACGTTTTTAACACACATTGTCATTTATGCACTCTATCACAGAATCACAGAACACTATTGATTGGAAGGGACCATGAAAGATCATCCAGTCCAATCCTCCTGACACAGCAGGATCACCTAGATCCAGTCTCACAGAAACATGTCCAGGTGGGTTTTAAATTTCTTCAGAGAAGGAGACTCCACAACTCCCACTGGGCAGCCCCTTCCAGTGCTTGGTCACCCTCAATGGGAAGAAGATCCTTCTCATATTGATGTGGAACCTCTTCTGTTCCCGCTGACACTCATTGCCCCTTGTCCTATCATTAGATGACACTGAGCAGAGCCTGGCTCCATCCTCCTGACACCCACCCTTCACATATTTATCAACACTAATAAGGTCACCCCTCAGTCTCCTTTTCTCCAAGCAAAAGACATCCAGCTCCCTCAGTCTTTCCTCATCACGGAGATACTCCACTCCCCTCATCACCTTTTTGGCTCTGGACTGGACTCTCTCCAGCAGTTCTGTGTCCTTCTGGAACTGAGGGGCCCACAACTGGAAACAATATTCCAGATGCTATGTGTGGGAGTCAATGATCTCCTTTCCTAGAGGTGAGATCTCTGTGTGTCCCAGTACCCCAGCAAATAATCAAACTAAACTTTCACCAAGAAGTTATCATAGCAAATAACTCTACTGGCTTCTTTACCTGGAAGCCTCCTGATATTGAGAGGATGAACCTGGGATAACACTCATAAACAGCAGATTGGAAGCCCTTCTCAGTGGTTACCAATCTGGGATAGGCAAAAAGCAGAGCACACTATAAAATAACAAGCAGTAAGTCCATACACTTACCAGAGGACGTGATACCCTGCTGTTAGTCTGGTGGGCTTGCTTCACAGCCAAGGGTTTTTACAATGAGCAATGGCACAACACTGGCACAGGTTGTCCACAGAGGTGGTACATGCCACGTCCCTGGAAATGCCCCAGGCCAGGCTGAATGGGGCTCTCAGCAACCTGATCTAGTGAAAGGCAAGGAAGTTGGACTTGGTGACCATTCTAGATCACTTCCAGTCTAAACTGTTCTAGTACTACAGGAAAAAAATTCTGAAGTAATAGACGTTGACTCCATCCTAAAAGACCCCACCCAAGCTCTGTGTGTTGTGGACAGTGCGATACCATTTTCTGAGCGTCCCTTTCAAGTTGTAACTCTAAGCCAAGCAGGGCTGTTTCCTGGTGAGAAGGTGATGTCTCTGTTTTTTCCATCTTCAGTTGCTTTGAATGTTTCTAGCTGACTTCCCCTTCCCATAGCGCACCAAGAAAACTTGTGTAAATGAAACTATTGCAGCACGCTCCTCAGAAAACCCCAGCAGGTGGGGGCATTCGGTCTTGGCCAATGTGACCACTCATCTTGAGTCCTTGCAGAATATCATCAAGGACCTCTAATTCTTCAGTCACAGGGTGATGGATCACAGGAACATGCTGCCTACAGAGGTGGTGGAGACCCCATCCCTGGAAATATTCAAGGGCAGGCTCGATGGGGCTCTCGCAATCTGTTGCAGTTAGAGATGTCAACGTTCTGTGAGCCTATGATTCTAGGGAGACGTTTCCTTCTTCATCTCCACCAACAGGTGGAGCATAGACCTCTGGTCTGTGCGGCGCTCAGCAGGAAGCTGACGTTAAAAATAGCACACTGGCTTGTTTGTCTCGTCAGCGCTTTTATGTTATTTCCCCAGCCTTTCTGCCTCACCTTTTGGCTTTTAGCACTTGTGCATCCGTAGAATGCAAACAGAGCAGTGTCTGATCTCTTAATAATTCGGTGGTTGTAGCACAAACTTCAGGGCAGCTTTAGTCTCCTTCTCTGGAGATGTCTAAAAGACGCCTGGACGTGTTCCTGTGTGACTTGGTCTAGGTGATCCTGCCATGGCAGGGGGATTGAAGTGTATGATTTTTCAAGGTCCCTTCCAGTCCAGTACTCTGTGATTCTGTGATTCTGTGATTCTGTGATTTTAGAGCCACAAAGATGAAGAAGGGAGTAGAACACCTCCCTTATGAGGAAAAGCTGATGGACCTGGGTCTCTACCTTGAAGAAAAGGAGACTGAGGGGTGACCTCATTAATGTATATAAATATGTGAAAGGTGGGTGTCAGGAGGATGGAGCCAGGCTCTGCTCAGTGGCATTTAGTGATAGGACAAGTGGCAGTGGGTGCGAGCTGGAACATAGTAGGTTACACATCAACATGAGCAGGAGCTTCTTCACAGTGAGGGTGACAGAGAACTGGAAGGGGCTGCCCAGGGTGGTTGTGGAGTTCTCCTTCTCTGGAGATGTTTAAAACCCATCTGGACGTGTTCCTGCGTGACTGAATCCAGGTGGTCCTGCTGTGTCAGGGGGATTGGACTAGATGATCTTTTGTGGTCCCTTCCAATCCCTAATGTTCTGTGACTCTGTGTGACTCTGTAATAAAATTCCAGCAAATAATGTCTCCCCTCTGATGTGTATATTCTTGTGCTTCATGTAGGAATCTTGCTTTCAAACCCATGCTTTGATTCTACAGAACTGAAGGTGACCATACACATTGCAGACAGTGCCAAATGAGAAGGTTGCACAATACACACACATTCCTAAGAATTAATGTTTAACAGTGGAGTGCCACTGCGGAGAAGGTACCTGTAAACACTGCTTGTTTGAGTGAGAAACCTTTGCCTGTCTCTGGCAGTGAAGAGCAGGTCTCTCTTAAATTTACACCCAAGTTCTACTTGTTCAACTCTTATGCAAGAGGAGAAAACCAGCTTCGTCCAAAGTGAGTATAGGACCTCAGAAATTATCCCAGAGGACACTTTGTTCACCACTCCTTTATTTGCTGTTTGTATTTCAGTAAACTCAGTAAGGCTGCTGCAGATTAGTCATATTTTGTCTAGCATGGTTACCTTAAAATGAGCCAGAAATCTGCCCTTGTGGCCAAGAAGGCCAACAGCATCCTGGGGTGGATCAGAAGGGGGATGGTTAGCTGATCAAGAGAGGTTCTCCTCCCCCTCCACTCTGCCCTGGTGAGACCACATGTGGTATTGTGTCTAATTCTGGGTCACTCAGTACCAGAAGGACACAGAACTGCTGGAGAAAGTCCAGCACAGAGCCACAAAGATGATAAAGGGAGTAGAAGACCTCCGTGATGAGGAAAGGCTGAGTCTCTTTAGCTTGAGGAAAAGGAGACTGAGGGGTGACCTCGTTAATGCTGATAAATATGTGAAGGGTGGGTATCAGGAGGATGGAGTCAGGCTCTACTAAGCAGCATCTAATGATAGAACAAGGAGCCATTGGCATCAGCGGGAACAGAGGAGGTTTTACATCAATGTGAGAAGGAACTTCTTCCCAGAGAGGGTGACCAAGCACTGGAAGGGGCTGCCCAGGGGTGTTGTGGAGTGTCCTTCTCTGGAGACATTTATAACCTACCTCGGTATGTTCCTGTGTGACTTGGTCTAGGCGATCCTGCTATGTCAGGAGGATTGGACTAGATGATATTTTGAGGTCCCTTCCAATCCCTAATGTTCTGTGATACTGTGATCCAAAGATAAATGTGGGATGGCAGGGTGTCAGTCCCTTAACGAGGCAAACCATCTGAAATTACAGGTATGAAAAGGGCCTTTTCTGCCTCCATGACTGCAATAGATAGCATTTTGCTTGGCCATATTTGGACAAGTCTCCAGCCGATTGGGGCTGCTGTGCTGTGACCTCTAGAAGTTAATGCGTTAGGTAGCAATAACATAAACCAGAGTTAAGGTGGCAACAGCTGTAATTAGTGCCAGCTCCAGGGCATTTCAAGTCCAAGTGGCTGAACTGGTTCCCTGTTTCACGGGACTCATGATATGTTGCTGTGCTATCACTGCTTGGAGATGCCAGTGTACCGCTCTCCAACCCCACCCCAAAGCAACTAGGAATTCTGTTTGGGCTAGCAAAACCTTTCTGTGGTGTTTTTCCCAGTTGTTATCAGGATGGCTGTGATCTGGAAGGGGGCACAGGGAGTTCCTATGGGCTCCAGCAGCATTCTGTCCCTCTAGGCAAATCACCTGCCCCAGAGATGCCACACAGACAAATAAAGCTGCTCTGTGTGTGAAGGGGGAGGAAAAGAGGGACTAGCTTTGCTGGGGTCAGACAGGCAGGCGAGACTGCTGCTTTCATAAACTGTGTTAACTTAGAAGAGCTTGCAGTAACTATGAAACTGCAGTCTAAATTAAGTTTTGTCCCATATACCCACAGTTATTTGTAACTGCTCAGAGCCAAGGAGTCTGTTGGAGTCTGTGATGGTACTAGTTATTTTAATCCTTTGTCCCTCTTTCTTCCCAGAATCGACTTGTTCCAGAATTTCCTTCTTCCTTTTCTAACTAATGAGACCAGGCTACTCTGCCTTAGCATACACTCAGACTACACATCCTCTATCCTGCACAGCAGGGATCCTCTGGGCAGAGTGCAGCCATTTCACTGACAGGCTGCTTCTGTTGTTCAGATGCAGCCCTCCTGCTAGGATGTGACTGTCAGCAAAAATGAAGCAAGGGGAGTTGCCCCAAAAGTGGTGACTTGAAGCCACACCTGGACAACTGTGACTATTATACTGAACCAGCTCATTTTTCCTGGTGGCAAATATGAACCAAAGTTGTTTATTTGGGGTTTTTTTTTTTTCTAAGAAAGAAAAGAAATGTGACCAGGTAGATAAAGAATAACTATAACAGTCAGTTAGTAACTATAAAAGTTCATAGTCTTTCTCTAAGGAAGTAATTTTAAAGGGGCCTGGGGGTCCTGGTGGAGACCAGGATGACCAAGAGCCAGCAGTGTGCCCTTGAGGCTAAGAAGATCAATGGCATCCTGAGATGGATCAGAAGGAGGGTGCTTAGCAGATCGAGAGAGGTTCTCATCTCCTTCTACTCTGCTCTGATGAGACTATCTGGAATACTGTGTCCAGTTCTGGGCCCCTCAATTCCATAAGGACACAGAACTGCGTGAAAGAGTCCAGCACAGAGCAATGAACATGATGATGCGACAAGAACATCTCTCTTACGAGGAAAGGTTGAGGAAGCTGGGTCTCTTTAGCTTGGAGAAAAGGAGACTGAGGGGTGACCTGATTAATGCTGATAAATATGTGAATCAATATGAGAAGGAACTTCTTCCTAGTGAGGGTGACAGAGCAGTGGAATGGACTGCCCAGTGGGGTTGTGGAGTCTCCTTTTCTGGAGGCATTTGAAACCTTCCTGGATATGTTCCTGTGTGACTTGGTCTAGATGGTGCTGCTGTGGCAGGGGGATTGGACTGGATGATCCTTTGAAGTCCTTTCCAATCCCTAATGTTCTGTGATTCTGTGATGCAAGGAGGTGTGGGATATTATTTTGTGCCTCTTATGCTCATACAGTTTGCAGGAGAAAGATCTCAAGACCCCTCCTCAAGCTGCCTAAGCATAACCACTAACCTCCCAGTCACTGCTGACAATAGCTATTGCCTCAGCAGGGCCAGCGACTGACCCAGATGTGTGCCATGAAGCTACAAACAAATTACAAACCTATAAATACCACTATTACAGCTGCAAACTCTCCCCCAGTTTGTAAACTCCATTTCTCAGTAACGCCTCTCCAGCACAGTAACACAATGTACAAATGAAATATTTAGGGCAGATCTACTGGGGCTTCCTGTCTGCCTCTCCCTTGCCCCACTGGAGGGTAAAAGACCCATTCTTTGGTGGGGCTCCCCTCCCTGCTGCAGTTAAGAGGTATCTGGGGGAAATTGTCACACACAGTCATCAAGTTCAGGACTCAGGTCTGAACTAAAGGTAATTTTACTGTGTTTTTCCTTTATATTTTTTTTTAAAAATGTAGTACAAGAGACCAAAAATACAAATCCTTCACAAGTGACTGAAATCCTTGTCCCACTCATGCGACAGGTGAAACCTCTGAGTGCCAGTGGAGTTAACCTGGCTGATTCAGCTCTTGCTCAGAGTCAAGAGCTTGAGAACTGACAAACCTTTTGCTTCCTTTTGCACCTCTCTCAGCAAAACTGGAAGTTCCAAGAACAAATCTACCCGGGGTGTCCTTTCAGCTTCCTGTGGCCACTTTGCCTTTAAAATGATGTCAGCAGGATCGCTCATCCTCCACCTCCCCAGTGTCCTTTCATGCCCAGAGCATTTAGAGGTGGAGCACATCCCTTACGAGGAGAGGCTGAGGGAGCTGGGTCTCTTTAGCTTGGAGAAGAGGAGACTGAGGGGTGACCTCATTAATGTCTACAAATATTTGAGGGGTGGGTGTCAGGAGGATGGAACTGGGCTGTTCTCGGTGTCATGTAGTGAGAGGACGAGGGACAATGGTTGTAAGCTGGAACATAAGAGGTTCCACATCAACCTGAGAAGGAACTTCTTCATGGTGAGAGTGATGGACCACTGGAACAGGCTGCCCAGGGAGGTTGTGGAGTCTCCCTCACTGGAGATATTCAAGACCTGACTGGATAGGTTCCTGTGTGACTTGGTTTAGGTGATCCTGCTGTGTCAGGCAGATTGGATTAGATGATCTTTCGAGGTCCCTTCCAATCTGTAATGATTCTATGATTCTATGATTCTATGATTCTCTTTAAACTCTTCTATACCATGATACATCGGAAGCTCAATGAGGATTTCATCGAGCACTGAGAGCACTGAGAATACAGTATTGCGTGTCATCTTATGAAGTCCCATTTTCCTCATATGCACGTTTTGTATTTCAATTGTAATATAACCCCCCTTCTTCAGGGAAGAAAACATCTCTCATCTGGAAGCTTCACTTCTATTGAGAGAAGCCCCTCCTCCTCTTCAAGTCATCTTTTCACAGAATTACAGAATATTTTCAGTCGGAAGAGACTTTTAAAGTCATCAAGTCCAACCTTCAACCCAGCACTGCCAGGTCACCCTTAAACCATTTCCCTCAGCTCTGTGTCTATTTGCCTTTTAAATACTTCCAGAGATGCTCTCTTTGCCACTGACCCAGGTAGACTCTTCCAACGTTTGATAACCCTTTCACTGAAGAGATTTTTCCTAACATTCAGCATAAACCTCCCCTGGCTCAGCCTGCAGTCAGTTCCTCTGATCCTATCAACTGCCACCAGGTAGAAAAGGCTGCCCCTCTCCTTGCTCCCACCTCCTGTCAGGTGGTTGTAGAGAACAATAAAGCTGTGGAGTCTCCTTCACTGGAGATATTCAAGACCTGCCTGGATGAGTTCCTGTGTGACTTGGTCTAGGAGATCCTGCTGTTGCAGGCGGATTGGACTAGATGATCTTTCTAGGTCCCTTCCATAGTGATTCTATGATTCCATGATTCTATGATTTCATTCCCATTTGAAGTGAAAGCCGTTCAGCTTCGCTTAGAGCATAGCTGGGAATTACAGACACGGATATTGAAGTGAAAATGAAGCTACCCTGCCCTGTTTTGCAGGAGGTGCTGACATTCTGCTTCCTCTGCCACTTTGGGAAGAGAGTCTGCCACTCCTCCCAGAGCTGCATACTGGGACTATGTGATGTCCCCAGGGAGGAGTGACAGGGGCTTCCCAGTGGAAATATGTTGGATACAAACAGTTTGAAGTCTAATTTTGCAAGAAGACCTTGGGGATTTTTCTTGTTTTCTTTTGGGTTTGTTTTCCTGCTGATTCCTCTCCTCCCTTTCTTAATCATTAGTCTTTTCCAAGCCTTAACTGAAATGTTATTAAGACTTTGCTACAGATTGTGACAAGACTGCTGAATAAATTACACTTTAAAAAGAAATCCCACAGAAAACACAACTCTAGAATAATTTAATTACATATGTGTGTTCATAAATAGATGTATTTTACATTCCACGTTAAATCCACCTGAAAATCCCATGTTTATGCATCAGACTTAATTCTCCAGGGAGGAATGAGGCATTCATAAAGCAGCATTTTCAAGATGAACCAGATTTTACCATTTTCTGAAGGGCCACCTGAAAATTGAAAGTGCCCCTCAGTTCCAGAAGGACACAGAACTGACAGAGAGAGTCCAGTGCAGAGCCATGGAAATGATGAAGGGAGTAGAAAACCTCCCTGATGAGGAAAGACTGAGGGACAAGGGACAATGAGTGTGAGCTGGAACACAGGAGGTTCCACATCAAACTGAGAAGGAACTTCTTCATGGTGAGAGTGACAGAGCACTGGAAGGGGCTGCTCAGAGGGGTTGTGGAGTCTTATTCTCTGGAGACGTTTCAAACCCTCCTGGATATGTTCCTATGTGACTTGGTCTAGGTGATCCTGCTGTGTCAGGGGGATAGAAGGGCTGATCTTTTGAGGCCCCTTCCAATCCCTAATGTTCTGTGATTCTGTAATTATAGTGGATTTGCAGTGGCTCTTGCTAACATTGCTCTTCTTCAAGGGGTTAGGAAAGCCACCCACACCTCAAAGTGCTCAAACATTCTCCTGCGTTATGCAATCTAAATCTCATGTCAGAGAAAGGTTGTTCCTGTACTGGTGTCACTCTGCACTGAAGACCTACTTATTGAAGGTGTGCTGCGAGCTTGGCAACAGTTCATCTGGGATTGGGCAACTCGACAGAGAATGGTTTCGGTAGCAATATGCTGGGGATCTGCTGGGGAGGGCATGGAAATCTTCCTCTTACAGAGTGAACTAATGTTTACAGGCAGGAGCTCACCAGGAGGATAACCATGAGCCAGCAATATGCTCTTGTGGCCAGGAAGGCCAACAGTATCCTGGGGTGGATCAGGAGGAGGGTGGTTAGCCTATTGAGAGAGGTTGTCCTCCCCCCTACTCTGCCCTGGTGAGACCAGAGCTGGAATATTGTGTTCAGTTGCAGGCCCCTCAGTTTCAGAATGACACAGAACTGCTGGAGAGAGTCCAGCACAGAGCCACAGAGATGATGAAGGAAGTAGAACACCTCCCTTATGAGGAAAGGCTGAGGAAGTTGGGTCTCTTTGGCATGGAGAAAAGGAGACTGAGGGCTGACCTCATTAATGTTAGTAAATATGTGAAGGGTGGGTGTCAGGAGGATGGAGCCAGGCTCTTCTCAGTGTCATCTAATGATAGCACAAGGGGCAGTGCGTGTAAGCTGAAACATAGGAGGTTCCACATCAATCTGAGAAGGAACTTCTTCCTGGTGAGGGTGACAGAGCACTGGAATGGAGCTGCCCAGGGCTGTTGTGGAGTCTCCTTCTCTGGAGATGTTTAAAACCTGTCTGGATACATTCTTGTGCAACTTGGTCTAGGTGTTCCTGCTGTGTCAGAGGGATTGGACTAGATGATCTTTTCAGGTTCCTTCCAATCCCTCATATTCTGTGTTTCTGTGAGGACCTGAAATTAACTTCCACATGTGCAAGTACAAGAACATGCAGAGGGAAAAAGAGAAACCTTCACAGAAGCAATTACTTTGGCCACAGAGGTTATAGCAAGGCCCATGGGTGGTTCCTCTGGGGCACACCTACAGGCTCTGACTCAAGCCCTTGCGTCACAGCCACTGTGGTGGTGTGGCCTGTCAGATGTCAAGTACATGTGAACAATTGAAATGCCACTTGCTGACTTTTCATTTTCGTTTGGAACCTGTAGAAAGGTTTCATACTACATTTTGAGTGAAAGCTTGCGAAGTTTGTGACACTCAGATTTAAAGCACCAGCCAGTGCTGTGAAAGAACCTTCATAGTTACCTCAAGCATCAATCTAACACATTTTAAGGGGCTTTACAACTCCATTTGTTATCTTGCAGTAAAAGAAAAAGCTTGTATGTAAATCTGTGGGTTCCTTTAATATTTCCTTTGTCTATGAGCTAGTATAACAATTAAGTGACTAATATATTCCTTTAAATCTCTATTGGTATATGACAATTTACTAGAGGGACCAGGATCTGTATTTTAGACCCCTTGGAGATAGTGAAGATTTCCTGTGACAGATACTGTGAGAAAATACAGGTGTCTTTCTTCCCTTGTCACCCATCTATGCTGAGAGAGGAGAAGGTAGAGAAAAGGTGCGGCTCTGGCTCATTGCCCACTCAGCTGGCAAACTGAGTTGTGCCAACAGTCTGGACGATGAGCTCCATGCCAGCCACTAGCTGCTGCGGGGAAAGCTCTTGCCACATGGGCCCCATAGGAGCAAGGCACAGCTCCTTGCAGCACAAGTTGCCTTTGGGGCTGTCCCTGAGGCACAGCAGCAGCACATCACCCCATGCAGCAAATTGCAGCACCTTCTCCAGAGATGTTTAAAACTCACTTGGGTACGTTCCTGTGCGATTTGTTCTAGGTGGTTCTGCTCTGGCAGGGGCACTGGACCGGATGATCTTTCAAGGTCACTTCCTTATCACAGAATCACAGAGCATCAGGGATTGGAAGGGACCTAAAAAGATCTAGTCCAATCCCCTCGCCAGAGTAGGATCACCTAGATCAAGTCACACAGGAACATATCCAGGCTAATGTTCTGTGATTCTGTGATGAAGTCTCCTGTTCTGTTTGTTCTAGTTTGTGATACCAGGGAATCTCTTTATTTACAAGTTCGAGGTGTTTCCTATTTGTTTCTCCAAAGGAACTCTAAAGAACTGCTTTGTATTGTTAATGCCTTGACCCAGAGGTGATGTTCATGCTGTGCATTTCCTGCATAGCTACAGGTGACTCACCTGAAGAAAGGGAGTGTTGTTTTGTTTTTATTATGTAATAGTTTACACCACAACCCTAGAGAGAGATTGCAGGGTGAAGAGAACTGGCATGCCAGGAGGAAATTGAAAAATGAAAAGGTTTTAAAAATTCTGCAACCACCTTACTTTGAGTATGGGATATTTAAAGCATGAGACAGATGTTTTACTTTCATGTTGTCTTTTAGGGGCCAGTAAATAGCAGGTTTCTGTGAAGAATTCTCTAGCACCAGTGTAAGTTGAAAACTCACCTGGAAGTGTTCCTGTGCTTCTTGGTCTAGGTGATCCTGCTGTGGCAAGGGGATTGGACTAGAAGGCCAATGGGATCCTGAGGTGTATTAGGAGGAGTGTGTCCAGCAGATCGAGGGAAGTTCTTCTCCCCCTCTACTCTGCCCTGGTGAGGCCTCATCTTGAGCACTGTGTTCGGTTTTGGGCCCACCGGTTTAAGAGGGACAGGGATCTGCTGGAGAGGGGGGACAGGCTCTTTTCACTTGCTCCCTGTGATAGGACAAGGAGCAATGGGTGTAAGTTGCAGCAGAGGAGGTTCTGCCTCAACACAAGAGGGAACTTCTTTACTGTGAGGGTCACAGAGCACTGGAACAGGCTCCCCAGGGAGGTCGTGGAGTCTCCTTCTCTGGGGACTTTCAAGGCCTGCCTGGATGCGTTCCTCTGTGATCTGTGTTAGATAGTTTTGTCCTGCTCCGGCAGGGGGGTTGGACTCGATGATCTCTTGGGTCCCTTCCAACCCCTAACATCCTATGATCCTATGATCTTTCGGGGTCCCTTCCAATCTCCAATGTCCTGTGATTCTTTGAAGTGGTTGGGGTATCATTAAGATGTGATTAACCTCATGTTCAAAAGAAAGAGGGGAAAGAATGAGAGAGGAAAAAGGTCATGTAAAGCACCTAGTCATTACTGCCTATGTCTGCAAGGGATGTGAAAAGTTTGGAAAAACTAGTCAGAGCCAGTGTAAAACCTCTCATGAATATCAGTAAGCTTTGGACTGGGCCAGTGATGTTCTTCAGATAGTCCATAATGCTTCCACCCCTCTTTGCTGGACAGTTTACCCAATCCTTTCCTTGTCAATTCAAGGAGAGTCTTTCCTGTTTCTAATTATGTGTTGCTTTTACAGGAGCAAGGTGAACAAGATGAATGCAACTCTTTTCAAAGAAAGAGGTGTTACCCTGTCTTGTCCCTGCATAACGGCATCTGCCCAGTGACAACATGGCGAAGCAACTGCTTAATTCATCTCAGCCCCCTCTTCTGGATCAGAATAACCAAATATCTTTGGAAGACCTCCATTCCTTTCCTATACCCACATAACTCATATCTTCTGGACAAAGAAGCGGCAGGACTGGTCTCAAGGTACGTTAGCAAAGAGAGAGAAAAGTGCTACTGGTCTGTCACTCGTTGATATCCATGTCTGGGTGACCCCAGACATCTTGTCAGTCCTGTCTGGCCTTACAAAAGCCTATCCTGTCTGTAGCCTGTGGGCTGGCAAATCCCCATGTCAAGCTGTACTAAGCTGTGACTTGAGGCCACTTCTAAACAAACTGTTTCCAGTGTACAGTTATTTCTGCAGAAAGTTCATTAACTTTCCCTTTCTGCTAGTTCTGCTGGGCTGAGTGCCACAAGAGCTCTACTCCTCTTTCACAATGATACTGAAAGAGGAGAGAATTCTAAACATAGCACAGCTTACTTTTATTAGAGAAAGAGGTACAGATGAAGTGGCATCAGTATCTGTGAGTCACTTCTCTGAAATGCTGCTTTGATTCTCCTTGACATGACAAACAAAAAGAACAAGTGTTCCAGTGAGCAATGGCATAGCTGGGTCGCCCTGACCGGCACGCTGGGCTGCATCACCCAGCTCAGTACAATGAAGAAACATTGACATAAATTAGCTCATGTTCTGATTCAGATTTGGGTTGTAAGCTGGTCAAGACTGCCCAAAGGCTTGAGTGAATTCCTAAAGACTGATTTTATACTTTCCCTGGATAATAGTATTGTCTTCACATCTGGAATACTGTGTCCAGTTCTGGGGCCCTCAGTTCCCAAAGGACACAGAACTGCGGCAGAGAGTCCAGGCAGAGCAACAAACATGATGATGGGAGTAGAACATCTCTCTTATGAGGAAAGGCTGAGGGAGATGGGCCTCTGGAGCTTGGACAAAAGGAGACTGAGGGGTGATGTCATTAGTGTTGATAAAGAGGTGAAGGGTGGGTGTCAGGAGGATGGAGCCAGGCTCTACTCAGTGGCATCTAATGATAGGACAAGGGACAATGGGTGTCAGATGGAACATAGGAGGTTCCACATCAATATGAGGAGGAACTTCTTCACAGTGAGGGTGACAGAGTACTGGAAGGGGCTGCCCAGGGGGGTTGTGGAGTCTCCTTCTCCGGAGATGTTTAAAACCCACTTGGACATGCTCCTGTGCAACTTGATTTAGGTGATCCTGCTGTGGGAGGGGGATTGGACTGGATGATCTTTTGAGGCCCCTTCCAATCCCTAATGTTCTGTGATTCTGTGATTCTCTGCTCCCGTTTTCAGATGAGAATGCTTTATGGAACTCTTAGCTTTTGTGAAGCATCTTACATTAGCATCTCCCTTAGGAATGTGCTCACCACAGCTGAGGCCAAGAACAGTGGCTCTGACCCAATGGATCTGCCCAGGTAAACATCCTTTCTTAGATGGCAGTTTAATTGCAGACTACGCCTGGGGTTTCAAATCCTTAAAAAAGTTCACATAAGCAGAATGGTAGAAAAGTTATGAAACAAAAGGATCCTTGTCCAAAATACATAGAACAAAATGTTAGGTAAGCAACAGACTATACAACTCTTGGAAAAATAGAGGAAGAATGGAAGAATAAAATTATAATCAATATGCAACGTTTAAAATTAACCCAAAGTTCTACGGATCTTAGGGCAAGGGGCAATGGGTGTGAGCTGGAACATAGGAGATTCCACATAAATTTAAGAAGGAACTTCTTCACAGTCACGGTTACAGAGCACTGGAACACACTGCCCAGGGAGTCTCCTTCTCTGGAGACGTTTAAAACCCACTTGGATATGTTCCCATGAGACTTGGTCTAGGTGATCCTGCTGTGGCAGGGAGATTGGACTAGATGATCTTGCGAGCCCAAATCCCTAATGTTCTGTGATCCAGGACTGTGTTGGCATATTATCATATGATCATTGAATCATTAATGTTGGAAGAGACCTCCAAGATTATCAAGTCCAGCCATCAACCCAACCCCACCAGGACCACTGAAGCACCAGATCTACATGGTTTTTTGAACCCCTCCAGGGATGGTGACTCCACCACCTCTCTGGGCAGCCAGTGCCAATATCTGACCACTCTTATTATAGAGACACATTGGCATCAGTCTGGGTTATGCTGATGTCAGCCATGTCCACTTTTAGCCGCATTTAAAATAACCTGTTTTTAAATCCCCAATGGCTGTGTCATACACAGAAATTACTCTTACACTATTCACATTCTGGTTTTAAACCATTTCCCCTCCTACATCACATTTCCCAATCAGCACATGTGCTCTGAAATACTCTTTAAGGCAAAAAAACCTCTCCTTTTCCAGGATACTTTTAATCACAGAATCACAGAACATTAGGGATTGGAAGGGACCTCAGAAGATCATCTAGTCCAATCCCCCTGACACAGCAGCATCACCTAGACCAAGTCACACAGGAACCTGTCCAGGTGGGTTTTAAACTTCTCCAGAGAAGGAGACTCCACTACACTTCTGAGCAGCCCCTTCCAGTGCTCTGTCACCCTCACTGTGAAGAATTTCCTTCTCATATTGATGTGGAACCTCCTGTGTTCCAGCTCACATCCACTGCCCCTTGTCCTGTCCGTTTTCTTTTTCCTATGGATAGCAAAATAAAACAATTAATGAGCTTGAGGATAAACAGCTCCAACTGCCCTAATTACATGGCCAGGAATTTTGCAACTGTACAGTAAGTCAACTCTCTTACAGAGACTAGCGCTGAAATGGCATTTTCTAGGTTGCTTAGAATGCAAAAAGGATGTATGTGGTTACAATTTGTGTTTGCTTTTAACAAAACTCAACCACTTTAACTCCTGTTCACAACCTTTTCTTGCTATAAATCAGGATTGTTGTTTTCACATTTATTTTTAAAGCTCAAACCTGGTTTCAAAGTCCAGGATTAGAGGTCTTCCTCCCCTTCTACCCTGGTGAGACCGCACCTGGAATATTGTGCCCAGTTCTGGGCCACTCAGTTCAAGGGGAACTGAGAACTGATGGAGAGGGTCTAGCGCATAGCTACGAAGATGATGAATGGAGTGGAGCATCTCCCTGATGAGGAAAGGCTGAGGGAGCTGGGTCTCTTGAGCTTGGAAAAAAGTAGACTGAGGAGTGACCACATTAATGTTGATAAATATGTGAAGGGTGGGTGTCAGGAGGATGGAGCCAGTCTCTGCTCAGTGTGATCTAATTATAGGACAAGGGGCACTGGGTGTCAGCTGAAACTGAGAAGATTCCATATCAATCTAAGAAGGAACTTCATCATGGCGAGGGTGACAGAAGACTGAGAGAGGTTGTCCAGGGACATTGTGGAGTATCCTTCTCTGGAGATGTTTAAAACCTGCCTGGATGTGTTCCTATGTGATTTGGTCTAGGTCATCCTGCTGTGGCAAGGGGATTGGACTAGATGATCTTTCGAGGTCCCTTCCAATCTCTATGTTCTGTGATCATCCCAAAACAGCTTAACTGTAGGAAGAGATATATGCTAGGCTAGAGAGAAGGCTTAGCTGCTGTGTGTTAGGTAACGCAGAGCTAATTTTAGCCTCTTTTTGTCACATTTTTGCCACAAGTCTTTGGTATTATACTTGTCTTACTAGATTCCTTAGGTGTTAAGTTTATAGTATAAACTCGAATTCCTGAAACACTGCAGGCCAATTTTAGCAGAAGAAAAATGAAGCCTTAGAGGTATGTAAGTGAAGGTGAGGAAAAACAGAAATCAAGTTTTAAAGGTGGTATGAAAGCAGGAATATGAAATTGCACTGGTCATTTGGTTTCTTTTTAAAGGCCTAATCTATTTTACAGCGACGATTCTGTTGTCTAAATGACTTAATCTTCCTAGGGAAAAACATTGAAGAGGCTCTTCTAAACACAGATGAGGCCATAGCAGACAGAAAAGGGTTAAGATCAGCTCAGAGTTTTGGGGACTGAACATTCTCAGCCTCGCATTCATTTTATGAGGTTGGCAGATACTCATGCAGCCCCTCTTCGAAATAATGAATGCCCTTTGCCCAAAAAGCGAGCACAGCTTCCCAATTGTGGGGATTACAATGGACACTAGCAGTGCCCCCTTTGCCCATTTTTGGAGAGCTGGGCTCCGTGCCAATGAGCCTGGAGAAAGGCAGATTCCCATGCAGTATCACAGAGTGAGCTCCCAGTGTTTCAGCCAGCTTTTCTATCAGCTAGAAGGGACTGAAGGACTGGGCCTTGGGCTTTGGTACTGCTGGTGCTCTGGAGATGTGTAAGACCATGATTTTCACAGAAACATAGGACATCAGGGATTGGAAGGTACCTTAAAATATCATCCAGTTTGATCCCCCTGCCACAGTAGGATAACCAAGATCAAGTTGCATGGGAACACGTCCAGGTAGATTTTAAACGTCTCCAGAGAAGGAGACTCCACAACCCCCCTGGGCAGTCTCTTCCAATGCTCTGTCACCCCCACTGGGAAGAAGTTCCTTCTCATATTTACATGGAACCTCCTATGTTCCAGCTCACACCCATTGCCCCTTGTCCTATGATTGGATGACACTGAGTAGAGCCTGACTCCATCCTCTTGACATCCTTTGCATATTTATCAGCTTTACTGAGATCACCCCTCAGTCTCCTTTTTTCCAGGCTCTCCCTCTTTAACTTTGCTATAGAAAAGAAGTGACCATAATAAGCAAATAATGTTTTGCTGGTTTGTGACTTACAGCTCTGCTTGGGTATATCGCAGCAGAACAGAGGTTCCAGCTGAGGTAATGGAAGTTCTTTCAGGTTCCTGACAGAACTGGAGCATAGCAGTTTGCTAATGATGCACACGGGAAGTTTTGGGGCTCTGTAGAACCCACCTGGATATGTTCCCGTGCGACTTGGTCTAGGTGATCCTGCTGTGGCAGGGGGATTGGACTAGACAATCTTTCGGTTCCCTTCCATTCCCTAATGTTATGTGTAGAGGTTTTTTGCCCATACATCTTTAGCATCTGTTCTAGGATGAGTTCACTGAGATTTAGGAGTAAAATGGAGAGATGAAAAATCTCTCTGCTCATCTAAACAGATGATGAACAGAGCTATGAAGTCAATTTCCCGCAATTTATTAGAACACTCTTGTTTCCTGGAGCTCTGCCGACATTGTGCAGCCTCTGAACAACCTGTCTCAGAATAAAGCATGTAAGCTCACCTACTTATTTTCTTGAGGGGTTATATAGTGTGGTTCAGATGAATGGGGTAATTACTGAACTTGGGGGAAATTAAGAGATCAGTTTTGCCTCTGTAAATTCATGGTTTGGATTCTCTATCTACAAATAGGCCAGCCAGCTGCCTGCCTTGCCCTTAGGCCAAGATTGAGAGAGTTGGGGCTGTCTAGTCTGAGGAACAGGAGGCTAAGGGAAGAACTCATTGCTCTGTACAAGTATCTGAAAGGACATTGTAGAGATGTTGGTGCTGGTCTCTTCTGACAGGTAGGTAGTGATGGAAGAACAGGGAATGTTTTCAAGCTCCAACAAAGGAGGTTTAGATTGGACATCATGAAGAATTTCTTCACAGAGTGGTCAGGCACTGAAATGAGCTGCCCAGGGTGGTGGTTGAGTTCCCATCCCTGGATGAGTTTAAAAGACACTTGGATGTAGTGTTGGGGGATCTGGTTTAGGGGTGAACTTGTAGAGTAGGGTTGATGGTTGGACTTGATGATTCCAAGAGTCTTTTCTATTTCTATGATTTTATGTCTTCAAGGGTCCCTTCCAGCTCAATGCATTCTCTGCTTCTAAGAATGACTGTGCCACAATGAGTATTTTATGTCGTTCATGTGCAGAAGCAGGTATTTGGGATCAGAATGTGAAAGCCTTGGTCTAAGATCAGGGTGGACATGAATGGGGATTTTCCAGACACACAGTCCAAAAAAGATGAGCATGTCCTCCTTTCTGCTACCAGCAAACTGATCCAGTGTCTGCTTTAGGTTATTCCCGCTGTGCCAACTACTCGAGCTTCTTGCAGGTAGCAGCGTGGCTTCTGATCCAGCTTTGCCAAGTCTTGCTCGTTGAGGAGGGAACTCTGACTTGTGGGGCCGGAGCAGCCGCGTTTTCTCCGCTGAACGAGCACTGGGAATGTGCAGAGACACGAGATCGGCCCCAAGGGTCAGGCTGGAGCAGGCCGGTCCATGGCCAAGGAAGCGCCGGGCTGGGGCCGGTGGCGGGACCTGTCGCTGCTGTTCCTCTGCGGGTTACCCCGTCCCGCCGCCGTGTTTGCGTTTGTCCCGGCCGGTCACATGGAAACGGCCGCCCAGCGCGCACCGGCCAGCCCAGCGTTGCCGCTCGTTTTCTCGAAGCCCCTTCCCCGGAGGGCGCGGCCGAGCCGTGGGTGCCCGCGGCACTGCCCGCAGAGACAGGCAGGGGGTGGCCCGGGCAGAGCCGCGGGGCGGGGAGCGGGGCCGGCCCTCACCGCTCTCCTCCGCCTCCTCCTCCCTCGCTGCCGATTCGCCGCCGACCTTCTCTCCGCTGCGGGACCGCGTCCGGACCGGGCCAGCTTTTCGGAAGCGGGAGGGAGCTGCGGCCATGGAGACCCTCGTGCAGCCCGGGGCCAGCAAACCCCCCAGCGGGTAAGAGACCGGCCCTAGGCGGCAGCGGCGGTGGCGCTGGACGGCAGTCGCGGTGCCTCCGCCGGTCTGGGCGCTGCCTGGCCCGGGGCACTTGGGTGGGCGGGCGGCAGCCTGCCGGTGCGGTCGGAGCGAGAGAGCGGGCTCGGTTCGGGCTGCGTTTCCTTCACAGGGCAGTTTGGGTCGGTGGTCGCCGTGTCTCCTGCCTCTCGCTCTGGTAATGCTGAGCCAGGGACCCACTGGTTGTTTGGGGGTTTTTCAGAAGAAGAGACTGTCCAGCAGCGAATCTGTTAGTCCGTTAATTAAAGGACGGGAGCAGTGGTGGGATGAGGTGCCAGACGACCGCTTTTGCCGGAGCAGCCGCTGGGCAGCCCGCTGCCTGCGATTTGCTGCTCTATTCCCCCCCCAGAGCAGGGGCTGCAAAACACCGAAGGTGCTTCAGCAGCTCGGTTTTACTTTGAGTTGCAAAGTTTTTGTGGTCGGTTCATTTTCAACCGAGCAGACGGCTGTGAAGGACTACCGCGGTCTGCAGTGGTTTTGTTCGGGTTAATTTCCATAGGGTTTGGAGTTTGACGGGGCGTCTCGTAGTGTCCGGCTGGAGAAGTAGAGAGCGAGCAGCTGACGAAGGGAGGGTGCCAGTCTGATGGAACTGCCCGTGTGTGCTCTTTGGCTGAGAGTCTCACAGCCCACTGCTCTTTTTTGTGACTAGAACGATTCGTTCCAGTTTGAACTGAGCCTGTTTGTTCATGACCTTGTCACATACGCTAACCTTGTGTGGGAAGCAGTAGCTAGAACGTGCCTCCCCTCTCCCTATTGAGCTGTTGCAATGGTACAGCTGCTTTCTAGAACGCTGGTACAGAGGAGATCCAGGGTGCCGGTTTACACGTGCCCTTCGAAGACCAACCAGCGTGCCTCAGTCAGGTGCACTGTTGATGAGAACACTGTTGCCTCGTTTTGCGTTCAGAGGCTCATTACAGTGTTGGGATTTGCGGCGTGGAAGCACATTGTTGGTGCATCGCAGAGATGAAGGCGTTTCTGAACAACTTCTGGAATCCTGCGTAGCCAATTTCATCTGTGCAAACCTGTCCACAGCCACACTCGGGTGTCGTGGGTATGAAGAAAGTTACAGTAACTGTGTTGCTTCAGTCAGAGCTCTCTTGCCGTGGCTCAAGTGAATCCAGTCGTAAGGTGCAGATACTGTATAGCAGAGTGTGTGGGTGCTAATCCGCTCATGTGGGAACCGTTGGCAGCACTGTTTTACAGTGCACCAACAGAACTGCCTGTTTCATGTGAGCTGATTTTGGCCTTGACATACTCCTTGTTGACTTTTAGTACAAGTCAGAGGTTCCCAGTTGGATGTGGCCATGCTGTTAGTGGGCTTCAGTGAACAGTTTGTTATCCCTCACTTGCTAATTTCTATACTGGGAACTGGTGGATGTGTGGTCCCAAATCAGGTTTCACTGGGGCCAGGAAAGTGCAGCAGGAGAGCAGCTTTGTCTGTCCCTGTTGGTTCCTGTATGAATCTAGTCATGAGCTATGTCTATGGAGCGTGCCTGAGGAACGCTGGCTTTTAAGGTCACTGTGACAGAAAACTCTTCCTTGCATGGCAAAAGAAAAGCTATGCAAATTTTGATTGGCTTAGCTTGGAATTACGAAAGGGAGGTTAAAATGACCGCAGCTTCACAAATTTTAACAAAATTTAGGCAAAGCTGGTTTGTGTCCTTGTAAATCATTAACAGCGACGTTATGAGTTTCCCCTGTTTAAACAGTGAACATTTAATGTATCATTCGATGTAGGGTAGAACAGCCTTGCTCTGCACAGATAAAATGAGCACGTGTGTTTCACGCCCTGGCTTCCTGAGAACTGCTCATTTGAAAATTAGATGCTGTGTGGGTTGGTTGTGGGTGTTTTTGTTCTAAATGGTGATGCAAAATTGCAGTTTGTGCTGGTGTTGTGTGGTTTGTCCCGCATTGTGGACTTCTGCAGCAAGAATCTTCGTGAGTGTTAGGCAAGATTTTTTAAAGCTTCACCGTGTCTGTAATGATTATTTAGTTGGAAGTTTATTTTGGTCTAGAAAGGTAAATTTAAGACAATCGGTAGCAGGAGGAATCAAGATGTATTCTGCCATGGTGCAACAGGTGCTACAAGGGAGGAAAAAACCCCTTTGTTTTAAGTAATTAACTTGTTAATAGTCTGCATTTGCTCCTGTTTCATTAGAAAGAGCAGAGATAGGCCTCTTTGGATACGTTGATGACTGACTTTTGTGACCATAAGAGTGCTATAACAGACACACATCGATCTTAAAGTGAAATAGCAGGCTCAAGCCTCAAATGAGTACTTACAGGACCTTCTGCTTTGTTTGGAGCTTTGGAAAGAGCAGAGCATCCTCTGCAGACATGGAAAGCATCCATCTCCCATGCAAACCAGCAGTACATGGGTCATTCACTGTCCCTTTATGTCTGAGCATGGAAAAGCTTTCTCTAGAGTCTAGTAAATGTGAGGAAAGCCTCAAGGTTAAACAAGATGCAGGAGAGTGTTGAGCACAACCTTTACTTTTTGTGCTTCTGCTTCCTGGAGCTTCTTTCCCTGTCTCAGGGCCTTATAGCAGTAGCAGTCGAGGCATACATGAGCACACCTGCTGTGCGGGACTCACCTGCTAGATGGGAGTGACTCTGGATGTCAGGTAGGGGCTGGGAAA
This sequence comes from Rhinopomastus cyanomelas, assembly GCA_013400115.1. NCBI lineage: Eukaryota > Metazoa > Chordata > Aves > Bucerotiformes > Rhinopomastidae > Rhinopomastus > Rhinopomastus cyanomelas. The sequence goes on from VXBP01008537.1 coordinate 44,170, forward strand.
CATCAGTAGTTTATGTGTAGGACCTGGGTAAGCGAACCCTCAGATGCACATTGTGCATCTCAATGTATTGAAACCTTTCCCTATTATTTTATGCCTTCTCCACCTGGTTAAGTGGGTTACTCTGTGTAACTCCACAGCCAGCTTTAAATGGAAAAAGATAGGTTTGTATTCTGCTTGTGTTTAAAGTCTTATTTGTAAACCTTGACTGGAAGCCCAGCGGGGGCTGTTGTCCACAGAACATCTGTGTGAACCACTTCGTAATTCTGGTTACGCTGTGCTTTGTTTGACCTTCAAATGTTAGAAGATTTAGGACGTAAAGAAACAAGGACAGAATTGTTTTTTAAATAAAGATAGAAAAATGGAGAAATCTGCCAATGTTTCTTCTGTTTTGTATCTGAGATCTCTGCATAATGTGTAGACTACTGGTAGCCAAGGGCAATGGCTGCAAATTGGAGATGAGGGGTAACCAGTGTGTTACTCGGGTTGGAGACCAGCTGCAAGGCTGACACTGGTGCTTGTGCATTATCCTCGCGTTGTTTGTGTGTATGCTGCTCCCATGGAATTCTTGAGAGATTTGACTACATGATCTTTCAAGGTCCCTTCCCATTCCTAGTATTCTCAAGACTCTTACTTGTACACCTGAGAGAAGGAGCTTCTCTGTAAGATGTTCTTCTGGCTCCACATGCAAAAAACCCAAATACTGACTTCAGGGTGTTATAAGTGAATTCAATCCACTTATAACAAGGGCTTCAAGGCTACAAACCCAAGTACCCAAACCTGACTACAAACCCAAGTAGTTTGGGTCCAAAGAACTTTGTGTGCCAGTGGGAATACATTATATACATAAAACTCTAGTAGTGATGACAGAAGAGCTCTGCTTTCTGTTGTGTAAAATGTCATGAGGTGAATGTTCTGTGTTTTGCACCTCTACGTTCCTGTTAAACTGAGTGTACCATAAGGCATTTGTGTCTTTGTATTGTCAGTCGTGACTGAAAGCTCAGGACTGCTGTGAAGAAGCAAGCTGATCGTACAAATAAGCTAGATAGTGAAAGATATGCAGTGCAATTAATTCATTGTGAATTCCAGTTTTCTAGTTCTTATCTTTCTTTCATGGAATCATAGAATCACAGAATGGTCTGGGTTGGAAGAGACCTTAAGGTCATCCAGTGCCAACCCCCTGCCAAGGACAGGGACACCTCTCACAGACCAGGTTAGCCAGAGCCTCATCAAACCTGGCTTTGAATGCTTCCAGGGATAAAGCTGCTACAACCTGTCTGGGCAACCTGTTCCAGTGCCTCAGCACCTTCAGAGTGAGGACTTTCTTCCTAGTATCTAATCTAACGCTCCCCTTTTCCTAGCTTAAAGCCTATTCCTCTCATCACAGAATCACAGAACATTAGGGATTGGAAGGGACCTCAAAAGTTCATCTAGTCCAATCCCCAGCCACAGCAGAATCACCTAGACCAGGTTGCATAGGAACATATCCAGGTGGGTTTTAAACGTCTCCAGAGAAGAAGACCCCACAACACCCCTGGGCAGCTCATTCCAGTGCTCCATCACTCTCACTAGGAAGAAGTTACTTTCTAAATTGATGTGGAACCTTCAATGTTCCAGCTTACACCTATTGCCCCTTGTGCTATCACTAAATGACATTGAGAAGAGTCTGGCTCTATCCTTCTGACACCCACCATTCACATATTTATCAACATTGATGAGGTCACCCCTCAGTCCCCTTTTCTCCAGGCTAAAAAGACCCAGCTCCCTCAGCCTTTCCTCATAACTTCCTTCATCATCTTTGTAGCTCTGCGCTGAATACTCTCCAGCAGTTCTGTGTCCTTCTTGAACTGAGGGGCCCAGAACTGGACACAATATTCCAGCTGAGGTCTCACCAGGGCAGAGCAGAGGGGGAGGAGAAACTCTCTTGACCTGCTAACCATACCCCTTCTGATCCACCCCAGGATGCTGTTGGCCTTCTTGGCCACAAGGGCCCATTGCTGGTTCATGGTCACCTTGCTGTCCACAAGGACCCCCAGGTCCCTTTCCCCTACACTGCTCTCCAACAGGTCAGTCCCCAGCTTATACTGGTACCTGGGGTTGTTCTTGCCTAGACACAAGACTCTACACTTGCCCTTGTTAAATTTAATATAATTTCCTGTCACTACAAACTCTTGTGCAAAGCCCTTTCCCAGCTTTCTGATAGGCTCCTTCAGGTACAAGAAGCTACTGTAAGGTCTCCCCAGAGCTGCCTCTTCTCTAGGCTGGACAGACCTGACTCCCTCAGCCTATCTTTGTAGGAGAGGTTCTCCAGCCCGCTGATCCTCTTGACCTCCTCTGGACCTGCTCCAGCACTTCCCTTGAAAGATCATCTAGTCCAATCCCTCTGTCACAGCTGGACTACTTAGACCAACTCACACAGGAACATATCCAGGAGGGTTTTAAACATCTCTAGAGAAGGAGAAGCAGCCAGGAGGATTGTAGAGGAGCTGGGGAATATCCAACCTCTCCTCAATGGAAATTCAGTGCCATAACAAATATTCCCCTGTGTCTGGCTCTTAGCTACTCTGTTGGCATCAGCAAACACTTGATTTTTCTGGCAATCACTGTGTTCTGTGTGCTGCAGCTTTTTGTGCTGCTCTGCCATGATGATTTCCATGAAAATTGACAGCTTTCACAGTTTAATGCTGCTTCTATGAGACAGGAGTCTTTAGACATTTGTTATTTTGGTATTGGGTTAAGCCAGCTCTTGTGCTAGAAGCTGGGAATAGGAAAAGCCTTAAAAGATCTGTTTAGAGTTAAAATAATGACTTAAGAATCTTTTAAAATGAGCTGCATTTTCAGCTATTGAAAATGACAATTTTAACATACTAATCCCCATAATTTAGACAGTGTTTCCAGAGCTGTTGGTTGCCCAGTGAGCCAGGCTGCTTATCCTTAAATAAATCGGTGATGCTGGGAAGAGTGTGTTATTGTCATAGTTTCAGCACAAGAGTATCAGGGGTGAGCCAAGGCCATAACCCGTGCCAAGGACTGAGTCACAAAGGCAATGCTGCAGAGCTGTGCTGTGGTGGGATTTGACACATAGCATCTTGCACCCACTACAGTGCCCCCATCCCAGAACTCTTGTCTTTTCTCTCGTGTTAGTTCCCAGTTAATGAGCTGCCTAAAGTGTTCAAAGTGTTCACAGAATCACAGAACATTAGGGATTGGAAAAGGCTTCAAAAGATCATCTAGTCCAATCTTAATGATAAAGAGGAATCGCCTAGGTCAAGCGACACAGGAACATATCCAGGTGGGTTTTAAATGTCTCCGGAGAAGGAGACTCTACAAGCCCCTTGGGCAGCCCATTCCAGTGCTCTGTCACCCTCACTGGGAAGAAGTTCCTTCTCAGATTGATGTGGAACCTCCAATGTTCTAGCTGACACCCACTGCCTCTTGTCCTGTCATTAGATGACACTGAGCAGAGCCTGGCTCCATCCTCCTGACACCCACCCTTCACATATTTATCAACATTAATGAAGACATCCCTCAGTCTCTGTTTCTCCAAGCTAAAAGGGCCCAGCTTCTTCAGCTTTTCCTCATAAAGGAGGTGTTCTACTTCCTTCATCATCTTTGTGGCTCTGCGCTGGGCTCTCTCCAGCAGTTTTGTGTCCTCCTTGAACTGAGTGGCCCAGAACTGGACACAGTATTCCAGATGCGGTCTCATCAGGGCAGAGTAGAGAGGGAAGAGAACCCCTCGCCATCTGCTAACCACCCCCCTGCTTTGTTGTGCTGTTTGCACAGAGTAGTAATGATAATCAGAAAGAACGAGGCACAAAACAGATTGAGAATGTCTTTGTGTTTATGTCCCTTTGTTCTTACTGTAGCTGCCATGTTGAGAGTATTGAGTTTGGTGCTGCTGACCATGCAAATTCAATCTAATACTCACACTTGTAGCTTTCTGTTGCATAATTCCTTGTCATATGGTTTATGAGTGAGAGCTGTCAGTCTCCTCTGACAGTTTAAGTGGTGAAACGTGAGGTATAAAGCTTTCTCTGGTCAAAAAGTGGTTCAGTCCTGGTATAATTTTTTTTAAAGCTGGGAGCTTCAGTAAAGCCGGTAGAAGTGCAAATGAAGTGAGAACTCTGTGTAGTCTGGACTCAAGGTATTTGCACAAGTGCACTAGAGAGACTGAGATTTCTGTTTTACTTCTGCATTCCCTGGTTCCTTATTTTTATGAAAAGTGACTGACCTGTGCATAACTTGTAAGGTTGCTCTGAGTCTCTGTCTCACCAAAGTCAGCAGCAGCCAGGTGATTAGGGAGCTTCATAACAGAAAATTCACATTCAGGAACCTGCTTAGTGCTGAGGACTAAACTTTTACTACACTGAGGGAGCTGGGTCTCCTTAGTTTGGAGAAAAGGAGACTGAGAGATGACCTCAATGTTCATAAATATGTGAAGGGTTGGTGTTAGAAGGATGGACCCAGGCTCTGCTCAGTGTCATCTAATGATAAGGCAAGGGACATTGGGTGTCAGCTGGAACAGAGGAGGTTCCACATCAATATGAGAAGGAGCTCCTTCGCAGTGAAGGTGACAGAGTACTGAAATTGGCTGCCCAGTGGGGTTGTGGAGTCTCCTTCTCTGGAGAAGTGTAAAACTCGCCTGGATATGTCCCTGTGCCACTTGGTCTAGGTGATCCTGCTGTGTCAAGGGGATTGGACTGGATGATCTTTCATGGTCCCTTCCAATCCCTAATGTTCTGTGACTCTGTGAACTACCAGGACTGCCTGATAGCCTGGAGTCCGCTTTTCCACTAGCAAAAAACCGCCAGAAGTAAGCCTCAGTGCTACTGGAGCTGTTGTGTTGCAGACACTGTTTCCATGGCAAGCTCTAGCAAGGACCCAAAGGCTAGAATAAAGGACAGCCTTTCTGAGCCGTGCTGGTTTTGTCGAGCTAACAGTCAAAACTTCAATTACTCAACAAAATAAACAGACAAGTTGCAAAATCACACTGCTGGCAGTGAGCTTGGGCTTGAAAATGATGTTTTATATGATCAGTGTTTTAAATGTAGCTGTGCTCTAAGGTTCCACAGCAAGTACCAGCCCAGAAGTAGTTATTCAGAGCAGTGTTACCTATGTTTTCAACACAGGTGACTAACAAGCAGTAAGATTCTGTTTGCCCATACTTTTGCTGTGTGTTGGGTTTTCTTTGTATAAATGCACGTGGATCTGACCAAATGCTACGGCTGTTTCATTGAAATGATGAGCCAAAAGCATGGGACTCCGTCGTCTATCTATAATCAAGAATCAATGACTTTTTTTTTTAAGGCTGATTACATAGTTAAACTGGGTAACATGATGGGTGATGAGGTGCTGTCTGAATTGTCAAACACTGTTCCAATAAGCATATCACAGTATATTAGGGATTGGAAGGGACCTCAAAAGATCATGTGGTCCAATCACCCTGCCACAGCGGGATCACCTAGACCAAGTCACACAGGAATGAATGTATCTAGGTGGGTTTTAAATGTCTCCAGAGAAGGAGACTCCACAACACCCCTGGGCAGCTACTTGCAGTGGTCTGTCACCCTCACTGGGAAGAATTTCCTTCTCAAATTGATGTGGAACCTCCTATGTTCCAGCTCACACCCATTGCCCCTTGTCCTATCATTAGATACCACTGAGAAGAGCCTGGCTCCATCCTCCTGATACCCACCTTTCCCATATTTATACACATAAATGAGTTCACCCCTCAGTCTCTGTTTCTCCAAGTGCTAGTATTAACAGATTATATCTAACCTCTTTATTTCTTTATTTTATAGCACTGCTGTTTGTTAATAATTTGCCAATACCTTGGTTAGACTAGACAACAACAGAACTGAAGGGCCCGGGTCCCAATCACAGAATCACAGAAAGTTAGAGGTTAGAAGGGACCTCTAGAGATCATTGGGTCAAATCCTCCTGCCACAGCAGGATCCCCTGGATTGGGTCACACAAGGCTGTGCCCAGGTGAGTTGTAAAAATCTCCAGAGCAGGAGACTCCACAACTTCTCTGGGCAGCCTGGGCCAGTGATCTGGGCGTTTTCTCAATGACCTCTCCAAGGCTGAGTGAATTCTACTGGCTGTTGGTGCTGCAGTTTATGAGGAGACTATGAACTGGCCAGCTTGCCGTATCTCCATGCTTGGACTGACAACAGCACCGGGCATTTCCTATCCTCAAGGAGATGCCAAGCACTCTGGCAAAGATCCACCCCAAGCATGAAGCTGCAGGGCCAGGGGATGCTCTACAGCAGGAGGAAGCTGTTGCAGTTTGATGGCAATTTCTGCGAATGTGTCAGTCCCCCTTCCTCTGAAGAGGCAGTTTGGGTTTCTTTGTGCAATGAGATTGACACTTGTATTCTGTGGTGCCTGAAGGTGATATGGTGGTGGTGTGAGCAGGAGTTTGTTTTTTGAGGCTGTGTGAAGATCCTCGTGCTGTGGTTTACGTAGGAGCAACCAGATGAAACATTGGCTCAGTCAAAGGCAAATTCTCCAGGGCTGCCATAGGAAAGCTGTAGAGAGGTCTATTTTAGATGATCTAGATGACTTTGGCTTTGAAATCTCAGGTCTTCCTTTCAGACAAAATCATTTTCTGTGCTTTTCTTCAGTCTCACCTCCTGCAGTAGCGCAATGGATCTGAGTGCTGATGATAGAATATCATAGAATCATTAGGGATCAGAAGGGACCTCTAAAGATCATCTAGTCCAATCCCCCTGCCACAGCAGGATCACCTGGATCAAGTCACACAGGAACATCCGGGCAGGTTTTAAACGCTGGACATCTTGGTCCAAATTCACATCCCTTCTTTATGTTTTTTTGACTTTGTTTTTTGATTTAGTGAGTTCTTGGTACCAAGTCTACAATGTCATGGGTACTGAATAAATCCCTCCTGGGTTCTCTAGGAGTACAGCTCACATTTCACTGACAGCACAGCTTTCACTGCTCTAAGAGGGCTTGTGGTTTTGCTCAGTTGCTCTGATGAAAGTTTTGGGCAGTCCCTGGTAGGACAGGGCTTTCTCCACAGAAAGGAGAAGAGCTTTTGGCTTCTGCCGTGATCAAAAGCCTTTGTACACCTTCAGGTTCTCCTGCGACTGACTCTAGCAAGTCATTAAGTACAGCTACGAATAGGTCAGATCATGTTGCTAAACTACTAGTGTTGCAATTACTGCAATCATTTCTTTGGGTTGCTGTTAATTACCTCTGTTCAGACTGAACTGGGAAGTCTCTTGGTCATCTTAGCTCACCCTTCACATATTTATAAACATTAATGAAGTAACCCCTCACTCTCCTTTTCTCCAAGCTAAAGAGACCCAGCTCCCTCAGCCTTTCCTCATAAGGGTGGTGTTCTACTCCCTTTATTACCTTTGTGACTCTGCACTGGACTCTCTGCAGCAGTTTTTGTGTCCTTCTGGAACTGAGTGGCCCAGAAATGGACACTATACCAGATATCTTGACTATTAAACCTTTTAATGATAAAATGAAGTTGCTTTTCTTCCTAATTTCTAGCAAATACACTTCCAGTTCCCGAATGGATCTGTCAGAAACATGATAACACCCCCCTGTGAAAGCACTGCTACTTATTCCGCAACTGGTATTTACCCAGTTTTCAACCTCACGGGTATTGGGAAATGATTATCTTGTGAAGAACCTTGATTGTACTTTCAGTTAAGATTTCTACCTGAAGAAGACAAATGATGATTTTTTTAAATAATCAAACAGCAGTGGATGCAAGAGGTTAGACTTTGTATTTCTTTGCTTTTACTGTTTTGCAGTTAACGATGTCTCAGTGAGCTTTAGCACTTCATTTCAGGATCAAAATACAAGGTCTTCCCTCTCCTACTTCAGCTCTACTGTTTCTTTACATTTTTTTAAGATTTCTTTTTTTTGCAGCTTTGTCAAAGGCAAACCAGAGGCTTAGTTTTTCTTCTTAGAAGCATCATTTTAAAATATTATTACTTTTTTTTCTTCTTTTTATGCTTTATTTTTGAAGGCTGCTAGCATAGTGCTGTACAAAGTGACTAGCAGGGACAGACTAAGAGCTTGTGTGTTCTCATGGCTTGTTGGAGTGTGCTAGGGCAGAAATGGAGAGTCTGCCTGCACTTGCCAGAGGAGGAAGAGCAACAAAAGCACTGGTTAATTAATGCAGTCTGGAAGCAGGGCTTTGGTCATCTGCTTTGAAGCAGCTTGACCTGTTTAGCGTGGAGAAGAGCAGGCATGGCTATGGCCCTACTGCTTTAATACTCATTAGCTTTCAAGCCAAAGGGGCAGTTTGCTTTTACTTCGCTTGCCTCACCAGGCTAAGATGTACAAATTTGAGCCCTGCCTGAATGTCTGGGTTTGCTGCTGCATCAAGCAGATGAGAGAGGGACTGGCAGGAGCTTCTCTCACTCACAGTGGTGGAGTAGTTGTGGGTGCACTCTGCTCTTAGCCCTTTACCTGGAGTCTAGTTTATATTTTATGTTGAAGTAACAACCATTTGGGATCTCATTTATAATGAGAGATGGAGGTTGTCTGTGTAGGTAAACATAGGTGAGTTCAGTGCCTGTATTTAGGCACTCAGTTAGGTCAGACATGAGGAAAAAGCTCTTTAATCTGAGGGTGGTGAATCCCTGGAACAGGCTGCCTGGAAAGGTGATGGTGGAGGCTCCATGCCTGGAGACATTCAAGGTTAGGTTTGATGGGGTTCTGGGCAATCTGTTCTAGGTAGAGATGTCCCTGATTGTTGTGGCAGGGGTTGGACTAGATGTCCTTTGGAAGTCCCTTCCAACCTGTGATTCTGTGATTCCCCTGTATTTTCCATCTGTGGGAGGTTTTCTTTATTTAGATGATAGTCAACTTCCAAGTGCCATCTTTACATTAGGGGTTTGCAGCTAAAGACCTTGACATTCACAGCGTGTTGTTCTCACCAGTTAAGGATAAGGAGGTCTCTTGTTTCTGGTCTCTCTGTTCCTTTTAGCAAGAGCAGCTTGTGCTAATACTTTGAAAAGACCTACAACTTGTCATGCAGTTGCAGCCTGATTGAAGAGAGCTGCTCATCTCTGTAATTGTTTATTACTGTGTCTTCTCAAATTAGCCATAGTTATTTAGGAATGAGATCTCTCTGCATTCAAGTGGTTAGGTGCCATACTTTCTCCTATTAGAAATGAGATCCAGGCCTACTGGAAAATATTTTACAAATATAAAATTGCCTGAAGTATCAAACCTGTTCCTACAGATACTGTGGGGTTTCTCACCGTGAAAAGCACCGTAAATTCCCCCACGCTGCTTCATTTTCATAAGGAGTTATTTGGAAAGAAATATTGCTTGCGGTGCATTGCCAATTATTTATAAACTAATTTGCTACCTGAGAATAGTTCCAAATACTTAAATTCAGTTTGGTATTGAAGAGGTGGGGAAGGGGAGAAGAAGGTCTTCATGGAATCACATAACATTGTCGATTGGAAGGGACCTTGAAAGTTCATCTAGTCCAGTCCCCCTGCCAGAACAGGACCACCTAGAGCAAGTTACACAGGAACATGTCCAGGCAGGTTTTAAACATGTCCAGAGAAGGAGACTCCACAACTCCCCTTCATGTTTTACAATTTGACTTAAAGTTACCTGGAAAGAAACTAGCAACGCGGAATTTTTCGAGGAGGAGATGAAATAGTTCTGAGTCATTATTTTTGACTATAAGTTGCCACTCTCTGATATTGATACAAGACAAAGAGCTCTGTGTTGTATATGAGGTATTGAACTGTCTCCTTGTGCTTAGTTTCAAGAAGAGGAGGCTGAGAGGAGACCTCATTGCTCTTTACAGCTACTTGAAAGAACATTGTGGAGAGGTTGGTGCTGGTCTCTTCTCACAAGCAATTAGTGACAGAACAAGAGGGAATGGGTTCAAATTACAACAGGGGAGGTTTAGGGTGGATATTAGGAAGACTTTTTTCATAGAAAGGGTGGTCAGGCCCTGGACTGGGCTTCCCAGGGAGGTGGTTGTGTTGCCATCCCTGGCTGTGTTTAAAGACAGTTTGGATGAGGTGTTGAGGGATGTGGTTTAGAGGTGAAATTGTAAGATAGAGTAGCTAGTTGGACTTGATGATCCCAGGGGTCTTTTCCAGCCAGAGTGATTCTGTAGTATATAGCCATTTTTTTTTAATAGTCTTTGTGTGCAGAACATAGGTGCCTGATTTGAACTGAAGGCCAGTAACTGGGGGCAGAGCTCTGTTCTGCCCTTGTTGGAAAAGACATGCACATCAGCCTGTGGTCCAGCTCAACCCTTCGAGTGAATGATGCAAATAGCTAGAATTGATATTTGCTTCTTCTTTTGTACGTGTCTTTTGTGCTTCAGCCTTTTGATTAATCTTGGGGAAATAATCTAGCCTGTGCTGGTTGTTTTTTATCCTGAGGAGATATCACTAGCATGGAGACTGAACTTTTCTTCCAGATTTGGCCAGGAAGGGGGTGGGCAGAGTTACTTGGGGAAACAATGTGAAAGCTCAAATGGCACAGAAACCCCTCATTGCCCAGTTTAGCACCTGGCTGTAACTGGGCAACAGCAATCAAATATTTATGAAGATCTCAGAAGCATTGTTTACCTGAAGACCAAGCCCAAAATCAGCAACAGGGGTTTTCCTGCTTTAAATTGCTTTCACCAGGCATTATTTAAAACCCTAAAAGTCCCTTAGAGAGGTCGTTTTCAATTTTCTACATGTGCTTTTGCTGGAGATACTGTCACCGGAAGAAAACCAGTGAGTTCAGTGGTGTTCAATTGTCCTACAGTGACTGTTGTCTTATCTTCCAGTAATGACATACATTTTCTTACAAGATGTGGGGAACTAACTCCATTGGGAGCCTGATGTTCCTTTTGTGCCTTCTTAGGTGCCTCTGGTTTGTTCTGTAGTGTTTATCATGGAGAAGACCTTAGTTCTTCAGGGTTAAATTGTATAGGCGTAGAGAGTTCCGCCACGCAGGAGCTGTTTTGAAAGCTGCTTTGCCTGCTGTTGGTGAGTGGTTCCTGTGCATGCAGCTGCTTGGGAGTGCTGTCAGGAGGGATGGGGATGGTATAGTTGCTTTGTGCATAGCTCCAGACTTGCATGCAGGTGGTCTCAGTGCCCTTGTACCAATGGGTAGCACAAAGGAGAGTGAGCATGTGGTGCTAATCAGATCTAGTACTGGTGGAAAGAGCTGAATCTTTCATCCTGTTGGTTTGGTAGCCTCTCTTGGCATTTAAAAGCAAATATAGTGTGGTCAGCAGGACTAGGAGTGTAATTCTCCCCCTGTACTGGGCACTGGTGAGGCCTCCCCTCAAGTACTGGGGGCAGTGCTGGACCCCTCACTTCAAGGAAGAGATTGAGGGGCTGGAGTGGGTCCAGAAGAGCAGTGAGGCTGGGGAAAACTCTGCACTGGAGGAAAACTCTGATGAGGAGAGGCTGAGGGAGCTGAGGTGTTTAGCCTGGAGGAGACTCAGGGGAGGGAGACCTTCTCCCTCTCCACAACTGCCTGAAGGGAGGTTGTAGGCGGGTGGGGGTCAGGCTCTTCTCCCAGGTAAGTAGCACCAGGATGAGAGGGCAGGGCCTCAAGCTGCACAAGGAGAGGATTAGGTTGAATGTTGGCAAGCGCTTCCTCACAGAGAGGGTGATCAGAGCCTGGACTGAACTGCCCAGGGCAGTGGTGGAGACCGCATCCCTGGAGGTGCTGAAGGACAGGCTGCATGTGGCACTTTGTGCCCTGGTCAGACCGATGTAGTGGTGTCAGGTCATGGGCTGGGCTGGATGCTTTCAGAGGTCTTTTTCAGCCTCGGTAATTCTGTGACTCTGTGACTTTAGGATTTTTTTGAAAATCAAAGCCCATGTTTAAGTTAACGCACTTCAATTTCGCACAAAGTTGCAGCTGGAGGGGTAAAAGCTGTCTTTTGGGCAATACTTGTTGAATAATACTGTAAGTAAATATTATTGTAGGGGACCCTGCTTCGAGGGACAGCATGTGCACTGTGCCCTACAGTTGTGCCCTTCCTTCCAGAGCTGTTCTGCCATGTATTTACATCAAGCAAATGTTGCAGTCATGGATGGATTTATGAGGGTAATTACGTGGCAGACTGTGCAAGCTTATAGATTCTAACATTTGCTGTGCACAGTGAAACTTGATGAAGCTCTCCTTAATTAGGGGCAAGTTAGTAGAGTGACTTGAAAGAAAATTTGGAAGGTGGCTTGTGTTCCTCAAAGTGCATGTAGAAGATGAGGACTGGGGGATATCTGGTTTTATTGCTGCACAGTAGGATGCAGCTGTGATGACATCTGATGCAGACTCAAACAGGCCTGAAGTTGTGTGTTGGCTGGTATAACTCAACATTTACGAGGCACTGCCAGTGTGCCTCTGTGGTTTGGCACAGTGCCTGCAGATTCTACAAGTGGTGGAGTTCGTGTCTTCACGGCTTTATTAAAATTGATGGAATGTGCATGTCTGTCTCTGGGAGCTTAGAGCAAATAGAGCTCACTTGGAGAAAACACTTGGAAAAAATGAGACTCTCCCTTGATACTCAAAGTTGTTCCTCCTAGACTTCTTTTTTTTTTAGTTATCACAGAATCAAAGATCATCTAGTCCAATCCCCCTGCCAGAGCAGGACCACCTAGACCAAATCGCACAGGAATATGTCCAGGTGGCTTTTAAACTTCTCCAGAGAAGGAGACACCATAACACCCCTGGGCAGCCCCTTCCAGTGCTCTGTCACAGAATTAAATTCTCTCTTGCAAGTTTCTAATTTTGTGGCCTGATGGAAGAGGAGAATCATGTGCTTGGGTTTGTATCTGAATTGAAGTTGTTATTGCTCGAGAACTGTGTTACATAGCCAGGCTCTGATGGTCATGCTCTGCTTAGGCTCATTCCTTTTCATCCTGGGTCCCATCCACAAGCCTGTAACTGTTGGCAGAGCTGTGCCTTCCCAGGTAGGCTTTGATGCCCCAAATGGAATCCCTACTGTTGATGTTGTCCCAGAAAGTCATGAACTCAGCCGACCCAGGGAGTGCGTCACAGCTGGGATACGGTTAAGGAAAGGCTGAGAAGTGCTCAGCTATGGCAATCGCTTTCCTCAAACCGCTCATCTTTTTTTTTCTTTTCCTGGCACCTTTCAGTTCTCTCTGTTGTCTTCTCACAGTGGAGCTTCCTGTGCTCACAAAATCACAAGTTAACTTGTGCACCTACAATAATAAATTTTTATGTTGTTAGAGCTAGTATATGAGTGAGAGAAAAGAGACTTTTGGTTTTTTCCTCTCTCAGCCTGACTCCAGGTCTTTCTAAGCTTAGACAGACAATATTGAGTGTGTTGTGATACACACCTTTGTAATTACAGAGAACTGAGAGTGAGCCATATGGCCTCTGGTTACAGATCTAAATATTGACATCAGTTCATTTATTATGTCTGAGTGTCTCTGTGCTTAAATCAGTCTGTAATTCAGAGTGCACCTGAACTTTATTGCAGTTAGCAAGAGTAAATTTATTTGAATAGACTGATATTTCAGCGAACCTTTAAATGACAGAACCGAGTAGGTGATAGTGCACTTTCTTTTCTTACAATGAAAAATGTTTCCCTTTTTAAATAGTATGTAATCCTTCACTGCATGGTGTTGTTTGTGTTACACAGGAGCTGAGTTTGTACCAACACACTCATGGAGTTACACTGCTTTAGTACTTCAGTACTTTATTTTCCTTATCCCTTCTCTAAACTTACTAATAACCAAAACAAGTGAATGTTGTGTAATTTGTAATGTCATTGTTGGATATGTTCCTGTGCAACTTGGTCTAGGTGGTCCTGCTCTGGCAGGGGGATTGGACTGGATGATCTTTCGAAGTCCCTTCCAATCCCTAATGTTCTGTGATTCTGTAAGCTATTAGGTTCCGTTTTAGTCATTAAATTAAATATAGTTTACAAAGAGTAGGGACCTTTTAATCTGCAGAAGTCACTTAGTCTTGAATGGAAGTTCAGAAATTTACTGGTCACAGTTTCATTTTCCAGTCAAACTGAAAGTCGTATTTTACTGAGTCCAGTGTTTAAAAACAAATTCACTTGTGAAAATAGAAGGTTTTTCACTTTGTGCAGCAAAAACATACAATCTATCTTGCAAGTTTTGTTTTTGCAGTGAATAAATTGTTTAAGAAAATAATCCACAGCCAGTTGCCTTTTAGAGAAAGGAAAGGGAGACACTTTATTTTCTCCTCAATTAAGTTTTCACGCGAAAAGCTGGCCTTCTTCTGTCAAATCTTTCTGGAAATGACTGAAGCAAAAAGACTTGTGCTTTGTGAAGGGCTGCTTTTGATTAAATCGATTTTTATTTACCTACTTAATCTGAACCATGCCTCCTCCTTATCGTGTAAAGTCGCTTACTGTTGCTAAATATACCCGTGTATTTTAACGAAGCAAAGCTGTGCGTGAGCCTGACCCATTCAGAGCAGGGTTGTGGGGTAGGGAGGGACCTGCTGGTAACCTGAGAAAAAGAGCAGATGCTAAATTAGCAGCTGGATTGTCAGTAATGAGTCCACAAATGTCTGCTGGGAAATGATCATCCTTGGATGTGTGGAGCGTGGGTGTGGAGGGTATTCAGAGCTTCTAGCATCTAGCTGCTGTTTGCTTATGACTCAAAGGAAAGTCCTGGAGCCACAAGGATTTTTATTTGTGGAGTGTCTGGCAACTTGTTTTCATTGAAAAGTCCAGGCTGCATTTATAAATTCTTCTTATTGCTTGGCATTTTTGTTAAGGTGTGGTGGCCCTGGAAAATCACGACAAGAGCAAGGAGGGTGCCAGCGGTAGTTTAGTTACAGACTTAAGTAAAAAACCACTGGAAGACCTGTGGAAAAGCAAATAATGTTATAAGGTCATCATGATTAATCACAGGGTTATGTTCTGTTTCCACCTTTAACATAAATAGGTATCGAACATCAGCTGCAGTCAGAAATAGATGAGATTGTGGCTGGATGAGCCTCTGAATCGCTGGTAGATAATGAGGACTAGTAAGTGCTGTGTGCTGCAGTGTCCACACAAGTAAATAAGAGATATCAGGAAATCAAGCAGGAGAGCTGTCAGAAAAGTGCCAGTCGTTTTTGAGAAGACACTTGAGTTTGTCTAAGTCTCTTGTGTGCAGTTTGCTGGCAGTCAGCTCTTTTGTGCCCCCCAGTCCCAGCCCACATCTCCTGTTGCAATAAAGTGAACTCAGCTGTGGCAAGGAGTATCTGTCTAGCTTTTACTTTACATCAAAACCAATAGATTTCTTTATTCACTAGCCAAATTATTCTGTCAAGATGCGTGTCTACAAATCACAGTTTCCCAGTGTGGAAGAACATGCTTTGTTTTTTCTTTAAAGCAATTTGATTAAAAAAATATTCAATTTTCTAGCATAAACAGGTACAAAAGTGATGCAGACAGATAGAAGAAAGGTGCATGAACCAGAACACTCACCAGAAATATTTATAATTTATTTTTGCTTTTATTTTTGTTAATCAGGGAAAAAGCCTTGGGGGGGGGGGGAAGCCTTCCACCTGACCAGTGTGACGCTACCAGTGACAGTCCTTTTGTTGGCAGAACTATACTCAACGAAGCGAATCTGCGGTGTTCTGAGACAGTGACTGCGATTTAAAACTGCTACAAACCCAAGGACAAAATCCCCCAGTGGACCCCCGCCAGACTCATGTCTGGACACCCACGCAGCAGTGATTTAGCGTACGAAGGTGCTGTGCCCTGTGCAGTTCTCCTATGCTGCCAATGCCAGGAGCTGACTGAAGGTCAGGCAAAAGTTATGGCTTTCGGACTGGCAGAGAGGTTTTCAGTTAAGAAATCAGGAAGGACTTCTCAACTTGTGAAGGAGATTCTGACAGGAGACCCCTTCTAGACACAAACCCTGTCCTAGACACGAGCCTCTTGGTTCTCTGAGATGGCAGCATGAGCCGGGCCTGTAGCTCGAGTCTTTAGTGCTTTGGAGAGGACGAAGAAGACACCTTTAAATACTTTTCATTTGAGAATGCCATTCTGCCAGATAAACTGGCAACTAGACTAGATCTTTCCTCTTTTTTTCTTGAAGAATTAAGCATCTGTGTGAAAGAGAGGGAACGGAGGAGTGAGTTGAAGTCAGGAGATTTCTGTGGGAGTACGGAAGCTCAAAGGAAAAACAAACAGAATCAGATGTGGATTGTGTGGTGGCTATTTTGTCTTTATTTAGGGTAATATAACATCGAATTTGTGCAACCTGTCAGGAAAAAGCTGAGCTATTGCTTGTTTTCAATTAACATCTTAACATCGTGGTAGACTGGTACAGGTCTGTGAAGAACATATTGTGTTACTCATTTCCGAGTACATGCATGAGGGGTTGGTTTTATTTAGGGGTGTGGGGGGAAAAAAAAGCGATTACTCTGGTGACTTTTTGGTGGGAAATTAAGGAGTGTGACCCTCTAGTTGCCTTCTCGTGGGGAATTGCTTTTCCATCTTGGTTCATATGGCTGCAGTTCAGCATTAATGGAAAAGCAGAGTTGCTTGATGTAAATCCTCCAGACAGCAGACCCCATTCTAACCGGGATTCAAAATGTTCTGCTGCATAGCTGATGTGCTGGATGAGCCTCTTGTGGAGAAGGGGGAGAGTTAGGCAGGTCTTGTCATCATCAGCTCACAAGCAGCTACACGTTTGGTGTTTGGGATTTGGAATTTGGGCTTTTTTTTGTGGCTGTTTGTTTGTGTTTGGATGCTGTTTTTTAAATGTAAGGTAATATTTTGTAAAAACAAACAAGTGTCTCCCTCCTAGACCAGTTTACTGTGAGTCTTTGTCACTAGCTATAAGGGTTCTTCAGAGCTTGCTTGGAGTTAATCTTCAGTTAATGCTTGAAGAGCAGCCAGTTTCTGTATGCAGTTGTGTGAGTTTGCAGCTTGGTTCTGTAGACTTCTGCCTTTCAGTTTCACAGAATCACACTGGGGATTGGAAGGGACCTAGAAAGATCAGCTAGTCTAATCCCCCTGCCACAGCAGGATCACCTAGATCAAGTAGCAAAGGAACATATCCAGGTGGGTTTTAAACATCTCCAGAGAAGGAGACTCCACAACCCCCTGGGCACCCCATTCCTTTGCTCTGTCACCCTCACTCACCCTTCACATATTTGTCAACATTAATGAGGTTACCCCTCAGTCTCCTTTTCTCTCAAGAGACCCAGCTCCCTCAGCCTTTTTGTTTGACAGTTTTATTTTGTGTGTGTGTGTGTATGTATTCTTCTGCATGCGTATGTTCTTCTGCTTATGTATGTATAGTCTCTCTATATATGCTCTGGTATGCATATATATATTTATATATATAATATATTTTTTTTTTTTGTCTGTGTATATATAGTCTTACACCTCTACACATGAGTATAGATATATTTTCTGCCATGCTTTACACCAAAAATAAAACTTGGCCTTTATATGACTATCTGTAAAACCATGTAGTTATTAAAATACTTGTTGCTGCAGCAGTTTGTATCCACTGTCTTGTACCTGGCATGTTCTGTTTTAATGTTGAGTTTTTTATTTCCAGTATTTAATGTCAAGTCTAAGTAGCAGAACACTATGGTGTTCTGCATGGTCTCAGCATGTGAGACTCTGTTACACAATTTAATTTGATTCTGCTTTTGTTTTCCTGAAGGCAGCACATAACACATGTTCAGGGTGTTGAGATATATCAGAAGCAGGTTGGTTAGCAGATTGAGAGAGGTTCTCCTCCTCCTCTATTCTGCCCTGGTGAGGCCACATCTGGAATATTGTGTCCAGTTCTGGGCCCCTCAGTTCAAGAAGGACAGAAAACTGCTAGAGAAAGTCCAGTGCAGAGTCACAAAGATAGTGGAATAGAGCTCCTCCCTTACGAGGAAAGGCTGAGGGAGCTGGGTCTCTTGAGCTTGAAGTAACGGATACTGAGGGGTGATCTCAGTAAAGCTGATAAACACAAGGTGCCATTTCTATTCTTCGTCTTTGAGCTCTGGTACTTCTTTGTTTTTAGAAAGCATAACATCATAAACCTGTGGAAGTCATAAAATCGTTTCAAAACTCTCCCTTGTGTGGTACAGAATATCTTCATAGGCAACATTTAGCTCAGACAGAAATTCCTGAAACTGTGTGTGGTTTAGTGCATGAGCTCTAATGAAGTTAACACAAGAAACCACAACTTTCATGACAGAGTCCAGCTTCAGTGATTTACAACACAGTGCTTGTTGGTGGATGATGCAGTGTATGGCTATTGGATGTGAATGGTTGTGTTTGTCCATCTCTTTGTTAATGCGTGCAACCACTCCTTTCATGGACCCCACCACGCTAGGAGCGCCATCAGTTGTCACACTGAATAGTTTACCCCAGTCCAGCTCCAAATCGTTTATAGTTTGGCAAACTTTCTCATAGATATCCTCTCCTGTAGTTGTTCCTTTGATGCTTTGCAGTGCAGCAAGCTCCTCTGTGACTTCAAAAGAATCATATGTCCCACGAATGAAAATTAGAAGTTGTGCAGAATCACGAACATCATTGCTTTCGTCGAGTGCCAATGAGAAATAGCAAAGCTTTTTTGAGTTTTGCAACTGCAGATTCAAATTTTCCCCCATTTCTTCAATCCTTCATGTAACTGTAGGTCCTGAAAGACCCACTGTACTAAATAAATCCGCCTTCTCTGGACACATATCTTTGTTAAAGAATGCTTTCTTTCTGTTGCCAAATTCTCCCTCTATGAATGCTCTGGTGGTGTGCCCTATGAGCTTGGCTATCAACTTGATAGCTTGCTAGAAGTGATGATATATGGAGCTGCTTTTGCTTCACAGAAGTATTTTGCTGAGTTGCCCATCCATGTTTCAGTCTTAATATTTTATCGTTTCTCACTTGTCCAATCAAAGAATCATGTTTATGTTGAGTTTTGTAGTGTCAACGCAAATTGTATTCCTTGAACACAGACACTGAATTCTGGCGTATCAGACAAACAGCTCTTTCTTTGTATTCCATGAAAAAATAATCAGAAGTCCACTTTTCTTGGAATACCCTGCACTCAGCGTCCATTTTTCCTTTTTTTTTGACATGATGGTGTGCGCACTTCCCACTGGTGCTGGCCGGTTTGTGCTGCCTGGCTTGTCCTGCCTGGGAGCTGGAGGGAGGGAGGGAGAGATGGGGGAGCCGCCCACCTCACTGATGCCGCTGCCCCCCTCCTCAGCCTGGCCCTGGCCGTGCAGTCGGCAGGAAGTCATCTGCGGCTGCTTGGTTTCTGCCCCCCCAACCCCTGACGGGGTATGGGGGGGTGTCTGTAAATAACGGTGGGTCGCATTGGAGACCCTGGGGGGCTGTATCTGGCCCGGGGGCTGGGGTTTGAGGACCCCTGTTGTAGAGAGTGATGAGGTCTCCTCTCAGCCTCCTCATCTTCAAAATGAAGAGTCCCAACTATTTCAGCCTTTCCTCATAAGATTTATTCTCAAGGCCCTTTACCAGCTTAGTTAACCCTCCTCTGCACCTGCACGCCAGAAAGGAAGAACAGTTGCTCATGCTGCTTGTTTCTTGTCTTTTTTATTGCGTTCATTATAGTGTTATCCTCAACCCTCACCATGCAGTAGGCATCTGTTACCGATGAGCAAAGCTGATGATTTTTTCCTGTTGAAAATGGCAGCGGATTTTTCCTGAAAATCCAGCTTTTGGGAAAAAAGCATTTAGACAAAATCCTTGTGGATTCTAACTCCTGAGAACAGAGGTGTTGAAGACTGGAGTGAAAAAATGGTGGAGGGTTTACAGCACCTCTAAGTTTTTTGAGTTCTGTTCTGGTTTCTTTGGTGTGGGACTAAGAGCAAGGAGGCCTGACAGCTCTTGAGGAGGAGGACAGGTATTAAGAAAACTTCATGAGAAAGTGTTGTAAGGCTGATTGGTGTGGAGCAATGATGTGCATTAAAAGCTTGTTTCGCATCTCCTTCTATGAATTGCAGCCAAAAAAACCCCACCAAAACCCCACATTTACCCTATCTTACAAGTTGACCCCTAAACCACATCCCTCAATATGTGGAGCCTTTGTCTGTGTTCCCCCTAAAAGGCGTTCCAGGGATGTCCTCGTTCCACTGCTTAGTTTAACTCACATCTGATGTGATGGATCACTCCTCCTTCTCCTCCCTTCCTGCTGCAACACGTTTCATACCCTTTCAAGTTTGCCTTGTTCATCGTGTTTCTCCTGATAGCTACACTTGCCTCTCAAGCCTTCATCCCACTTATTTGCTGAGCAGGGCTTCCAGCATGTCACACCCTACCAAGTTCCTGGTTTGACTCTGTTGCTGTGTACGAAAACCTGGGGATGCTGGTTCCAAGTACTGGGCTAAGTTATAGACCCTCGCTTGTCAGTAGGCAGGTGTTGAAGAGGCTGTTCCTCGCTGCTGGATTATTCTTGGCCCAAGCATTTCCAAGATAACACAGGTGTCACCACATCTAAACAAACTGCAGAGAGAAGGCCGTGAGCTGGCTTTAGGAGGAGCAGGACATGAACAAAGCAGATCCTGTGCATTTCTGCAGCACTGTGATCCCAAGGAACCTGCCCAGCTTTTGGAGAGAGAGATCACTTCATGCTTTGTAAACTGAGACTTGGCTCTGGACAAGAATCCTTTTCTTGTTTGTTTCTTTTCTTTTTTGGGGCTGGTCATTTTGCTTTCATACACTGGCTGAGTGCAGACAGAGGAGCTGCAGTGTTTTAGCTACCAAAGACTCGTTGGTGATTAGCTACAAATATAAAACCGAGATGAAGAAGAACAAAGCAGATCTCTAGTCCTGCTATGGAAATGGTTTCTCTTTCATTGCCCTGGGAAGCTGAATGAAGCAGGCCTGCCGCTTAAGGGGTTTGAATTAAGCAGCTGTTTAGAGTGACTTTAGGCTAAACACTCTGTAGGTAGATCACAGGGTGTACTGTATCTACCAGAAAATAGAGACACTCTTGCAGAGAAAGTGGCTGAAGTAAACCAAAGAATCACAGAACATTAGGGTTTGGAAGGGACCTGCAAAGATCGTCTAGTCCACTCCCACTGCCACAGCAGGATCACCCAGACCAAGTCACACAGGAATGTATCCAGGCAGGTTTTAAACATCTCCAGAGGAAAAAACTCCACAACCCTCCTGGGCAGCCCATTCCCAGTGCTCTGTCACTCTCACTGGGAAGAAATTTCTTCTTATAATGATGTGGAACCTTCTCTGTTTCTGCTTACATCCATTCCCCCGTGTGCTATCACTACATAACATCAAGAAGAGCCTGGCTCCATCCTCCTGACACTCACCCTTCAAATATTTATCAACATTACTGAGATCACCCCTCAGTCTCCTCTTCTTCAAGTTAGAGACCCAGCTCCCTCAGCATTTCCTCATCAGGGTGGTGTTCTGCTTCCTTCATCATCTTCATGGCTCTGCATGGAACTCTCTCCAGCAGTTCTGTGTCCTTCTTGAACTGAGGGGCCCAGAACTGGACACAATATACCGGATGCGGTCTCACCAGGGCAGAGTAGAGGGGGAGGAGAACCTCTCTTGATCTGCTAACCACCCCCCTCCTGATCCACCCCAGGATGCTGTTGCTGTTCTTGGCTACAAGGGCACATTGCTGGCTCATGGTCATCTTGCTGTCCACCAGGACCTTCAGGTCCCTTTCTCCTACAGTGCTCTTCAACACGTCAGTCCCCAACTTGTACTAGTACCTGGAGTTGTTCTTGCCCAGATGCCAGACTCTACACTGCCCTTATTATATTTAATTAAATTTCTCCCTGCCCAGTGTTCCTGCCTGTCCAGGTCCCACTGAGTGGCAGCACCACCTGAATGCCCTCATAAAGGTCATTTTGGAAAGGAAAGGTAGGATAACTGGATTTGCTTTATTTAGAAGACTCTGCTACAGTGATATGCCTGAGATGACAAGAGGAAATCTGGCCTCCTATGTCTTAACCCACAATTCAGTCATGGTGAGATCTAACAGTAGAGTGAGAAAGAGCAGTTTAAGGTTATCCTAAAGTGCAGAAAAGATTACCGCACATGGTTTTTCCCCTCTCATTTGAAGCTTGTGTTCAGATGTGTTATGTTATTTTTCTGAGATAGTAGTTGGTTACAGCTGGAGAGATTGTGGGGATATTAGAGATCTTTTCCATCCTCAGTAATTTTGTGATTCTGTGAATTGTTCATGATGATGCTCGTTGACTTCACTTCAGCTGCTGGCACTGCCAAGATGAAGGGAGTGAAACACCTCCTTTATGAGGAAAAGCTGAAGAAGCTGGGCCCTTTTAGCTTGGAGAAACAGAGACTGAGGGATGACTTCATTAATGTTGATAAATATGTGAAGGGTGGGTGTCAGGAGGATGGAGCCAGGCTCTTCTCAATGGCATCTAGTGATAAGACAAGGGGCAATGGGTGTCAGCTGGAACATAGGAGGTTCCAATTAAATAGGAGAAGGAACTTCCTCCCAGTAAGGGTGACAGAGCACTGGAAGGAGCTGCCCAGGGGGGTTGTGGAGTCTCCTTCTCCTGAGATGTTTAAAACCTGCCTGGATATGTTCCTGTGCAGCTTGGTCTAGGTGATCCTGCTGTGTCAGGGGGATTGGACTGGATGATCTTTTGAGGTCCTTTCCAATCCCTAATATTCTGTGATTCAGTAGATTACTAAGATTAGAAGAGACCTATCACTAACCATCAAGTGCAACACTGGGTTGAATAACTTCCTTCTTGAGAAGGTTTTCCCTCAGAACAGGTTGCAAAGTTCTGAAAAGAGAAGTGATGCTGTGAATTATTTAAATAACCTGACCTGACCCACCCCACAAGGAGCCCTGCTGCCTTCCCAGGACCCATGTTAGGAACATTACAAAGGAAACTCCCTGATCTCATACAACCATCTGATTATTGCCCAGTGTTGGTCACACAAACTGGAAGTGATGAGGTTGAGGGGAGAGGCATAAAATCAATTAAAGGGGACTTCAGGGCACTGGAGCAATTTCCTAAGGGATTGTGAGCACAGGTGGGCTGTTCCTCAATCCGTTCTGTGTCAGGGATGAACACTGAAAGGAATGTGAAAGCTTACCAGATGAATACATGACTCAGAGACTGGTATCAGTGGTGGGAGTTTGGATTTTGTAGTCATGGGGAGTTTTACTGGGCACTGGACCTGCTGAGGTCTGATGGAGTTACGCAGTTGCCACCTTTACCTCATTCTTTACTGACCAATCCAGTTATCTCAGGGTATTCAGCTTCCTAGGCCTGAAGGCAGGGATGGACAGCAGGATATGCATTCTAGTGTAGTCTCTACCAGTGTAACTGCTCCAGAAGCAGTTACCGACCTGCTCTGCCACCTGGACACTCACAAGTTTATAGGGCCATATAGGATCCATCCCAAAGTGCTGAAGTAGCTGGCAGAGAATCCTGAGGCACTGTGTCCTCTAGTAGTTCTATGATGAGGAATTCTGCCATCTGTGCACTGCAAGTGAAGCTTCTCTTTGGCCTTCATGGTTTTCTTGTGTAGTTTAATAAAGCACATGCTGTGTTTGATGTGGACTTAAGGTCAGCTGGGTGGCTCAGGGGAGAGACCATAGAATCATAGAATCATCATGGCTGGAAAGGACTAACTAATTCTAAGAGTTAAGTGGTGTTTCTGATGTGTAACTTCCTTGGGCTTGGCACAAACCTGGGCTTTAGTGACATCTGCTGATGTTAGTTTCAGCTGCCCATCCCGGTTTATGTTCTTCTCTAGCCAGAGACTGCACTGTCTCTCACATGACTTCTTGCACTCTGCCTGTTGACAACTGCCTGAGTGTCTCAGCAGCCCAGGTGCTGCAGGTTGACCTGGTGGTAGATCACTGGACATATCATCAGGAAAGCTCTCCTTGTCCACAGTGTCTGAGTACTTTGCTGTTGAAGTGTTGCCACAAAAGGAGGTGGAGGGATCTGCCTGGATTGTGGAGAGATCTGCCTGCAATAGAGAAATGGAGGGGACCTTACTGTGGCACAGCCTCAGCTTGTGCCTCATCTGCAAATTCCTAGGCAACTTGCCTTGACTGAAGTAGCAAATGGAAAGTGAAGCTGCTTCTCTGCTTCTTCACTGTAGCCAGTGGTGCTAATTATTAACTTTGCTGTGCTGCGTGGACGTGGAGCTTGGGTGGCCCCTGTGGCGAGGCCAGTGGCCCCACAGAAGAGCACAGCTCAGATCCTTGGCTACAAGGCAGCAAAAAAACTCTGAGACTAGGGAGTAGTGTGGCCAGCGCTACGGGAGGCACCATGGCTGAGCTGGTAGCACCTTGGTAGGGCTGCAGCCCATTGAGGAGATGGGTGAGGAGACAGAGGTGGTGGTGATTTTCTCACTAATATCATGAGTACATGACGTTTCCTTTTTTATCTTTCCATGTCTGAATGATTCTCTTTTCTCAGTGCCATCTCCTACTACCAGCTATGCAGACCAAGCGCACGCAAAGGGTGTGCGGAGTTACTTTGTAAACCCAACCCAGATATTTGCAATTGTTCAGACTCTTCCAAGTTTAAAAATAAGCGGTGCAACTTGTTATGTGACACCCTTCATATACGTTTAATGTCGTTGTCATTTGCCAGGACTATCCACATGCTAAGGATTCAGTGAAAGATTAAACTTTTAATTTATTATTTACTTTGAGTGAGAGGAGAAGCAGTGGTGAAATGAAATTCTCACTGTTCTCATCCTACTCATCTCTCTGGACCTAATCTTGTCATCAAGAACACAAGTGATAAAGTGTAGCTTCTTCTAACAGGAGTGTGGTCAAGACAGCTGGAATGAAATCGATGCATTAATAAGTGCAGGGAGGTGAGGCTACTCATGGGCAGTATTTTGTCTGATCATGGTGTGTGTGTCCATGTATGTGTTTCATCGACTCAAGGTGGACTTTTTCTGTTGGTGTTTGTGTCAGGCATATGTTTCAAAACATCTGGAATATTGTGTCCAGTTCTGGGCCCCGCAGTTCCAGAAGGACACAGAACTGTGGGAAAGAGTCCAGCACAGATCTACAAAGATAATGAAGGGAGTAGAACACCTCCCTGATGAGAATGGAGGGAGGCTCTCCTCAGTTCCACATAAATATGAAAAGGAACTTCTTCTCAGTGAGGTTGACATCACTGGAATGGGCTGCACAGGGGTTTTTAAAGATAGTTTGGATGAGGTGTTGAGAGATCTGGTTCAGGGGTGAACTTGTAAGGTAGGGTAGCTGGTTGTACTCTATGATCCCAGTGGTCTTTTCCAACCAGAGTGATTCTGTGATATTTATGTGGAACCTCCTATGTTCCAGCTCACACCCATTGCCCCTTGTCCTGTCACTAGATGACACTGATAAGAGCCAGGCTCCATCCTCCTGACACCCACCCTTCACATATTTATAAACATTAATGAGGTCACCCCTCAGTGTCCTTTTCTGCAAGCTCAAGAGACCCAGCTCCTTCAGCCTTTCCTCATGAGACAGGTGTTCTGCTCCATCATTTTTGTGACTCTCTGCTGGACTCTCTCCAGCAGTTGTTTCCTTCTTGATCTGAGGGGCCCAGAACTGGACACAGTATTCCAGCTGTGGTCTCACCAGGGCAGAGTAGAGGAGGAGAAGACCCCTTCTCAATCTGCTAACCAACCCCCTTCTGATCCACCCCAGCATGCTGTTGGCCTTCTTGGCCACAAGGGCCCATTGCTGGCTCATGGTGTAGAGAAGTATCAGACACTGACTGCACACAGCAGCGAGAGTGCCAGTCCCTGAATGCTATTTTATCGAGGTCTCTGAGTGATCTGGGGGTTCCCTGAACAGGAAAGCTCATTGTAGAAGGGAAGGCAGCCGCTGAGGTTTGGGTACTCTCACTGGAGAAGCCGGGCAAATACCGTGGGGGGGTGCGGAGCTGGAGCCTTTAAGGGCAGTGAAACTGAAGTCATGCTCAGACTGCAGGCAGCAGTGACAGCGCCAGCTGCTGAAGCCACCAGGGGGCAAAAAAAAAAAAAAGTAAAGGGCAGCAGATGAAGGCCAGGCTTTGATCATCACTGCACATGGATGTGGGAACCCAAACAGAGGTTCGCCAACAAGATGAGGCTGTGCAGGTGACAGGCTGCCAAGAATGTAGCACTTTTTTACGTTTTCCTGGCTGCGTACAGTGCGAGCTGGTAGATTATCTGTTTGACTGGGTGGCACAGTTGCAAGATGAGGTTGAAAGGCTACAAGCTGAACTAGAAAGGCTCAGGAGAATTAGAGAGGATGAAATAGAGGTAGACTGGTGGAGCCAGGCTCAGCAGTCTGGAAAATGGCTAAATAAGAGCCAGATTCAAGGGGGGCCTGTATCCTATAGTTCTCAGGTTGAGGACAGAAGCCCAAGTAGAAGAGATGAGTGGAGCCAAGTGCAGGGTCATGGCAAAAGGTGAGTACCACCCTTGCCTGCCTAACCTCCCCAGCTGCCACTGAGTAGTAGGTATAAGCCCCTATTGGAAGACATCCAGTCTAATAAGGATATAGAGGATAGAAAACCCACACCGGAGGTCCTGGCAAAGTGGCATAAATCCAGGGCTTCTTCCAGTAATATGCCAACCTCAAAGAAGAGAAGGGTCCTAGTTATTGGAGACTCGCTCCTGAAAGGGACTGAGGGCCCAATATGCAGTGCTTACCCTCATCACAGGGAAGTCTGCAGTTTACCTGAAGCCCAAATCAGGGACATCACTGGAATGCTTCCTAGTTGAGATCAGCTGACTATAACCCATTGCTGATCTTCCAGACAAGTGGGAAGGAAGCTGTATTCCATAGGCTGAGAGGAGTGAAGAAAGACCTTATGGCATTATGACATTTGGTGAAAGATTCTGGGGCACAAATTGTGTTCTGTTCATTACTTCCATTTTGGGGTGAGGACATAGGCTGGAATAGAGGGACTCAGTCCATTAATGCCTGGCTACAAGACTGGTATTACAGGGAGGCCTTTGGGCTTTTTGATAATGACTGGTTTTATCAGGCACAAGATCTTGTAGATAGAAATGGGAGGGGTTTATCTCAGAAAAGAAAAAGGGTTTTGGGACAGGAGTTGGCAAAACTCATTCAGAGGACTTTAAATTAGATTTGAGGTGGGGTGGGATAGTTGATGGGTAAGTACCAGTAGGACAGAGTCTTACTGAAAACCAGGTGGCTTCTCGCTGTCCTAGGGTGAAGTTGGAGTGCTCAGTTCGCTCCCTAAAATGCCTGTACACCAATGCACGCAGCATGGGGAATAAGCAAGAGGAGTTAGAAATCCGTGTCCAGTCAGGTGATTATGATCTGGTGGCAATTAACGGAGACCTGGTGGGCCAGTTTGCATGAATGGAATGTGATGATGGACGGCTATGCCATTTCTATGAGCAACAAATCAGCAAGGCAGGGTGGAGGAGTTGCTGTCTACATGAGAAAGCAACTGGAATGTATTGAGTTCTGTCCAGGGGTGAATGAAGAGAGAGTTGAGAGTTTGTGGGTGAGGATGAAGGGGCAGGCTGGCATGGGTGACACTGTTGTGGGTGTCTATTACAGACCACCACATCAGAACGAGGAAGTTGCTGAGGTCTTCTACGCACAGGTGGTAGCAGCCTCACAGCTACAGGCCCTGGTTCTCCCAAATATTTACTGGAAGACCCACTCAGCCAGCCAACCACAGTCCAGGAGGTTTCTCCAGTGCATTGGTGACAGTTTACTGATGCAAATGGTGGAGGAGCCCACTAGGAAAGGGTGCTGGTGGATCTTGTACTCACCAACAAAGCAGGTCTAGCTGAAGCAATGAAAGTTGAGGGCAGCCCTGGGTGCAGTGACCATGAGATGGTGGATTTGAGGGTCTCGTGTGGTAGGAATAGAATACCTAGCAGAATCACAACCGTGGACTTCAGGAGGGCCAACTTTGGCCTTTTGAAGCAATTGGTAGGGGAAATCCCATGGGACAGGGTACTGGCAGGTAAAGGGGCTCAGGGCAGCTGGTTAACATTCAAAGACCACTTTTTTGAAGCACAAGACAAGAGCATGCCAACAGGAAAGAAGTCAAGGAAGGGAGCTAGAAGATCTACGTGGTTAAACAGGGAGTTGCCGGGCAAACTAAAGAAGAAGAAAGCCTATAGGTTGTGGAAGGAGGGGATGGCCACTTAGGGTGATTCTAAGGCTCTGGAGAGAGAATGTAGGGATGCAACTAGGAAAGCCAAAGCCTCTTTGGAATTACACCTTGCAAGAGAAGTCATGGGCAAAAAAAAGGGCTTCTTCAAATACATAGTGAATAAAACTAAAACTAGAGACAATTCACCCTGCTGAATGAGGTGGGTGCCCTGGAGACAGAGGATACAGAGACAGCAGAGATACTGAAGATACAGAGATACCTTCTTTTCTTCTATCTGTACTTCTGGAGACTGTCTTGATATCAAGCTCCACACTGTTGAGACTCCAGAGGGAGTCAAAGCAAAAGAGGAGCCTGCCTTGGATAATGAAAACTGGGTTTGGGATAGGTTGTTCAAACTGGATATACACAAATCCATGGGCCCTAATAAGATGCACCCGCGCGTAATAAGGGATGCGGCAGAAGTCATGGCTAAGCTATTCTCCATCTTTTCTAAGTCATGGACATCAGGAGAGGTGCCTAGGGACTGGAGGATAGCAAATGTCTCTCCAATCTTCAAAAAGGGTACGAAGGAGGACCCAGGTAACTATAGACCAGTCAGCCTCACATCTATCCCAGGAAAGGTGATGGAACAATTTGTCCTAGATGCTGCCTCCAGGTATATTAATAACAGGAGAGTCGTTAGGGACAGTCGGCATGGCTTCACCAAGGCAACGTCATGCTTGACCAGCGTGATAGCCTTCTATGAGGGCATAACCAGGTGGATAGATGATGGCATTGCGGTGGCTGTGTTCTGTCTTGACTTCAGTAGAGCATTTGACACAGTCTCACATAGCATCCTCACAGACAAACTGAGGCACTGTGGTCTAGATGATCGGGTAGTGAGGTGGATTGTTAACTGGCTGGGACAGAGTCTAGTTGGAGGCCTGTATCTAGTGGAGTGCCCCAGGAGTCAGTTCTGGGACTAGTCCCGTTCAATCTATTCACATTAATGATTTGGATGAGGGATTAGGGTGCACTGTCAACAAGTTTGCTGATGACACAGAGCTGAGTGGTGTCGCTGACACTCCAGCAGACTATACTGCCATTCAGTGAGACCTGGACAGGCTGGAGAGCTGTGCAGAGAGAAATTTAATGAAGTATAACAAGGGCGAGTGTAGAGTCTTGCATCTGGGCAAGAGCAACCCCAGGTACCAGTATAGGTTGGGGACTTACCTGCTGGAGAGCAGTATAGGAGAACAGGACCTGGGGGTCCTGATCGCCAGCAGGATGACCATGAGGCAGCAGTGTGCTGTTGTGGCCAAGAGGGCCATCGGCATCCTGGTGTGGATCAGAACTGGAGTGATTAGCAGATCAAGAGATCTTCTTCCCCTCTGCTCTGCCCTGGTGAGACCACATCTGGAGTATTGTGTCCATTTCTAGGCCGTTCGTTCAAGAGGGATGTGTAGCTGCTGGAGGGAGTCCAGCATAGGGCAACGAGAATGATGAAAGACGTGAAGCACCTCCCTTAGGAGGAAAGGCTGAGGGAGCTGGGTCTCTTTAGCTTGGAGAAGAGGAGACTGAGGGGTGACCTCACTAATATCTGTAAATATGTGAAGGGTGGGCGTCAGGAGGATGGAGCCAGGCTCTGCTCAGTGGCATCTAGTGACAGGATGAGGGGCAGTGGTTGTAAGCTGGAACACAGAAGGTTCCACATAAAGATGAGAAGGAATGACTTCGCAGTGAGGGTGATGGAGCCCTGGACAGGCTGCCCAGTTGGGTTGTGGAATCTCCTTCACGGGAGACCTTTAAAACCCACCTGGACATGTTCCTGTGCAACTTGGTCTAGGTGGTCCTGCTGTGTCAGGAGGATTGGACTAGATGATCTTTCAAGATTCCTTCCAATCCCTAATGATTCTGTTATTCTATGATTCTATGATTGCCTAGAAGGTAAAGAAGTGCTCCACTGAAGTAGCTATATCTGAATAATTAATGTATTTTATATAGTATTAAACACTATTTTTCAACTGCTACTCCTGACTTAGCAGCAGAAATGATGGCATATGTCCCGGTAACATTATCACATCAGATACATGCATGTGTGGTATGATTTGGCTAAGGGTAAAACAGCATTTGCATCCAGGATGTCCTTTGAAGGTAAGAAGCAACCCTATGCTCTTCTCATGTAAAGTGTGCAGCGCTCACAGTTGTGAGATGCTTTTGTTTCCCTGAAGGGATGGTGCAATAAAAGGCTTCACCTTTCTTTCCATACCACTGTGAGCAGCTCTTGCTCATTCAGTGCCTTCATCCTGAAGGGCAGAGGCTTGTGAGCTTGCAGCAGTAACAGACAAACCTGCTCTTTTTCATTCAGGACTACGGTTAGACTTAGGACATGGGTCAGGAGTGGGGAGTGGCCTGTGAGAAGCCTGGTAGTGTCTGTGTTAGTCAGAAATCTTCCTGACTTCTCTGCCCTGCTCTGGTTTTGGTTACTCTCTGCTTTTCTGTTGACTTCACCATTCATTCAGCAAGTCAGGCCAATGGATGGTCCATGAGGTGAAGGCTGGTTGCTGCTTCCTGTCGTGCTCCAGGGATGGGTTAATGATTCATTGTAGGCAGGTGTGTGTGGGTTTAAGCTTGTGTACACTGCTATGCCCGAGTTAGCTGGTGTAGCTGACAGAAGAGGAAGTTCTCTTTCTCTTTGCTGGTAAGAAACAAACCCCAAAGTGTAGGTCTTCAGTGATAAAAACTAGCAACGCCTTTGTTTCTGTCAGCGTTTGAGCTGCCAGAGCAGAGGTCTTTGGGGATATGTTGTGACATACCACTGAAGGTAAAGAGAGCTGCTCAAGTTTTGGAATAGAGCTCTTGTCATAGAATCATAGAATGGTTTGGGTTGGTAGGGACCTTAAAGAGCATCCAGTTCCAACCCCCTGCTATGGGCAGGGACACTTCTCACCAGACCAGGTTGCCCAGAGCCCCATCCAATCTGGTCTTGAACACTTCCAGTGATGGAGCAGCCACAACTTCCCTTGGAAACTTGTTCCATTGCCTCAGGACCCTCACTGTAAAGAATTTCTTCCTAATATCTAATATAAATCTCTTCTAGCTTAAAGCCATTTCCCCTCATCTTAGCACTGCAAACGCTTGTGTGAAGCCCTTCCCCAGCTTTCTGATAGGCCCCTTCAGGTATAGGAAGGTTACTGTAAGGTCTTCCTGGAACATCCCCTTGCCTAGGCTGAACAGCCCCAAATCTTGCAGCCTGTCATCACATGGCTTTAATTAACCTGACTTCAAGAAGTCTACCTTTTGAAGGTAGGACTCTGTGGGGAAAAAAGTATGGTGGGGTTTTGGTGGGGATTTTTTTTTTTTTGCTGCAATTCATAGAAGGAGATGCAAAACAGGCTTTTAGTGCACATCATTGCTGTAGCCCATATTTCAGACACGATACTCAAACATCATTATAATCAGGATCTTACACTGGAGGTTATTACTTCTGCCTGAAGAAGTAGGGAAAAGTATGCATGTTTTCTTGGTTTAGTGCCAAAACAAACGGCAGTGTTTTTTCTGGAGGATCTGATGAGAACCCTTGTGTTATTTGTGATGGGGCCAGCTCTGAGTTTCCCAAAGCTGAAATGCCATCTTTAAGTCTTTCAGCTCCTTTTCTTCTCGAAAGAAGCTCCCATATGTGCTTCTGGGAAACCTGTCACTCAGCTAGGGAAGCAGGTTCTTTTCACTGCGGATTTGTTAGTCTCCATTCTGTGTTTCTCCCGCATTGCTGTTGTGTTTGGGTGCAGTTTGTGTTGGGCTCAGCAGCAGGGTACTAGCTGCATCCAGGATTTTCTTCACTGGGAAAGTCCAGTAAACATCTGCTGGTGGTGGAGTGTCCTGTCTCTTTGGGAAGAACGTGCCAGCACGTGTTCAGAGAGCATCTGTTGGGCCCTGGCACAGAGAGTGCTCTCTGTATGCTGGTAATTTCACCAATTATCGCTATGCCACTAGCCTTCCTATTTCAGAAGAGGTGATCAGAGAGGTTGTGGTGCGGCAGCTCTGACTTTATCATGCATCCTCAAATTTCCCTGACTTCTCTGACCGGTTTTAGAATCGGAAATGATAGGAAGGTGAATGGTAATATAGGAAAACAGGCTCGGTTGTGTTTTTAATTATCTTTTTTCTTATATCTTTTTCTGGTTTTCTGTTGGTTTCATTTTTGAATGCAGTTGTTCTGCCTGATACTTTTAATTTTGTATGAGATGTAGTACAAACATAAGAAAACAAGAAGGCAGCTGGTTGGAAGTGCAGGGCAGTCCCGTGCTGTTATTGTCAGTGTCCTAAAGCTTCTCTAGGTGCCATGCTGCCAGTGCTTGGCTTTTTTCTGGTTCTTGAAAGTTGTGTTTCAGCTTGTGTTTTATGTGAGATTTGCCTTGCCTTTGCAAGCTCTGCAAACAGATGAACAAAAAGTGCTCTGAATAGCGTTTAAAAGCCCAAAGTAGTAGACACTTTTGCTCTGTGGGCCATGTTTTCCCATTTATACCACAGAACACCATTCCCTTGGCTTCCAGTCTGCTGACAGTGATGATCCAAGGTCTTGACTTTACTTTGTGAAGTCAGTAATGGCTCAGAGTCTTTCCTGGCTCTTGTGTCCTGAGCCAGTGCCGCAGCCATCAGTAAAACGCCCAGGATAATTGTGTTTGATAAGGAGGGTGACTACTTGGATGCTTCCTCTCCCATTTGATAGTGTCTGGGTGTGTTGGCATGTCTGATTTATCAAGAGTTTCTTCACAGTGAACTCTGGTTTGCACTGCATGAGGCTGTTCAGTTGATCCCACGTGCTGCTTTGTTTTGTGAGATTTCAAGTCTGTTAAGTACCGCGTGTGCCCACAGAGTACATTAAACAGAATTTCTTACAGAAACTAACAAAATAAATGAGGTTTGCTGACACAAATTGTTAACACATTTTTCTTCCTTGATAAATCAAGCTCAGTCTTCAGAGTTCTGCTGATCATCTGTTTGGTGTTCTGAGTGTATTTATATGTGTTAACATCTGTAGTTTTATCTTCCATTAGACTATTCTTATGTGAGGAAAGGCTGAGGGAGCTGGGTCTCTTTAGCCTGGAGAAGAGGAGACTGAGGGGTGACCTCATTAATGTGATAAATATGTGAAGGGTGGGTGTCAGGAGGATGCAGCCAAGCTCTTCTCAGTGTCATCTAATGGTAGAACAAGGGGCACTGGGTGTGAGCTGGAACATAGGAGGTTCCACGTAGTTATAAGAAGGAACTTCTTCCCAGTGAGGGTGACAAAGCCCTCAAAGGAGCTGCCCAGGGAGGTTGTGGAGTCTCCTTCTCTGGAGACATTTAAAACCCACCTGGACATGTTCCTGTGCGATTTGGTCTAGGTGATCCTGCTGTGGCAGGGAGATTGGTCTAGATGATCTTTTGAGGTCCCTTCCAATCTGTAATGTTCTGTGATTCTGTGATTAATGTGGGTCTCATCTCCACTGTAGAGTTTGAGTAGGTTGTATTGCTTTACAATTAGGATTATTATTTGGTTTTAATAAATCAAAATACTTACAGTTCAATTTAAACTAAGAAGTACTTGATTCCTGTGTCATTTAAAAGCAAGTTAGTATCTTAGAAGTGAAAGCAAAAGGCATATGGTCCTCATTAAAAGTTTGATTAAGTAAATCAGCACCAGGCATGTACACAGAAAGTCAGTTGCAGCGTGAGATTTCCTGGTAAAGCATCTGTGGCATCCCATTAATATGGGATCCTACAAGAGACACAGTGATCGTGTTGTAGTTGGGTGTTTGTTTGTCTCATTGACACTGTGTATTAACCTTTTCAAATACACTGATTCATGTGGTTCCTTACTGTTTTATGGAGTATGAATTAAGATCGAATTATAAATGCTATTTAAGAGAATGATGAAAAGAGTAGGAAATATCTTGGCATCTCTGATGCTGTTTTTCTGCAAGTCAGTGTAAACTGCAACTCACAAAAATACATTGTTAGATCTTTTAAGGGGATGTTTTCGAGCTCTGAAGAGAAGCTTGTGAACCCTGCAGTTCTGGTGCTGCCTTCTTCTGTGCCATGTAACTTTTTACAGAGTAGAACATGTGGAATAATTGTAGCTGGACAAAGGATAGTAGAATCACATCTTACATGTGCTACATCAGGCAATCCCAAGTGAGTAAATTGTGTCTCCTTGTTTATCCTCCAGTTTGTCAGCAGCTGTGGACTTTGGTTACACAGGAATAGTGCACACTGGCCTTGGATGCAGCCTGCTCCTCCCTGCCCCATGAAATCTGCTGTAAGGTCAGCCCTGACAAGATCACGTGTGTGTTCCTAGGGCAAGTAAACTTGAGAGCAAGCACAGACGTTTTGCCCCTTTTAGGATTGCTCCGTGCTGCTTAAAAAGAAGCACTTTCAGGAAGCCTGACATGGCTTTTGTCTCTTCTGCCTGGGACCTCCAGGCTTTGGGAATTAACTCTAGGTTTCGGAACAAGCAGGGAGCTTCTGGCGTGCAGCCTGTAAAGACAAAGAGTTAATTGCTATTGATTGACTTAATTTCCACCTAGCAAAAAATGTATTTCAAACATTTTGGGAAGCTCTTTTGGATATGCCTTTTGGATCTAAGGGGTGCTCACTGGGGAGTGAGCCAAGATAGCTCTTTGTCATGGTCCACACCCTTGCACTTTTTGTCTGTGCCTTCATCTTGGGTACATTAGGGTGTGTAGGCTTTCTGAAGTAGCTTGTGGTCTTGCCACCTTTCACAGACAGATTAATTAAAACCTTTATCGTGGTGGTAGGTGGAATAATGAAGATTTAATTCTGGAAAGAGCTAAACTCGCTGAACTCTCTCACTTACCACGGCCTCCCTGGTTTTGTAGGATCTGTTTGTGTAAGGATGCACAAGTGAAGTCAGTGTGGCTAGCATACTCCTACAGCATTGTCATGAAATGAGGAATAGTCTGCTAACTCACACTTACCTGTGTTAATGTTTACCCTGGGTGTAAGCAAGCAGTTGCTCTAGGCAAAAGTCTTCTTCATCATTACATTGGATGGATACTGGTTTAGGGCTTTTTCTACTTAAAACAGGTATTGCTAGGAATACTATTCTCTAGCAGTGGCAGTGCTTTTCCTCTGAAGTGCCTACTATTTTGTAAACATTATAAAATGAGGAATTAACCATCCACATATATTTGTAATGCAGTATATCACTAGCTATATAGAGCCAGGAAGATGATGAAGGGAGTAGAACACCTCACTTATGCGGAAAGGCTGAGGGAGCTGTGTCTCTTGAACTTGGAGAAATAAAGACTGAGGGGTAACATTATTAATGTTTATAAATACGTGAAGGGTAAGTGTCAGGAGGATGGAGCCGGGCTTTTTCTCAGTGTCATGTAATGATAGGACAAGGGGCAATGGGTGTCAGCGGGAGCAGAGGAGGTTCCACATCAGTCTGAGAAGGAACTTCTTCCCAGTGAGGATAATACCAGCAGACCCGCAGGCCGGACTGGACGCCCTGGCGGGCTGTATCTGGCCCGCAGGCTGGGGTTTGAGGACCCCTACTCTAGAGAGTGATTCTCAGTAGGTGGTAGTGAAGTTAAAACTTCTGTAGACAGAGAAATTGTCTCTCATTCTGGGATACGTTTGCTCAGTAATACAGTGGAAAGGCACTTTGACGTTGCGTCTCAATTGACACTACAAGTCACCACAGGAAAGTTTATAAATTAGTGTTGCTAAGCAACAAACATTTATATCTGTTTATTTAAATACCCTTATTGAAAGTGATTGTTGTGCAATCATTATCTTTAGTCATTAACCCCTCTAGAAACAAATACTCTTCTCATTGCTTTCATTGATTTGCTATTAAAAATCATGATGGAGACAAACGTAATAACTGGATGTTAAAAAAAACCAGTTCCAACAAATTTGTTATCTTTCCAGACCAAAGTGTTACTAGAGAGCTCAGCATGATGATGATGTGGCTCCTGGCACAGACTGTGAGGTGAGAGCGGGAGCATCCTCACCATAGCACAGCTGATGCCTAGCAGAGTGAGTGCATCTGAAGGATGTTTGTTTGCCCACAACATGCAGAGGGTGCAATGCCAGTAGTGATTCCAGCCTGCTTAGAAACACTCTTGCTTTGTTTTATGTCATGGTGTAACCCCAGCCAGCAACTAAACAACTCAGTAAGTTGCTCGCTCACTCCCCAGCAGTGAGAAAGGGAAAGAATTAGAAAGGTAAAAGTGAGAAAACTTATGGACTGAGAGATAAAGACAGGTTGATGTGTAAAATCAAAGCTGTGTGTTAAAGCAAAGCAAACCAAATAATCCACAGCTTCCAATTGGCAGGCAGGTGTTCAGCCATCTCCAGAATGCTAGGCTCCATCATGTGTGCTAGGTACTGGGGAGACAACTACCATCACTTTGAATGTCTCCTTTCTTTTTCTCCCAGCCTTCTGTGCTGCGTGTGGCATCATATGGTCTGGAATATCTCTTTGGCCAGTTGGAGTCAGCTGTCTCAGCTGTGTTCTCTCCAGCTTACTAACTGGTAGAGTGATCTGAGAGCACTGCTCAGTGGGAACAAAACCGTTTCTTTGTTATCTGCATGATTTCCAGCACAAATCTATAACGTGGTCCCATGACAAACATCAATTTTAACCCAGCCAAAACATGTGGTGCTTTCCTGAGGGTGAGTGTGGTTAGTCAGACCCAGTTAGACAATGTGATCTTGAGTGAACCTTAATGAATAATGCTGAAACATCTCCCTGGTTATGTTCCTGTGCAACCTGGTCTAGGTGATCCTGCTGTGGCAGGGGGATTGGACTAGATTATCTTTTGAGGTCCCTTCCAATCCCTAATGTTCTGTGATTCTGTGATATTTTAACCTTGTGGTTTTCAGAGTTGAGCCACAGGCTCTGGTCTCTGGCACTCTGAGTGCAGCAGTTGTATGTAAGGTTGTAGCCCCCTGCCTGCTAAACTGAGCATCCTTCAAACAACTTGTTGAAGGTTTGGGAGTACTGTGCATGGAACAGTGTCCTAGCAGCAGTTCTTGAGCACACTACAGCAGTAGAGTTCACAGGGGCAGAGAACGATAGGATGAGGGGTTGCGGTTTGAAGCTGGAAAAGGGTAGATTTAGGCTGGACGTGATTCAAAAGTTCTTTCATCTGAGGGTGATGGAACCCTGGCACAGGTTGCCTAAAGAGGTGGTGGAGGCCCTATCCCTGGCGACATTCAAGGTCGGGCTACATGGGCTCTGGGCAGTCTGTTCCAGGTAGAGATGGTTCTGCTTGTTGTAGGGGGGTTGGATGACCTTTGGACATTCTTTCCAACTCAACGCGTTCTGTGATTCTATGGTAAGCAGCCTGATTCCAGTATGTTTGGGATGTTAGTATGGACATTTATACAAAAATAGTGCTTAAGCATTATTTTTATGTAAAGAAAATGTTGTTCTCTTTTTTCATTGAAGCGTACCATGGTACCTAAGCAGCCTGATTTAGTTGCATGTGAAGGAACTGGATAACATGTGATTCCGTTACAGTTTTCTTTATTATTTTATTATTATTATTACTATATGTGCTTGGAATGGAATTAGATTAATAGCTCAGTACTTGATAAGTGGGGAAAAAATTGTGTGCGTGGATAACAGAGGGGAAAGTCTAAAACGCCAAAGGGAATGGAATTGCATGGCTGGTCACCAAGTGCTTTGCACTCATTTGTTGCTGCAAGTCACTTGAAACAGCCATTGCTTGGCAACCTCCTGATTTTGCTCAGCTTGAAATTCACAGGTACTTTTAGGCCAGATGCCAGTAGTTAAGCACTTGTAGTCTGAGGCCAGAGCTGTATTGCCTTTATCAGTGTTTTGATTCATCTGGGGCTTCTCCTCTAGCAGATGTCACTGGTGAAAAGCAAGATGTCATCC
Organism: Rhinopomastus cyanomelas; assembly: GCA_013400115.1. Lineage (NCBI taxonomy): Eukaryota > Metazoa > Chordata > Aves > Bucerotiformes > Rhinopomastidae > Rhinopomastus > Rhinopomastus cyanomelas. The sequence continues at coordinate 82,124 of VXBP01008537.1, forward strand.
TTCTTCCCTACCTACTGTGTTGTTTTTCTCCTTTGGCTTTTCTAGGTCAAATTGTTGTGAAAGTGTGACTTGTTAAGCCACTATGAAGTGTTGGTACAGATTTGTTTTGATCACATCTGCTATGCAGAGAAGTTAAAAATCTTAATGCATCTTGGAGATGGCAATAATACCATGGTTTAGATCACAGGGATTTAGAATTTCAGAGTAAAGACTCTCCCTCTGTGCTTTCACAGAATCACAGAATTATTGAGGCTGGAAAAGACCTCTAAGATCATCCAGCCCAGTGCATTGCATGACCTAACATCACCACAATCACCTAGACCATGATAGTCTTTTCTTAAACACCTCCAGGAATGGTGACCCCACCACTGCCCTGGTCAGTCCATTCCAGTGTCTGATCACCATTTCCATGAGGAAGGGCTTCCTAACATCCAATGTGACCCTCCCCTGGTAGCTTTAGGCCCTGCTGTCTCGTCCTGGTGGTAGTTGCCTGAGATAACAGTCCACACCCCACCTGAATACAGTTTCTCTTCAGGGAGTTGTAGACAGGGAGAACGTCCCCCCTGAGTATCCTCTTCTCCGGGCTAAACACCCCCATCTCCCTCAGCCTCTCCTCATCAGACTTTCCCTCCAGTCCCTTCGCTAGTCTTGTTCCTCCTCTGGACCTGCTTCAGCCCCTGAATCTCTTGAGGGTCCTAGCACTGCCCCCAGTACTCGAGGGAATGACTACCCAGTGCCCAGTACAGGGGCAGAGTTACATCCCTAGTCCTGCTGGCCACACTATTGCTGATCCAAGCCAGGATGCCATTGGCTTTTACTGACACCTGGGCACCTTGTTGACTCCTGTTCAGGCAGTTGTCACCCAGTACTGCCAGGTCCCTCTTTGCCAGGCTGCTCTCCAGCCACTCATTGCTCAGTCTGTAGCTGCAGGGGGTTATTGTGGCCAAAGTGTAGGACCTTACACTTAGCCCTGTTCAACCTCATCCTATTGGCCTCTGCCCATTGACCCAGCCTGTCCAGATGTCTCTGCAACATCTTCCCCCTCCTCCAGCAAATTAACACTTCCTCCAACTTGGTGTCATCCTTTCTTGACTTTAACTACAAAATACGTGTTTTCTTCTCACACGTGTTTCAGTGTATGAGGCAAATCATTCTGTAACGTTAGCTCCTCCATGTTCCATTCCTCTTTCCTGATCGAGTTGCACATGATGGCACCAGCTCGTAGTGTGGTCTTTGCCACACACTGAACATGTGGAACCTTGATCCAAAGTCCTGTGATACAGCTATTAGACCAAACCTTGCAGTGCTTACCCAGGCAGTGTTTTCATTAACTGCAGCAGGCATCAACCCAAATCCTGGGGCTTGGCTGCTTTTGAAAATATTTTCTCTAGGGCTTGTGTTTGTTTTGGGAACTGGCACAGGTAGATGTGTTAAACTCCCGAGTGTGACTGTGGCTAATGGGTGTAGAAGCATTAGCAGGCTGCAGTGCTGTTCCTCGACCGGTTACAGCCATGTGTGGCTCTGTCCTGGCTTTCCCACTCAGTGAGGGCTCTCTGAAGAAGCAGTGGAGTGGATTGCAAGGTTCATCCACTAAAAGGAATCAGGTCAGTGTACTTTTGGCTTCTTCTGGTCCTGTAAAATCCCTGTATCATAAAAATTTTATGTGTGAACTACTTTGCACTGGATCCTAAGGGAAGGAATGCCTCAGTGACTGGAAGGATTACAGAATCACAGAACATTAGGGATTGGAAGGAACCTTGATAGACATCCAGTCCAACCCCCTGCCAGAGCAAGACCACCTAGACAAACTGCACAGGAACATACGCAGGTGGGTATGACTGGGAGATAACACACTCTTAATCGAAAGCGTAGGTGACAGACGGGGAAAAAAGGATGTTTGACGCCAGCCACAAGGTAACATACTATTTGGCGTTCCTGCCAGAGGATGAGCTCTTGACAGTTTGGCTACTCGGTGTCAGTGCAGGAGTGCCAGCCAGCTGGAAGCTTGTCTTCTGTCTGGCTGCTGTGCAGTGCTACAACAGTAGTGGAGTCAGTGATCAAGTCACTGTTGTGTGCTGGGACATGTTGCAGCCTCTCATGAAACAGGTCAGACCTGGGAAGATGTCCCTGGTAGCAAATTCAATACCAAAGGGTGTCTTAAGTTTCCATTGGAGACAAGACTTTCTGGTGTTTGGTTGGTTATGTTTGTGAAAGGTTTGACATTGGAGGTACAACACTAGGAACTACTGCCATTAGACTGTATTGTCTTACTTTGACTTCTCTTTATTTGTCTTGAATTTCAGCCTTGGGCAAGCGTGGTCATGTACTTCCATCTCTGCTTCCTCCTATGAATGTTCTCATTCAGTTTGCTTCTGGTCTTTTTATTTTTTTGTTTTCTTTTCTTGGCATTAACACTTTATTTTTAAAATATGTAAAGATGTAGGGTTTCTCATCAGTAGAATCAAATGGAAGATCAAAAATATAATTAAATAACTTTCATTTCTTTGCCAAAAACAAATTATGTTTTCTTGTCTATTTTGGGTGACTTTATCGCGCCCATGAGGGAATTGTTTTCATTATGTCTGTCAGTGTGATCCTGCCTTACTAACAGAGTGATGGGTTTTGAAAGTAATCACAGAACATCAGGGATTGCAAGAGACCTCAAAAGATCATCTAGTCCAATCCCCCTGCCACAGCAGGATCACCTAGACCAAGCTGCACAAGAACATGACCAGGTAGGTTTTAAACATCTCCAGAGAAGGAGACTCCACAACCCCCCTGGGCAGTCCGTTTCAGTGTTCTGTCACCCTCACTGTGAACAAGTTCCTTCTCAGATTGATGTGGAACCACCTCTGCTCCAGCTTATACCCATTGCCCCTTGTCCTATCGTTAGATCCTAGAATCATAGAATCATCATGGCTGGAAAGGACCTCTAGGGTCACAGAGTCCAACCTTTTCTCCTAGTGTCTAACTGCTAGACCATATCCCTAAGCGCCACGTCCATTCATTCCTTAAACACCTCCAGGGATGGTGACATCACCACCTCCCTGGGTAATCCATTCCAGTATCTAATCACCCTCTCAGTAAAGAATTTCCTTCTAACATCCAATCTAAACCTCCCCTGATGCAACTTGAGGCCATTTCCCCTCGTCCTATCATCACTAATTGGAGAGAAGAGACCAACACCAGCCTTGCTACGACCTCCTTAAAGGTAGTTGTAGAGGGTAATAAGGTCTCCTCTCAGTCTTCTCTTTTCCATTCTCCTGACACCCACCCTTCACATACTTATCAATATTAATGAGGTCACCCCTCAGTCTCATTTTCTCCAAGCTAAGGAGACCCAGCTCCCTCAGCCTTTCCTCATCAAGGTAGAGTCTCACTCTCTGGAGATGTTTAAAACCCGCCTGGATATGTTCCTGTGTGACTTGGTCTGGGTGAATCTGCTGTAGTGGGAGGATTGGACTACGTGATCTTTCGAGGTCCCTTCCAATCCCTAATGTTCTCTGGTTCTGTGATTCTGGGAGTGTTGCTCATAATTCTGTTATGTTGAGGGTTGGTTTGGTTTTGGTTGTGTTCTGGGTTCATTTTGCTTGCTTGGGGTTTGGGGATTTTTGTTTAGAACAAATGGTTGGAGAGAGAATCAGTATAGGAAGGACCAGGTTCTATAAATGAGCGCACTGTGGAGTCCTGCTGCAATCCATGAGAAGAAGGCTGCCCCATACCTGTTCAATAGCGTTTGACTTACAAGGCAGAGAGGTTTCCAGAATTTTTTGATCACGGTGGAAATGTGTAGGATCACATTCTCCCACTTTGTTTGGTTTGGGGTTTTTTTGCATTAGACCTTATCTGAAGAAAGACAATTCCTGCATGGGGTTGCCATGAGGGTGGCTTCCATTTTAAAATTGAGATTGTGTTTTTTCAGCATGGCATTGTAAAGTCCAGGTGGCATCTTATTGTAGTTATATATTAATGCAGTGTTGGTCCAAAGGGCTTGTGTTATGATGACTTGACAGTCTTAATCTCGTGAAACTTTTAGTTTCTTCTGTTGGATTTCTACTCTGTGCTGTTCAACAGAAACTGTGGGCTTGGGCAGTTTGCTTCTTTTTTCCATTTAGAGAAGCCTGATGCTGTTACTCAGAGCAGTGCTGGTAGGTTATTTCTGTGTTCTCCCTAATTGTTTAATGGCTAAATGCATTTTTTTCAGATTACAGTAAAGTGAGATTAATTATTTGAAGCCCCAGGAATTTTACCTTGAAAATGTAAGGTTTGTGTATTACAGTGAGCTGCTTGTTTTTACAGATTTCATAAGGTATCAAGGGCTGGATTGAAGCACTCGTGTGAGGGAATCATATGTGACCTTTTGGAGAGCAGTATAGGAGAAGGGGACCTGGGGGTCCTGGTGGACAGCAGGATGACTATGAGCCAGCAATGTGCCCTTGTGGCCAAGAAGGCCAATGGCATCCTGGGGTGGATCAGAAGTGGGGTGGTTAGCAGGTGGAGAGAGGTTCTCCTTCCTCTCTACTCTGCCCTGGTGAGACCACAGCTGGAATATTGTGTCCAATTCTGGGCCCCTCAGTTCCAAAGGGGGAACTGAGTTACAGAACTGCTGGAGAGAGTCCAGTGCAGAGCCGCAAAGATGATGAAGGGAGTAGAGTATCTCCGTGATGAGAAGATGGTCAGAGAACTGGGTCTCTAGCTTGGAGAAGAGGAGACTGAGGGGTGACTTCATTAATGTTTATTAATATGCAAAGGGTGGGTGTCAGGAGGATGGAGCCGGGCTCTTCTCAATGTCATCTAATGATAACAAAAGGGGGAGTGGGTGTAAGCTGGAACATAGGAGGCTCCACATCAATATGAAAAAGAACTTCTTCCTGGTGAGGGTGACAGAGCAGTGGAATGCGCTGCCCACGGAGGTTGTGGAGCCTCTTTCTCTGGAGACTTTTAAAACCTGCCTGTATATGTTCCTGTGCGACTTGGTCTAGGTGATCCTGCTCTGGCAGGGGGACTGGAATGGATGATCTTTTGAGGTCCCTCTAATGTCCCTAATGTTCTGTGATTGTGTGATTCTATGATTCAAAGTGTTCTTGCTTCTAACGTCATCTGCCATCTAAGGTCTGGCAAGGAAGGCTTAGAATCATAGAATTCTGTATTGGGTTGGAAGGAACCCCCCTTCAAGCCTGACCTTGAATGGCTCTGAGGATTGGTTCTGTACCACCTCTCTAGGTAGCCTCTTCCAGTAACCCACAACCCTCAGACTAAAGAACTTTTTCCTCATGTCCAGCCTAAATCTACCCTTTTCCAGCTTCAAACCATTGCTGAGTATCTCAGTTCTGAGTGCAGTGAAAGATGTTTGAGGAGAAAAAATTGCTCTTGAGCTAAATTTAGTTTGAATTTAGCTCACAGTGAAGACTCTTAAGTGATTTATTTCTAGCATGGAAGATATCCATGCTTTGAACAGGCTCTGAAGTCACACACTTCTTCTGTGCCTTATTTTAATGGGAGAACAAAAATGTTTTTAATATGGATTGCTTTTGTGTTGTCCTTTTTAACTCTGATGGCGAAAGCTGAATTCTTTCTCTGACTAGCGTTCAATAGTATGAGCAGACTTCTCGGCACCTTCTGACTGCAGTTGCTGGAGCCCATCAAAAAGCAGCTGCTTGTGCAGATTCGAGCTAGAGCTATGGGGTTTGAAGCTGCTGTTCATGGAGATACTTTCTTGCACTGAGATGTTGCAGAAAATTGGCTAGGAAATGCACATCTGTGCTGCCCATCTACAAATGGGAACTGCAGAGGATCTGCTGCCAGTGAAATAGTTCAAGACTTGTTGTTTGGAAAATGCTGAAAACCAGGCAGTTAGAGCAGTTACAGTGATTTGAGTGTGTGGCGCTATTGTGGCAAAGTTCATATGAGGTCACCTGAACTGTTGCTAGGTTAGACAGACCATAGTGGGAATGTTTTCATTTTTCCTTTCTCTGCTGTCTCAGAGGGGACAGATGTGGGGGGTTGTGGAGTCTCCTTCGCTGGAGACGATTAAAACCTGCCTGGATACGTTCCTGTGCGACTTGGTCTAGGTGATCCTGCTGTGGCAGGGGGATTGGACTGGATGATGTTTCGAGGTCCCTTCCAATCCCTAATGTTCTGTGATTCTGCACAAAAGAAAAGGAAGATTTTACTGTCCATGAGACCCTGATTGTGTAATGGCAGAGTAGCCATTGGCACTTGCTTTGTGAGGGTGAGCGTCACTGCTCAGTATGTAGCTGATGCTTTTGATGGCTCTTTAGTTTGAGGAAGAGAAGGCTGAGAGGAGACCTCATCACTCTACAGCTACCTGAAAGGACCTTGTGGAGTGGTTGGTGCTGGTGTCTTCTCACAAGCAATTAGTGATAGAACAAGAGGGAATGGGTTCAAGTTACAACAGGGTAGGTTTAGACTTGATCTTAGGAAGATTTTTCCCAGAAAGGGTGACCAGGCACTGGTATGGGATTCCCAGGGAGGTGGTTGAGTCGCCATCCTTGGATGTGTTTAGGGATCGTTTGGATGGGGTGTTGAGGGATGTGGTTTAGGGATGAACCTGTAAAGTAGGGTAGCTGGTTGGACTACATGATCCCAGGGGTCGTTTCCAACCAGAGTGATTCTATGATTCTGTGATCTTCACTTGCTCAGTTAGTCCAATGTTTGTTTGTGTAGAGTTATGTGGGTTTTTGATGGTGGTTGTTTTGTGTTCAAAACAAAATGCCTGTTTCCAGCAGCCCTAGTTGTGTTGAGCAGGATTTCAATGAGCAGGATCTCAATGATTAAGGATGCTGGTGGGCGAAATGCTGACCTATCTTCACCCACATTTGATGTGAAAAGAATGAGGTTACACATTCGCCTTACTCAGTGAACAACCGCAGTGACCTCACTGAGGAAGTTTCTATTCAGAGTAAATACAATTTATGCCTTGAGTGTTTTTTTGCCTTTGGTTGGACTCGATGATCCAAGTCTTTTCCAAGCAGAGGGATTATGTGATTCTGTAAGATGACTGATTTCCTGACACACACACAACCCCTCAGCCTCAAGTAGTGTTGTATAAGGTCTATAACTGCAGAACTGGCTGTAAATAGTAGTTAAAATTGACAAAATAAAAATCACAGGCCTACTTCTGAGCTACATATTGGTGCTGAGGTGTCTGACCTTGTTTCTCTGTTCCTTTAGAAAACCAGATGCAGGTTTATGTTATTGCTGGGGAACAGCCATGTGTGGTGTACTCCCAATTCCAGCACTTTCATCAGCTTTAAAGCTCAGTTGTTCTTCACTTCTCCCTTGAGGTTACAAGTCTCTGCAGTTTCAGCTGTTTTCAGCTTCATGTTATTTATTACCACTGCTTTATGTCTTCTGTCTCTGTTCACTGTGAGATTAGGAATTTACGAGTCTAGGTAAATCACAATTTAAAAACCCCCTACTTCTTCCAGCCTCAGGACACTCATCTACTGCTTTTATTCCCATCTACTCTGGTTCATTGTCAGGAGCACTCTATAGGAGTTAATCCCTCGCACTATAGGACAAGCTTTAAAAGCCAAAAAGCTTGATTTAATAATCACGTTGATGTAAATCGCTGTAGCTGCTTATACTGTGGCAGTTGATGTTGTGGAGAACAAAAATTGCATCATCTGTAAATTCATTTGAGAGGCACTGCGTGATTGTAAATCTATGTTAGCATGATCTGGATTTATGGAGAACTCCCACATTTCTCATGACCCGCTTACAAGTAACAGTCCAACAGAAAGAGATCTGAGCAAAAGATGAATCCTGATTTCTTTTCTACTTTTATAGATGAATTCATAAAGAGTTCGGTCCATGGACATATGGAAAGTCAAGGCAGTTTGACAAACAGTAAAGCCTTGACTCTCTTTATCGTCACTTCCAATGGGGAGGAGTGTAAGAGCTGCAGATCGGTGACTGAAGACTGCAGGACTCTTGGGTACATACAAGATAAAATGTACCCAGAGCATTTCAGTCAGGGTGACAAAGCACTGGAATGGGTTGCCATGGGGGGTTGTGTAATATCTTTCTCTGGAGACGTTTAAAACCCATCTGGACATCTTCCTGTGTGACTTGGTCTAGGTGATCCTGCTCTGTCAGGGGATTGGACTAGATGATCTTGCAAGGTCCCTTCCAATGCCTAATGTTCTGTGATTCTGTGAAATCTCCCATGGAAGAGATAGTGCTGTTTACTAGTAAATATGGCAGTAGCTCTCCCTGGGTACTGGTAGAGGATGTTATTTGTCAGGCACACAGAAAATTAAAGGCAGTATCTGCATCAACCCTTACTTTCTGATGTCCTGCTGAGGTCTCAATGAAATGTGTATTTTTAGGATAGCTTAGGGATATTTGTAAAAGTGGAGCCATGCCACAGAAGTTGTCACTCAAATACTGATTAAAAAGTGGGGAGGATCTGCTTTGTATCTGAACTTCTTTTTTCCCTCATCCTCTGTGAGGTGATCACAGACAGAATCACAGAACACTAGGGATTGGAAGGGACCTTGAAAGATCATCTAGTCCAATCTCCCTGACACAGCAAGATCACCTAGACCAAGGTACACAGAAACATATCCAGGCAGGTTTTAAATGACTCCAGTGAGGGAGACTTCACAACCCCCCTGCGTAGCCCATTCCAGTAGGTTTTTCCCTGGCAAGTTTCCATTGGTAATCAAATGATATGTTTAATCCTAGTTAAATAACAGGTCATCTGTAATTAAATAATAGCTTCGGTCTTGGTATTAATTAGGTTAATTTTTAATTTGTTTAATTCCTTCCCCCTCCTGAAACACAGTTTTGCTCTTGGCTGATTCACAGAATCACAGAATCACTCTGGTTGGAAAACACCACTGGGATCACTGAGTCCAACCATCTACCCTATCTTACAAGTTCACCCCTAAACCAGATCAGTCAACACCTCATCCAAAAAATCTTTAAACATCCAGGGATGGTGACTCAACCACATCCTTGGGAAGCCCATTCCAGTGCCTGAACACCCTAAAATTCAATAACTTTTGCAGGCTTTTAACTGTTTGAGTGCTTTTTGTGGCGTTTATATTGTTTGCATGAGAAAAATGATGGGAAGAATCATAATCTCTTCTCTTCCCGCACCCTAAAACCAGGCAGATTAAAAATGCAGGCAGTAAACCCAAGTGATAATTTCTCAGTAAATATTTTACTGCTTTTCCATCTGCTGTGCTAAAACTGACTTAAACTCTGCATAAATCTAGTCAGAGGAGGTCAGTGGGATATTAATAATCAGCATTAATCCTCTCAGACATGTGCTTGGTGTGAGGCCAGCTATTGAGGAGTTGAACAGCACACATATGTGGCTTATCTGCCTGGCCCCTTGCCAGCAAAGCAAACGTTGGCTTTGCGGTGGGTTTATGTCTCTGGGAAGTAAATTGCTTGTTCGGAGCAAGTCACTGCAGATTTCCCATGTGTCAGCCGTGGTGCACAGCCTGCTGCTGGGGCATGAGTTCTCCGCAGGGTGCTTTCAAAGAGCTCTATAGTTGTTTAGTATTGCATGGTAAGAAGTTATATGGTTGACCTTTTCATGCTTCTTCCCTGTGAAGTACAATGAGCCCGATTTAATACTGCTCAGAGACAATATTTCAAGTAAAATAATACTGTGAGACCCAAATATAGCTGAATGAAACCTCACCCTGCCTCCACCCCCGCTGTTCTGGCTGGGAGGAATCACTCATTCACATAAATGCAACTCTTGCTTGAGTCAGGTCTGGACTAGACCCAGCATTTTGAGACCCGGGCATGCTTCATACCTGTCAGAATAATGATTATTTCATATCCTTGTTGTGGAACCAATTCATTCCCTGGGGCATGGAAAGCAAACAGCAGGAGTGAGCACATCATTAAAAAATTAGCACAGTTTTAGAGGGGAGGGAAAAACAAAATGCAGCTCTGCTAAAAAGTTTTATGATAAAATTTTAATTCCATTAGAGGAGCTTCTAAAACCAATCTGAGATTGTGGGTGAGTATTTTCATATTGATGATCTCCTTGCAATACGTTACCTCTTGTCTTTATTTTTCAGGAAAAGAATAAAAGGTCGTGCTCCTCCTCCGCCAACTCAATCTTCTGCAGCAAGTAGAAGTCACAGTCAGCACAAGTCACCTGCAGAAACAGCTGTAGTTTCTGATGAGAACCTTGTGAGCATGAAGGAGAACATGATAAACAGATCAGTGGACTTTACAGTCATTTTGCCCAGCGGGGTGGAGCAGAAGAGCACGGTACAAGGAAGGTAAGGCTTGGATTAGCTCCTGCATTGTGGAGCCCTCCCTTCTCAGTGCAGTACTGGCTGGTATTAATGTCTCCCTCTCGGAGTTGATAGGGTTTCTCTGCCATGCTGCTCTCTGCATTTTAGGCAGCTGTTGTATCAGAGCCCTGAGATCCACGTACGCTGAGGCAGGAAGGGTTTAACATCTATTTTGTCTGTTTTCGCCAGGGATCACCCTCAGCACATGTTTGGATCCATCTCTTCCGAGCAGTGGCACTGGGCTGGTTTTAGGCTAGATCGTATCTCATGACACAGAGGGGATTTGGTGCTGCTGGCAGATAGCTGTCCTGCACAGTGTGCCTGCCTGGACTCAGGCCAAGAGACAGACTCAGGTGAATGATTCATCACATGCAGAGCTCCTCCCTTCACAAATACACTGCAGTCATGGAGACAACAAAGCATCTGCTGTTACTTAGGAAGCCCGTTCTGTGTAAAACTGTCTTGTTTTTTTTCCATAGGAAGAGAGTGAGGCTCTTCTTGTCACTGGGTAGAGTCAAGGGCAAATAGAAAAGGCAGTTCTGAGATAATTTTCTTTGCCATAGGAACTCTTTGTTCTACTCATCACCCTTGTGACGATTGTTTTGAAGGAGACTTCTAGAAGAAAGGCTTTTGAGACTTTAATAAATATATTTAATGCTACAGTGAAGCTGTCACAGGCAGTGGTGTGGACAAGAATCTGTAGAAAGTGGATGATGATAGCAGATTAGGAGGACATGTAGATGCCTGTTGATAAAAGAGGGCTGTGTGTAGTGTACATTTGGGGTTTGCATTATTTCACAGAATCACTGAAAATTAGGGGTTAGAAGGGACCTTGAAATGTCATCCAGTCCATCTCCCCACCAGAGCAGGATCACCTGGACAGACTCCACAGGAAAAAAACCTCAGGCTGGTTTTGAAAGCCTCCAGACCAGGGAGATTCCACAACCTAGTCAGCCTGTTCAAGTGTCACTCTCACAGAAAACAGGTTTTCCTTAATGTTTAGATGGAACTGCCTCTGTTCCAGCGCACACCCATTGCCCCTTGTCCTATCATTAGATGCCACTGAGCAGGGCCTGGCTTGCTCCATCCTCCTGACACCCACCCTTCACATTTTTATAAACGTTAATGAGGCCACCCCTCAGTCTCCTTTTTTTCAGGCTCAAGAGACCAAGTTCCCTCAACCTTTTCTCATCAGGGAGACGTTCCCCTCCCTCCATCACCTTTGTGGCTCTGCGCAAGAGTCTCTCCAGCACTTCTGTGTCCTCCTGGAACTAAGCAGTGTAGGAGAAAGTGACCTGGTGGCCAGCAGGGTGACTATTAGCCAGCAATGTGCCCTTGTGGCCGAGAAGGTCAACAGCATCCTGGGGTGGATCCACAGGGAGGTGGTCAGCAGAACGAGAGAGGTTGTCCTCATCTCTACTCTGCCTTGGTGAGACCACATCTGGAGCATTGTGTTGTCTTAGTACTTTAAACAGCCCAGATGTTCTCTTTGCTGTTCCATGAAGGTACCCACTTCTCTCAGTTGTCTTTGTGGCAGGTCTGGGGACCCAGTTTAGGCAGCAATTATGTTCCTGCCTGTGCTAATCTGAGTGTCAGCAGTTCCTGCCCTAGACTAGACAGCAGGTTTTCTCACACCATGCTGGCTTGAGCACCTGGAGTGGAGAGTGGATGACAAAAAGTCAGGCACTAACAGCCAGCTGTTGGAAGGGAAGATTATCGAGCCTCAGTGTAGTGGACTAATTCATCCCAATGAGTCACGGAATCATTAGGGATTGGGAGAGACCCCAAAAGATCATCCAGTCCAATCCCCCTGCCACAGCAGGATCACTTCACTGGAGCAGTTATAGAATCAGAATCACTCAGGGTTGGAAGGGACCGCCTGATCATCCAGTTCCAGGTCCCCCACCATGGGCAGGGAGTCAGGAAATAAGAGGAGGATACTGTGTAATGAACCCTATATTACAGAGACATTGGTCTCTGAGCAAACCTTGTGTGTGCTGTTGTTTTTTCTAAACCCTGGAAGAAGCAATTTTCCGTATGTTAACATCTGGCCCTTTTTAGAGACACCTCAAATGCGAAAACAAAAAACAAAACCAAAAACCTAAAGAGCGTCTGAAATTTTTAGGGAATCAACTGTCTTAAGAGGTCCCTTTGAATCCCTAATGATTCTATGATTCTAAGTCTCTAGGTTTTGGTGAAAGTCCAACCTTTTTCATCCTTATGCATGTTTTTGACTTTGTAGCTGTCCAGTTTGCCATGGTAGTCAGAAGCATTTAACGATGAAGGTATTGATTTAAAACAGAGTATTTCATTTAGTTTGAAATACAGAGGCCAGTGAAGGTAATAAGTGACTTACCTGTTCATTCCTTTTTACCTATGGTGATATAATGGGAAGGATATTCCAGACAAACTCTGCTGTTGTTTATGCTGCAATAAATCTTTGTCATTTTTGTTGCCTTCATGAAATCTTCCTTCTGCAAAACCTGCTTTTTGGTACCCTGGGGAAATATCTTTTCAAAACCTTGTCCTGGGCAGTTTCATAACGAACGATGATTCCCCACTTTTAGGAAAGCAGCTCACATAGCAGCCAAGTATGCTAGAGAAGGTTTGAAAATACAGCCTGCACCCATTGCCGCTTATCCTGTCATTAGATGACACTGCGCAGAGCCTGGCTGCATCCTCATAACACCCACCCTTCACCTACTTACAGACATTAATGAGGTCACTCCTCAGTTTCCTTTTCCCCGAGCTCAAAAGACCCAGCTCCCTCAGCCTATCACAGAACATGAGCGATTGGAAGGGACCTCAAAAGGTCATTTAGTCTAATCCCCCTGCCAGAGCAGGATCACCTAGACCAAGTCGCACAGGAACATATCCAAGCAGGTTTTAAAGGTCTCCGGAGAAGGAGCGACTACACAACTCTCCTTGGAAGCCTGTTCCAGTGATCCATCCCACTGGAGTCTGTCCCATTGACCACCACTCTCTGGCTTCTATCCTGCAGCCAGTTCACCATCCACCTCACTACCTGATCATCCAGACGACACTGCCTCAGTTTGTCTGCGAGGGTGCTATGTGAGACTGTGTCAAATGCCTTACTCAAGTCAAGATAGAACACATCCACGGCTCTGCCATCATCTGTCCACCTGGTTATGCCCTCATAAAAGGCTATCAGGTTGGTCAAGCATGGCTTCCTCTTGGTGAAGCCATGCTGACTGTCCCTAATAATCCTCTTGTCCTTGATGTTCTTGGAGGCAGCATCTAGGACAAATTGTTCCATCACCTTTCCTGTGATGGAGGTGAGGCTGTCCGGTCCATTGTTACCTGGGTCCTCCATCTTAACCTTTTTGAAGATTGGAATGATATTTGCTATCCTCCAGTCCCCAGGCAGCTCTCCTTGATTCCCATATCTTAGAAAAGATGATGGAAAGTGGCTTAGCAATGACTTCCGCTATCTCTCTTAGCACGAGCAGGAGTGTCCTATCAGGGCCCATGGATTTATGGACATCCAGTTTCCTCATAAGGGAGATGTTCTACTCCATCATTTTCATTGCTCTGCACTGGATTCTTTCCAGCAGTTCTGTGTACTTCTGGAACTGAGGGGACCAATCTGGACACACTGTTCCTGATGTGGTTTCACCAAGGCAGAGTACTGGAGGAGGAGAACTTCTCTCGATCTGCTATCTCTCAAAGTAATACTAAATGAATCAGGTTAAAAGAATTATCCATTCAGTTTGTTCACTGTGTGTAAGTAGAGCACCATGTTGTTCATTTTGATATGTCCTTGATATAGAAATTTCCTAAAATTGCAGAAACAGAGCAAAAAAAACCCCAAAATGTTCTTGAAAGGTCCAGAATAAAAAGAAACTGTGTGCAGTATAGGGGTATTTTAATGGACTGTGGAATTTTAAAGTAGTTTTTTTTAGCCATGAGCCAGCAATGGGCCCTTGCGGCCAATAAGGCCAATGTCATCCTGGGGTGGATCAGAACAGGGGGGTGCTTAGAAGATGGAGAGAGGTTCTCCTCCCCCTCCACTCTGTCCTGGTGAGACCACATCTGGAGTATTGTGTCCACTTCTAGACCCCTCAGTTCAAGAGTGACACAGAACTGCTGGAGAGAGTCCAGTGCAGAACCACAAAGATGATGAAGGGAGTAGAACACCTCCCTGATGAGGAAAGGCTGAGGGAGCTGGATCTCTTTAGATTGAAGATAAGGAGACTGAGGGGTTACCTCATCAATGTTGATAAATATGTGAAGGGTGGGTGTCAGGATGATGGAACCAGACTCTGCTCAGTAGCATTTAATGGCAGGACAAGGGGCAATGGGTGTCAGCTATAACACAGAAGGTTCCACATCAGTATGAGAAGGGACTTCTTCCCAGTGAGGGTGACAGAGTACTGGAAGAGGCTTCCCAGGGGGGTTGTGAAGTCTTCTTCTTTGGAGACATTTAAAACCCACCTGGACATGTTCCTGTGTGACTTATTCTAGGTGGTCCTGCTGTGTCAGGGAGATTGGACTAGATGATCTTTTGAGATCCCTTCAATCCCCAATGATCTGTGATTTTGTGATGCAAGTTGCATGATTGTCTGGTGGTTTGGATTCTAAACTTCTGGGAATTGCTGCCGAACATACTTCATAACTTCAGCAGAAGGTCTGCAGAATCAGAAGGGTTTTTTAAAATCCATTTTCAAGCACTGATTGTTTTATTTTTAAGTGGTTTTAATGAAATAGTTTGCATGAGGCAAAGTAACTGAACAAATCTGAATCAATTACCATTCATTCACATTCGGTATATTATGCGCTTCAGAAATGCGTTAGCCTTCCGCTTCAAATAACGGTGTCTAGCCCATAGAACACCCTGTACTGCAATTCTACTGCATTGTTTTTTCTGAAGCAATACTAATAAAGCTGAGGTGTAAAAAAAAATGCAGATTTATATTTAAAAGAAGTGTGTCTGTAAACAGAAAAGCTAAGATCTGTATCAGCCAGACCAATGGGGTTTTTAATGACTATTCATTGGGGCAGATGGGATTCTCATATAGTTTGTACTTGGTAGGTGTAAACGTTTCTGTTGGTTTGTGGCAGATTGCATAAAAATTAAATGTTGTGAAACACCAACTTTTGTGACTTGAGGACGGTTCAAGAATAAATCATGGTGAAAGAAGCTGATAAGTGTTTTGGTTTAGCTACTCCACAGTTCTGTTTAGGTGCTCTCTGTGTGAGCAATTACACCAGTGCTTGATTTTTTTTTTGGACGCCTCTTATGATGTGTTTTCCTTGATCAGTCTTCATTCACATAACATTGAAAGATCATCTAATTCAATCCCCCTGCCACAGGAGGACCAACTAGACCAAGTCACATAGGAACATGGCCAGGCGGGTTTTAAATGTCTTCAGAAAAGGAGGCTCCAGAAACCCCCTGGGCAGCCCCTTCCAGTGCTCTGTCACCCTCATTGGGAAGAAGTTCCTTCTCATATTGATGTGGAACCTCCTCTGTTCCAGTTCATACCCACTGCCCTTATCCTATCATTAGATGACACTGAGCAGAGTCTGACTCCATCCTCCTGACACCCATCCTCCACATATTTGTCAACATTAATGGAGTCACCCCTCAGTCTCCATTTCTACAAGTTGAAGAGACCCAGGTCCCTCAGCCTTTCCTCATAAGGCCAGGTGTTCTACTCCCTTCATCACATTCGTGGCTCTGCACTGAACTGTCATATGGAAGGAGTCTCTGGTTCCTGATATCAAATAAATTTGGGAAGGGCGAGTAAGACTCATATTTTGAAGTAAAAGACTAAAAAACTCCTTCTGCCTTTTGTCCCACATATAAATACTCCAGTTTGACTTACGCGATGGTTCCAATCTAGGCAAAGCCTACTGTACCATGACTGCATTATTTGTTTGCATGCAGTCTTCATGTTAAGGAATGAAGTTTGACTTGGACAATGTGATGTATTGATCTAGCAGATAAGATGCACTTTGTTGACTCTTGGCTTATGTGTGTTCCTGCTACTATTGCCACTGTTGTCTGCCTTCTAGGGAGTAGTTAGTTACCAGCTCATAAACACACACTGAAGTGTGAATACATTTGAATCCCTAACATTTTATCTGATCCACTTAGCATTTCAAAGCATTGGTACTCTTCACTCCCAAATAGGGTTAACTAGTGGCACATCCACAGACTGCATTATGTTTTTTATCCCTCCCATATTAAAATTGAGGTACATTTTTTTAGCAGCTGGTTTTTTTCTCTTGCTAATAGCGTGTGTTTTCTAACCTGCAGTAAAGCTGTGATGGATCTGTTGGTTGATTTATGCAGCCAGCATCACTTAAATCCATCCCAACACAGTCTTGAGCTGAAGTCTTCGGGAACTCAGCAACCTTTGAGCTACAAGCCAAACACTCTGATAGGAGCCCTGGACGTGCAGACAGTTCTTCTGAAAGAGAAGATTCCTGAAGAGAAGATAAAGCGACCTCTGCCAAGGGTTCCTGAGGTCAGTACTCTGCAGGGCCACAGTGGTGCCATGGAACATCATTTTATACCTGTGATTTTAAACACTTCTTCCAGTATTTGCATCTTCAAATTAAGTGGGAAAGGCTTCATATTGTCTACAGGCAGTTCACTAGTGTAACTGGTTTTAATGAGGTCTGTCCGTTGCCAGTCTGGACTCAGCATTTAGACCAAGTGTAATGCTGCATATGGTTGGATAGATAGAAAGATGGAGGTCTGGGGCGATGCAAATTTGTAGCAGTGGCTGAAAGGTGGGATCGTATGGGGGTAGGTAGGGTTTTGGTGATACTTTGCTTGTTGTCTTTGCTGAAGATACTGGAGAAGAACAATCATTAACAAATGCCCTTCACACTGTTGTGAACATGTGGGAGTAGCTAATGACACTGTCAGACCTTTCAGAGTGGTTGCAATCCCTAATGTTCTGTGATTCTGTATTCCACTGTCTGGTCCTGTCCCCACTGTCACCCTGTACTCAGCACTGGTGAGGCCACACCTTGAGTACTGGGTCCAGTTCTGGGCACCTCAATACAAGGGAGACATCGAGGTTCCAGAGCGAGGGCAGAGGAGGGAAACAAAGCTGGTGATGGCCTGGAGAATAAATCTGATGATGAGACATTGAGTTTGGGCTGTTTCGTTTGAGGAAGAGGAGGCTGAGGGGAGACCTCATTGCTCTCTACAACTATCTGAAAGGACATTGTAGAGATGCTGGTGCTGGTCTCTTCCAACAGGTAATCAGCAACAGAACCAGAGGGAAGGGCTTCAAGCTTCAACAGGAGAGGTTTAGACTAAACATTAGGAAAAAATTGTTTACAGAGAGAGTAGTCAGGCACTGGGCTGCCCAGCGTGGTGGTTGAGTCCTGATCCCTGAATGAGTTTAAAAGACGCTTAGATGTAGTGTTGGGGGATCTGGCTTAGGGGTGAACTTGTAGAGTAGGGTTGATGGTTGGACTTGATGATTCCAAGAGTCTTTTCCAAACTGAATGATTCAATGATTCTGTAATGCCTGCAAATTACACTTGCCTGTAATTCCTTTTTATTTTTTTACCTGTATTCATGACTTCTCATGAATGTCACTTTCGGGACAGGGTAGTTCCCAACAGTAGTGTGCATGTGGGGTCTATTTTCCTAGGAGGAGTCAAGCAGTGTGGAAGTCCACAATGCCTTTGTTGTCATGGAGGGTAGGCTGAGTTTGTGTTTGTTTCTGCAGAAATCTGTGAGGCTGGTCGTAAACTACCTGAAGACCCAGAAGGCTGTGGTTCGAGTTAGTCCTGACGTACCTCTTCACAACATCATCCCAGCCATTTGTGAGAAGTGTGAAGTCAGTGAAGAGCACATTGTTCTTCTTCGAGATGGCATCACTGGGGAGGAGCTAGAGCTTACCAAGTCCCTGGACGAGCTGGGCATAAAAGAGCTGTATGCCTGGGACAGAAAAAGAGGTGAGCTGGGACTGAAAGCGGTCACTGCAGGCTTAGGTAACAGTGCCAACACTATTAGAGGCAATTGGTAAGTGCTTGTGGTCTCATTCATTTGGAGCCCAGCTGGAACTGCAGTCTCCATATCTCAGCCTGGAACAGCAGCCAGCACAGCAGCATGCCCAGCCTTCCTGGCTGCTCCCGGGCCCTGTGCCAGGCTAGGCTGGCCCCTGGGTTGGCCTGGGTCAGGACAAAAGGAGGAGCTTTGCTACCTCCTGGAGCTGCCGTCCATCCAGGAGCCTGTCACTTACCTGTGCTGTGGGCTGGCGAGGAAGAAAGCAGAGACATGCCATAGTCATGGCAGCCACAGGAAGCAGCGACAGCAGAGCAGAGCTCCTCAGAAACAGCCTGTGGACAGGCTCAGAGGCGGTTCCTCCAAAGAGCGAAGTTCTTGCCAGTTTAGTAGCGAGGAGCTACCAGGTATTTGCATTTTGACTTTTGTTCTCTCCTTTGTTACCCCTCACTTTTTGTTCTCACAGACGAAATTGTAGCAGCAGCTTCTTCGGCTTGAGTTTTCTCAGCCTGGTAGCGTATTCAATTAGCATAATTATGCAATGTGCTTTAAACTATAGCTGCTTTAAAAATACACCTTGACAGGCCCGCTTCTCTTTGAGGTCAGACAGTGATCTTCATTATAGTTGTCTCCTGCAGTTTGCCTCAATCGGTATCACTTCCAGCACAGTAACTCTGCTTATTTGTTGTTTAGATAACATCAGGCTCATAGATGCTGAACAGCAGGCTTATTTTTTATTTATATAGTTATTTATTTATGTTGACTTGGTCTCTTCTTTCTTTGGTAAGTGACAGCTCTACCTCTGTGTGAATCAAGTTTCAGTGAGTTTCAACTTCAGTAAACTGAATTTCTCCTTTTCCTTTGAGTTGTTAGGGTGCTCAGAGAAGTGTCTGACAGCACATCAGAACTCAGTTGCATGTTTGTTTTGGTTAGTTTAAGTAAATGTTTACTCTATACCTGAGATAACCATTTGGGAGCAACATCTTGAACATGCAAGACTATTCCTAACAGGTTTCATCTAGCATACTTTGGGGACAAATGATAGAGTAATTCTGTTAAGCCTTTCTTAAAGTCTTTTTCCTTTGAAATGAAAGTGATGGTGTATATCTCTTTTATCTTGGAGACTGAGGGGTGACCTCGTTAATGTTTGTAAGATTCTGTGAAATATGTGAAGAGTGGGTGTCAGGAAGATGGAGCCAGGCTCTGCTTAGTGTCATATAGTGATAGGACAAAGGGCAATGGGTGTAAGCTGGAACAGAGGAGGTTCCATATCAATATAAGAAGGAACTTGTTTCCAGTGATGGAGAAAGAGCATTAGAAGGGACTACCCAGGTGTGTTGTGGAGTCTCCTTCTTTGAAGATGTTTAAAAACCTGCTTGGATATGTTCCTGTGCGGCTTGGTCTAGGTGATTCTGCTGTGACAGGGGGTTGTACTAGATAAATCTTTCAAGGTCCCTTCCAATCCCTAATGTACTGTGATACTGTGATATACTGGTGCAGTACTGATCCTTGAATCTAGCTGTAGTGTATAGAGTCAAAACCAAGATTTTACTTCAGGACTGGTCTTTAGCAGCAAATTATACAACACATTAGAGAGAGCTGCTCTCTGCATCAGAATTTGTATGTGTGTGTATATATATATATACACACACACACACATTTTTGGAACCTTTCAGTGTAACTTCATTTATGATACAATATCCCTGACCCTCGGTGGTTTTACAGTATCACAGTACATTAGGGATTGGAAGAGACCTTGAAAGATCATCTAGTCCAATCACCCTGCTGGAGCAGGACAACCTAGTTTGGATCTCTTCCTGTCTTCCTGTTCGTCTGCACAACAGGAAAACCTGTAAATACACAAGTTTTCCTTGGTTCCAACAAATTCCTTGTTCCCTATGTTCTCATTTGTAGGGTCCAAGAGATTCCCATCAGCTTCAGCAGCAGTTCTGCTTTGAGTAGATATCTGGTCTGTTTAGTTACCAGGACTGGAATGGACTGCCCAGGGGTGTTGTGGAGATGTTTAAAACCCCCTGAATATGTTCCTGTGCAACTTGGTCTAAGTGGTCCTGCTGTGGCAGGGGGATTGGACTGGATGATCTTTCGAGGTCCTTTCCAATCCCTAACGTTCTGTGATTCTGTGACAGACAGGTTTTTCAAACACATTCCTACTAAAGAGGAAGGCAACGAGGTGCTGAAAGCAGAGGTTGAGCTTGAAAGAGCACATTCTGGAAAAACTCTGTGTTCCTTACTCTCCCTTTCCATGAAGCAGAAATACCAGCTGCTGAAGGACTGTTAAAAGACAAGCTCTGCTGCCACCTACTTACTTAGCTTGATTTAGCAGTTGAAGCAGCTTCACGAGCAAATGGAGAATTAATACAAGAGCAGATAAACTGCTTCTAGTAGCCACTCTGTAGGTCTGTTGTCGGTTGATGTGTTTTTTCTGGCATACTTAGGAAAACAAAGAGTAATGAGTGAATATTGTGGCTTTCAGGTTGGTATTAGAACTTTAATCTGTTTTCTCTTGTCCTTTCCTTGCCTGCCTTTTCCAGTTCCTCCGTCAAAAACTCAGTCTGAACCTTCTCTGAACTACAGAGGTACTGTACAATGCTGCTGAAAGAGCTGTCTTTCCCTTCATGTTGTGTTCAGTGTGGGTTTGGAGCTTCAGCTGTGTCATGCAGAGAAACCATGTACTGTAGAGAAAGAAGCTGTTCTAAGTCTGTGTCGTCTTCCCCAAAGTGTTGCTTACATGTCTGTGCTTTTGTTTAGAAGAAACACACCTCTGTGCATGCTGCTTCTGCAGTAGCTTCCATTGAAGTGGAAGCAGTTAACAGATGCTGTTGTTTAACTCTTCTGTGGTGTAGTGTGTCTGTACGCACACCTTTGGAGGGTACCTAAAGCACGAGTATTTGAATGTCAGAAATACTGAAATGTCAGTGGTCTCATACATTCAGGATTCAGACAGTAGCCAAGACAGAATGTTTTGCCATCTAAGAGGTCTTCTGCTGATTTGAATTCACTTGAAGCCAAGAATTTCATAGAAAATTTCTGTAAACTCTCAATAGATGTGGGGGTCATGGTGGACAGCAGGATGACCATGAGGCAGCCGTGGGCCCTTATGGCCAAGAAGGCCAGTGGCATCATGGGGTGGATCAGAACGGGGGTGGCTAATAGATCATTGCATTACTTTTAAATGCACAGAACCAAAATTAAAAGGTGGATAACTCCTTTAAATTGTTATGAAGGAAACCCTTCATAACCCACCCCTAGTGGGTGACAGCTATAGAGCGTATCTTAGCTCACAGCCAATCACCTCTTGGCCTCACTAATGTGAATACTTTTCCCCTTAATTCTCCATCACTGCAGTGGCTTCCTCTTGTGCAGAGCACTATGCTAAATTTTAGTTTAATATTTATTATAGAACAAATGATAGGACAAGGGGCAGTGATTGCAGCTGGAACACAGAAGGCTCCACATCAGGATGACAAGGAACTTCTTACCAGTGAGGGTGACAGAGCACTGGAAGGGGCTACCCAGGAGAGTTGTGGAGTCGTCTTCTCTGGAGACGTTTAAACCCGCCTGGATATGTTCCTGTGTGACTTGGTGTAGGGGATCCTGCTGTGGCAGGAGGATTGGATTTCAAGGTCCTTTCCAATCCCTAATGTTCTGTAATTCTGTTCATACAGCATTAGAAAAATTCCTCACACTTTGGAAATGGTACACTGTGTTTAAAATCCCAGTTTATTGGTAATACACAGTATTTAGTGGTGGTGTTGATGGTCATCTGCTCCTGACACAGCTTGTGCTAGCCCTTCGTCGCTACTGTTCATAGTTGGAGACTATGCAAGTGAGAGAATCATGGCTCACATGTAGATCCACATCTAGCTGCAGCCCAGCCTAAAGCAGAAAACCTTCATTTTCTAAGAAATGAGCACAGGTAGTGGTTAATATTTGGGAAAGCTATTAATTTATTATGGTATTTTTTTGGCAGTGGAGTTGCAATGTTTCTTAAGGATGATTTCTCCCTGTTTCACAGAATCACTCTAGTTGGAAAAGCCCCTGGGATCATCAAGTCCAACCATCTACCCTACCTTACAAGTTCACCCCTAAAGCATATCCCTCAATACCTCATCCAAACTATCTTTAAACACATATAGGGATGGCAACTCAACCAAGACCCTGGGAAGCCCATTCCAGTGACTGACCACCCTTTCTGGGAAAAATTATTCCCAATATCATGTCTAAACCAACATGTTGTAACTTGAACCCATTCCCTCTTGTTCTATCACTAATTGCTGTGAGAAGATACCAGCACCAACCTCTCCACAACATCCTTTCAGGTAGTTGTAGAGAGTGATGAGGTCTCCTCTCAGCCTCCTCCTCCTCACACTAAAAAACCCCAGCTCTTTCAGTCTTTCCTCATAAGATTTATTCTCCAGGCCATTCCCCAGCTTAGTCACCCTCCTCTGCACCTGTTCCAGCACCTGCACATCTCTCTTGTATTGAGGTGCCCAAAACTGGGTACAATACTCAAGATGTGGCCTCACCAGTGCTGAATACTGGGAGATGATAACCTCCCTACTCGTGCTGGCCACACTATTTGTAATACAAGCCAGGATGCCATTGGTCAGGGGTCATGAAACTTTTTAAACAGGGGGCCGGTTCAGTGTCCCTCAGACAGTGTCGGGGACCAGGCTATAGTTTGTGCTGACTGGCTTGTTCTGCCTGGGAGCTGGCGGGAGGTGGGGGGGTGGTGTAAATACCGGTGGGCCGCATTGCAGACCCTGCGGGGCTGTATCTGGCCTGCAGGCCGGGGTTTGAGGAACCCTGCTATTGGCCTTCTTGGCCCTCTGGGCACAGTGCTGGCTCATATTGATCTTCCTGTCAGATAGAATCCCCAGGTCCCTCTCCTGGGTTCATCACCGTGATGCTTGATGAAAGTGCAGGAGCTGGCAGTTAACTTAGATAATTCTGTCCATAACATCTCCAGTTCGTAAAGGTGCAGTGTTAATCCAGGATCTGAACCTTGATTTCAGAAATGTAATAAATGTTCCCTTGGAATTGTTTCAGAACCAAGTCGAAAGGCTTCAGTAAGCAATGACGCAATAGAAAAAGAGAAGACAAGACTTCTGGGGCTGTTCAAAGCTGACAGAAGAAGCAGCAAGGTAAGTGTTCACCAGTGGACTATACCGCTAGAGACAAGCATTTTCTTTCCTGATGAATTATGTCTGTAGGTGATGGTGTTTGTTTAGGATCTTTTAAATTTTCTCCATTTTTTTTTCTCTCACTTTTCTCACTGTCAGAAGGTGCACAAACTGCTTTAATCAGAGCAGCCTGATGGAACATATCAGGCACGTTGACTGTTTACTTCTGATTGTGTGGGTTCCGTAGTTCTTAACAATGGGCAAGTAGTTTCAAGCAATTTAGGTCTGCTGGTGCTTAGATTACATGCATTTATTAAAGAACTGATGTGATATACTAATATATGAAGTAGAAGTGTCTTATAATCCTTCTGTGTATGGATGATAATGTGTCCTAAAGAATTCCTATCTTCAGGAGGCTTTGTTTAGTCACACTCGCTATTCCCAACTTTGTAACACCAGTGAACCAGGGGCAGAAGGAGTAACGTACAGTGCTGAAACGAAGGCTGGGTATCTGATGTGAAGCTTTTTTAACTTTGTTTTTAACCTTGAGTTGGACGATTAAATTAATTAAATAAATAGCTATAAATTAGTTTTCTGCTTCTGGGGTGTCTTTATGAAAAATCTGGGATTCATCCTGGGGATTAAATACAGAGAAATGTTCTAACTCAAGACCATAGAAGAAAGACTTAGCTTTTAACGTTATACTTCTGCATCCTTCACTACAAATATCAGTGTCAACTGATTAGGATTATAAAATATTTAATACTCAAGGGTGCCAGACTAAAAAGGGAATTTTCTTTTGTGTAGTTTAAAAAGCTTTCCAAGGGCTACAGTGAAATCATCAGATATGTGGCTGATGAATTGGGACTAAGAAACATGTCCTTGTTAATGGAACGCTGTTTCACTTATCCTTGTTTTCAGTCATGTTTTCAGAACTGTGGAAGCTTTCCAAAGACTATTAGTTCTCTGCCTGTTTGATGATGATCACATTCTGAGTGCTTTTACTGGGGAATAGCTTCCTTTATGGACTTCATGAATTGCTATATTGAAAAATCTGTGGATGATGAGAAGTTCTTAACATCTTACAAAGGGCACATGAAAACTGATCATCTTTGAATTTGGTCACTTTCAGAGTGTTTAACCTCCATCAGAAAGTATTTTCCATTTAGAAGGGAATTAAAGTATAACGAGCAGTAACGCTGTTTCTGCCTGGAAATAAGCAAGGGAGTTCAGCCCATCCCTCTTACCACATATTGGGGGCTGTAGTTCCTCCAGAAGAACTGCAGCCTGCAGGTTCTGTTTTATAGTTTGTCCTCTGATTCAGTTTTTTATGAAGCTGAGTAGGGACTTTCTGCTTGGGGAGTTCTAATTCCTGAAGCAACTCAAATTTAACTTGTAAAATGTTTATACTTGCAACCATAGAAAAAGTTGCTATGACACGACCCAGCTCTCTGGTTACTGCTCACAGATGAGTTTGGGATGAGTATCCCAAGACTGCAAACTTCTCTCTTTTCTTTTCTCTTTCTCATGCTTGTTAATCAAAGACAAAGGAGGTTACAGAATTAGAACCAGAATCAAAGTACAGAAGTGCTCCCATGTTTTCTCATGTGCTGATTGATTTGTACTTTGAACCCAGTTTCAAATGAAAGAGAACTGTCTACTCCCACTTTTTCTACAGGGAACACAGTGATCTGAGCTTATGCTTTCTGTAGCTAAACATGAGATTCCTCACGTGCTGCTGAGAAGGGGTGGGTTAAACTTTCCTTTTGGATGTACCTGCATAGTGGCAGGAGTAATGTAGTGCTCAGTCCTCGTAGGAGAGATGCTGCAGCCCTCTTGATGTGTGAAGCTCTGTATAACACTGACAATTAAAACATAAGAATAATATAAATTATAGTTGACTATCAAGTTACATAGTAAAAGGAATGTGTTTAGATACAGTGCTTGATTAGAGATCATCAAGTCCAGCCTATGAGCTAACATCACCACAACTTAGACCATGGCACTAAATGCCACATCCAGTCATACTCAGGGGTTTTAAAAGACAAATATTAATAGATGCTAAGGATATTGAGGATCAGTTAACAAGTTCCAAATATTGACCTGGGTACAAGTAGGAATTGTACAAACATACACAAGAAACAGCTTCTAAATCGAAGATACAGGTTAGCATGTTACTTGCTGCTAGTTAGGGCAAGTTAAGTGACTTTTCCTGGTCATTTTTTTATTGGACTCTTACTGCCAAATGACAAATACTGTGTAGGAGAAGAAACTAAGTCACTTTGTTTGGTACAGCAAAGAGAATGTTGCCATTTCAGTACTAACTTTTATGAGTTTGAACCCAAATAGATGGAAAAATGACTGAAAGCAGTGCAGCACATGGGAGCAAGCAGCTGTCAACGAGCCAGAAAACATCTGGCTTGGTATTGTGGAGAATTTCTAGGCAAAACTGTAGTGAAACTGTGAAGGGTTAGCAGAATGAGGGCAAATGAATGAAGTTATTTTAAGAAAGGATTTGGTGGGTTGATGAAGGGATTATATGATGGGATGCCCTGTGATCAAAGAGCACTGGATTCAAAGGCCCAGTGGTCTGAAACTCTGCTCTTTACGATTTATCATTTGACTTAAGCAAGACTGAAGCTGGTTCTGCTTTTTCATTTGTTCTTGGTTTGCATTCAGATTTGTGGTGATGCTCTGTGTGTTTGTACAGGGTCGTGCAGAGTCTGTGTTTTGAGCTGCCTGATAGCAAAGCTTGTCTAAATTCTAGCACAGCAGTAGTGCCTCAGAGCTGCAGGCATTTACAAGGGAAAGGAAATTTATTTTGCAAGGGAAGGAGAGCATTGGCCAGTATTGGAAAGTGCCCTGGATCAGGTGTCACTGCGTGCTGCAGCCTCACGCTCAGATTTCCATGCCCACACACAGGCTTCTCTCTCAGCTAGCTTACCACCAGCAGTAATCGTGGCATGATAATGCACTTGATTGGCCTTCTGGAATAAATATTCCTGCTGAATTAAAACCAGTGTGTCACAGAGTGAAAACAGAGCCCTGTTCTTATGGCAGATACAGTTTGATGGAAGTATTTATTTGATTAACTTTGTTCTGGCAGGCTTAATGCCAGATCAGGTATCATCTTGTTCTCCCCATTCTAATTTTATGCTGGATCAGTTACCCTCTGTTCTCCTGCAGCTGGCATAGAAAACATAAAAGTGGCATGAACTCCATAACTATTTGATGTGAAATGGAGTCACATGCCTGAGGCTAAATCCAGATCAAATTGTCAATGCTAAGCAATCCAGTGGGGCAGAGGTCCTGCACAGATCATCATGGAATCTAGGCTTAAGCAGGGTAACTCCTGGTGCTACAGGAGTTGTTTACTACCTGGTTTCCCCCTCGCCCAAAAGTTATTCTGTTTTGTA
This sequence comes from Rhinopomastus cyanomelas, assembly GCA_013400115.1. Taxonomy (NCBI): domain Eukaryota; kingdom Metazoa; phylum Chordata; class Aves; order Bucerotiformes; family Rhinopomastidae; genus Rhinopomastus; species Rhinopomastus cyanomelas. Next base: position 108,972 of record VXBP01008537.1, read on the forward strand.
CTTTTATTCTGAAATCTTTCTGCTGATGGGTTTCTTGCAGCCTTGCCTGCATCAGAGAAATGGTGCAGACTACTTCAGAGTTACTCAGCAGTCAGGTCCATCCCTGCTGAGACAGTTTGTCCTGGTTCTGTGAGGAGGTCCAATGTTTGCTCCGGCATGGTGTTGCTGTTTTGTTTCCTTTGCTGGTGCTGTGTAGGATACTTGTTTGTGTTGCAGACAGAAGAACACTTGATGATGAACAAAGATTGTGGTGAGGAGGATGTTTTTAGTTCTACATCCACAAGTGAAGGAAGCTTGGATGTAAGTACTAACATGGCTTGTAGATGCTGTTGCATTCCCGTTAGGTCCCGCAGGCTGAGTAACCAGAAACCCCTGCTGTTCCTGATGCTTAGCTTGTAGCTTACCTTGTAGCAGCCTTAGTGACAGGAGTGCAGTTTGTGTGTCTTGATGGCTCTTAGAATGTGATTCACTGTCTTCAAATAAAACCTTCCAGCTTCGCTATGAAGTTTCTTTCAAAGGTGAATTCTAAGCAGTTAAGTGTCAAAACCAAAGACACAAGCATTGTGACTGTAAGACAGTGACATTGTGGCATAATGCAAGACTGTGTTTGCCCTGTCAGTGATGTTGGACTGAGCTTTGTTCTTATAAATGTGTCTTCTTTTCACCTGATTTCTGCCCCATGGCAGCATTCTGTTTAATTCATTAGTAGCTTGGGACTGCAGACTACTTTTGTTTTAAACACTGGAAGTAACTAAGGGGTTTTGTTAAGTACTTCTGTAGGTTTTGGGGTAATAAAAAACTGTGAACCACAAGCATAAAAGTTTTAAAGTGTCTGACAGACTATGGAATTATGAGGATTTAGGTATCTAATTAGGAAGTGTGATTTCTCAGGCTATTCTGGCACTGGTGAGACCACATCTGAGTATTGTGTCCAGTTTTGGGTACCTCAGTACAAGAGAGATGTGGAGATGATGGAGCAGGTGCAAAGGGAGGCAACTGAGGACGGGAAGGGTCTGGAGAATAAATCTTGTGAGGAAAGGTTGCGAGAGCTGGGGGTCTTTTGTGTGAGGAGGAGGAGGCTGAGAGGAGACCTCATTACTCTCTACAACTACCTGAAAGGACGTTTTGAAGAGATTGGTGCTGGTCTCTTCTCACTAGTGATAGAACAAGAGGGAATGGGTTCAAGTTAGAACACGTTAGGTTTAGACTTGATCATAGGAAGAATTTTTTCCCAAAAAGGGTGGTCAGGCTCTGGAATGGGCTTCCCCTGGAGGTGGTTGAGTCACTGTCCCTGGCTGTGTTTAAAGATGGTTTGGATGAGGTGTTGAGGAATGTGGTTTAGGGTTGAACTTGTGAGGTAGGGTAGCTGGTTGGACTTGATAATCCCAGGGATCTTTTCCAACCAGAGTGATTCTGTGTGATTAGGAACCTTAAAAAATGCTGCATATTTTTGTTCCTTTTTTTTCAACTACATGTCATCTGTGTTATCATATTTTTAAAACCTGGAGAAGACTTTCTGGATTATATAACAATAGAAACTTAAATTGTGATTCATATTCTCCCTTTTGCAAACTGGTATTTGGAAAAGGAGTGCTAACCCACAGGGTTTACATCTCACTAGCTACAGAGGAGGTAGAGTAGGAGAGTGAGAGATTAGTATAAAGAAGTTCAAAAGGGAGAAGCAATTGGTGTGAGCTTAGAAAACACCTAACTTTGCAAAGGTCTAATGACTTCATAATGAGAGAGTCCTCAAACAGGAAAGCTCTTTAGGACATTAAAGGTATTGGTAACACTGTAAAGGTTAATGTTTTTGTGAGACAACTCTTCTGTTGTTAGAAAGTCCTAGTACAGGGTGAGGTAGGTAATTAAAATGAGGTGGGTAAAAGGATAGAAAAAACTTCAAAGCCTACTAAAATAAAATAATCTTGTCTTTTGTATTCACTGTCATCATAAATTAATCTCAATATACTGACAACTCAAGTGCTAGAGGAAGAAGAAGGATTTACAGTATCACAGTGCATTAGGGATTGGAAGGAACCTCAAAAGATCATCTAGTCCAGTCCCCCTGTCAGAGCAAGACCACCCAGACCAAGTTGCGCAGGAACATATCCTCTGAACTGATCCTAATTACTCAGAAGAGAGACTTCTCTTAGTTCATTTTTATAGATAATCTTATAGGAAAAATAATAAATAAAGATAGACTTTAGTTTTCCTAGACATTGATGAAAATGTTTTCAGACATGCCTTGGACATGTAAACTGTCTTCTAAAGGCTGACAAGGCAATGAAGGGATCTTGATGAGATTATAAACGGTTTCCTCTCCAGTTCTTTCCCGTTACAAGCAGTTAATCTTCAAGGACAGTAAAACCATTGTTCAATGTTTACATCTTCCACTTTTGGCTTTACACCTGTATTTGTAGGAGCACTGTTCCTGCTGAGACTTAAGTATATGCTTCAGTGAGTGTCTTGACTTAGCTCCCATTGAGTTGGGTGTTGTTCATTAAAGCTTTTGGAGTATCTATGAAATGATACTAATAGATCCACTCACAGAATCATAGAACATTAGGGATTGGAAGGGACCTCAAAAAATCATCCAGTCCAACCCCCTGCCAGAGCAGGACCACCTAGAGCCAGTCTCACAGGAACATATCCAGGCAGGTTTAAACTCAGCAGCACTGAAGGTCCATTAATTGAACAGGCAGGATGGGCTTCAAGGAAAAGGTTAACGATTGTTATATCTTGGGTGAAAAATTTGGAAATCACATAAGCTTTGCATTGACAACTTTTATTAACTTTAAATTCACTTAAAAAATCATAATTTTACAAATTCAGCTTAGCAGGTCTTTATGGCCTAGACTTTGAGACCCTCTGTCACTGTGATCAGTTCCTTATTCACTTGCTCAAAAGATGTTGAGATATTGTCACTTACATGTTTCAGCGGAACCCAGTGTCCTTATTCAAAATACATACAGCTCTGTATGTGAAATCCAGGGCAGAGCCCCAGAGATGATGAAGAGAGTGGAGCTTCTCCCTGATGAGGACAAGCTGAGGGAGCTGGGTCTTTTGAGCTTGGAGAAAAGGAGACTGAGGGGTGACCTCATTAATGTTGATAAATATGTGAAGGGTGGGTGTCAGAAGGATTGAGCCACGCTCTGCTCAGTGTCATCTAATGACAGGACAAGGGGCAAAGGGTGTGAGCTGGAACAGGGGAGGTCCCACATCAATAAGAGAAGGAACTTTATAGAAGGTGACAGAGCACTGGAAGGGGCTGTCCAGGGGGACTGTAGTGTCTCCTTCTCTGGAGATGTTTAAAACCCTCCTGGACATGTTCCTGTGCAACTTGATCGAGGTGATCCTGCTGTGGCAGGGGCGTTTGACTAGGTGATCTTTTGAGGCCCCTTCCAATCCCTAAAGTTCTGTGAAATACATTTTTGGAGCTAACTGTGTAGAAATCTGACTGAGGTAAATTAGGACTTTTTGGCAAATTGACATGCAGTAGCATTCCCATTCCTGAGGAAAACCATTTGTTGTTGCTTTCAACATAGTGCTACAAGAGGGGCTGGATCAGGAAAGATTTACCTATAAGGAACTAGTCATCTCGTGATATAGTACTGAGTTAAGGGCATGAACTTTGATATTCGTAGTTTAAGAACTGCTCTCACTATGCTATGGTGTTGGTGTGTGCACTGCATTATAGGAGAAAAAGTGAGTGTTCTCTTCTGGGGAGTCATTCTTCTCATTTTTGTTTTTTGGAAAGTGAGCGATATGAAGTAATGGAATACGGATGTAAGAAAGAAGAGATCCTCACTGTTAATTCAAGCAAAAATTACGTTTGTGCTCTCTAACTTCTGACCGTTCTCAATGCCGTGTTTCTCTCATTAGTAATGCATTTAAAGCTCCTTCTGGTTGTTCATGAAGAAGTTAGGATGAGAAAGGACTTAACCTGAGGTGAAAGGATGTTTGTAAACAATGGTAGCAGAAGTAAAGGTGAACAAATAATTTGTTAACAAATTCAAAGTTGTCAAAATGCAAGAGAAGATTTCTCTCTTTGACAGTCCTTACAGTGTAGCACTTCAGTATCACAGAACATTAGTGGTTGGAAAAGACCTCAAAAGATCATCTAGTCCAATCCCCCTGCCACAGCAGGACTGCGTCACAGAAGAACATATCCAGGTGGGTTTAAACATCTCCAGAGAAGGAGACTTCACAATCCCCCCTCAGCAGCCCTTTCCAATGCTCTGTCACCCTCACTGGGAAGAAGTTCCTTCTCATATTTATACGGAACCCCCTCTGCTCCAGCTTTTACCCATTGCCCCATATCCCATCGTTAGATGACACTGAGCAGAGCCTGGCTCCGTCCTCCTGACACCCACCCTTCACATCTTTGTAAACATTAATGATGTCACCTTTGAGTCTCGTTTCTCCAAGCTAAAGAAACCCAGTTCCCTCATCCTTTCCTCACAAGGGAGGTGGTGTACTCCCTTCATCATCTTCATGGCTCTGCCCTGGACTGTCCAGCAGTTCTGTGTCCTTCTTGAACTGACGTCAGTAAAGAATCTGACATGTAGTGGTGTGTGGTCAACGAGGCAGGAATCTTTTCCCTTGATCTGTTGCAGCTGATTTTCCCAAGCTTTGTATCGAGGTAATTTTGTTCACAGACCAAATGCTGTTGAAATACATGGGTGTGTAAATAAAACTTGCAAGTGAAGCCTCAGCGCAGTTGACCCTATTCTGCTTTTTTAGGGGCAAAGTCTGTTGCAGTCAGAGCTGGAATTCTGAACAGCTGGGGAAAATGGGAGAATTCAAGTCACCTCTGCCACTTGGTGTCACTGTCCTCAAATAAACACTAGATCGAGGTGAACCCAAACGTTTGGAATGCAGCTCTCAAGTTACCTGCTTTTATTTTTGAGGCCTGTGTATTTTCATAAATCAAGAGCAAAAAAAACCCCATCCCAAGTGCTGAACGAGGTGTAGCTCTGGCCAGTTCTTTGTTTATGTAATGAATCAGCTTGGGAAAAAATATTTAGAACTATAGCTAGGAAAACTCATCTGAGGATTTGAAACTTAAGCACTAAGTCTTATCACAGCAGGTTTCCCTAGGTCAAATAGGACTTCAGGAAACCGATGATGATTTTCATCAGGATCATTCTTTGGGGAGTGACCTGTTGGAGAGCAGTGTAGGAGAAAGGGACCTGGAGGTCCTGGTGGCCAGCAGGATGACCAGGAGCCAGCAATGTGCCTTTGTGGCCAAGAAGGCCAATAGCATCCTGGGGTGGATTAGAGCTGGGGTGATTAGCAGATCAAAAGAGGTTCTCCTTCCCCTCTACTCTGCCCTGGTGAGACCACAGCTGGAATATTGTGTCCCATTCTGGGCCCCTCAGTGCAAGAGGGACACAGAACTGCTGGAGAGAGTCTAGCACAGAGCCACAAAGATGATGAAGGGAGTAGAACACCTCCCTTGTGGGGAAAGGCTAAGTGAGCTGGGTATCTTTAGCTTGAAGAAAAGGAGACTGATGGAGGATGGAGCCAGGCTCTGCTCAGTATCACCTACGGATAGGACAAGGGGTCATGAGTATATGCTGGAACATAGAAAGTTACACATCGATATGAGAAGGAATTTCTTCCCAGTGAAGGTTACAGAGCACCGGAAAGGGTTGCCCAGGGGTATTGTTGAGTCTCTTTCTCTGGAGATGTTTAAAAACCACCTGGACATGTTCCCGTGTGACTTGATCTAGGTGGTCCTGCTGTGACAGGAGGATTGGACTGGATGATGTTTAGCGGTCCCTTCCCCTAATGTTTTGTGATTCTAAAAATCTGGTCTTCAGTGTCTATCAAATATAAGTGTGACTTGGAGGAGAATCTATGAACCCAAATGAAACAGTCCAGGAGTTCCCTTCTTAATGACTCTCATGGCTCTTACTTATTCTTAAGTTCATAAAGAAAAATATTGGGAAAAAAAGGAATGTATTTTTTTTTCTAAGCAGTTATCACATACATTTAGAATGCTTATGGCTGGAGGTGTGTTTATTTCTTAATTCCTGTATAATTCCGAGATCATATTCCAGAGAAAAATGCTGTACTAGTGTTTGAAAGAAGTCATCAGGGCTTTTGGTCCATCAGTAACCTTGGCAGTTGCTTCTTGAGTGATAGGAAAAGCTATTTTCACTACAACTGCTTTAAAATAATCTTAATTACCTTGTCAGGGCCTTTTGTGTTCTTCATGTACTTGAATGCCCTTTATTGATGTCAGTTTCATTTCTCATGATCCACTTTTCTGAGTTCAGAACTGCTTGAAAAGAAGGATCAAGTACAGTTTTGTGAAAGTTGTTGACAATTCTGATTTTTCTTAAACCATGTCAGGGCACAAGTGATCAAGTTAATGGCGTCTGGCTGTCAAGGATTTCACTTCACGTGGCCAGGTACTGTTTAGGGCAGTGGAACTGAGAATACTGACAATGTTAGAGAATCACACAAAACCACAGAACATTAGTGCTTCGAAGGGACCTAGAAAGATCATCTAGTCCAATCCCCCTGCCACAGCAGAATCACCTAGACCAAGTTGCGCAGAACGTTTCCAGGTGGATTTTAAACGTCTCTAGAGAAGGAGTAGTCTAAATTCAAGTTAAAACTCATGTACTTTTAATATTTTCTGTGTCTGACAGTCACATTCGCTATAAATCCCTGTTTTCGTGTTCTTAATTTTTGATCTCCAGGCAATCCTTAGGATGATGTTGCTTATCTTGTGTTTTATATGGTTAGAGCTGTCGAGGTACCTTGTCTTCTGGCATTGAAGCATATGTTCTTAGTGTGGTTTTGTTTGCAAAACACTACCAAAAATTGAACAACAAAAGCTCAACCAAAACCTCAACAAAATGAGCATGGAGATTGCAGGAGTAAGGAGGTTATCGTTCCCCTGTATTTGGCACTGGTGAGGCCACATCTTGAGTCCTGTGTTCAGTTTTGGGCACCTCAGTACAAAACAGATGTAGAGGTGCTGGAGCAGGTACAGGGGAGGGCAACAAAGCTGATGGAGGGCCTAGAGAATAAATCTGATGAGGAAAGACTGAAAGAGCTGGGGCTCTTTAGTTTTAGGAAGAGGAGGCTGAGAGGAGACCTCATCATTCTCTACAACTACCTGAAAGGACGCTGTGAAGAGGTTGGTGCTGGTATCTTCTCACAAGCAATTAGTGATAGAACAAGACAGAATGGGTTGAAGTTACAACAGGGTAGGCTTAGACATGATATTGGGAATAATTTTTTCCGACAAAGGGTGGTCAGGCCCTGGACTGGGCTTCCCAGTGAGGTGGTTGAGTCGCCATCCCTGGCTGGATTTAAAGGTGGTTTGGATGAGATGTTGAGGGATGTTGTTTAGGATTGAACTTGTAGGGTAGAGTAGATGGTTGGACTTAATGATCCCAGGGGTCTTTTCCATCCAGAGTGATTCTGTGTGATTCTGTGAGATTTGTCTAAACACTACATCAGTCTAGTTTGTTCCCCCTCCATCTTCTGTCACAGTGGGACTGTAAGCCAGTGGTGAGATACCAGACGATGACAGTAGAGAAGATACTGTGTGATAATAAATCCTTTTATTTGTGCAAATGCTTACATGATTAGAAGACAAATAGGTGGATTAAATATCAGATGGCTGAGGAGAAGACTCCATGTCACAGCAATTAGTTTTATTTTGATATCCTGTGGTGCTCTCTGAAAAAAAACCAAACTGTTTTCTTCTTAACTTTACTTGGTAAGGAGAAAGTTTGCCAGAACTAACTGGCTTGTGAGTGGCATTCAGAGACTTCCAACAGGTACCAGATGAACTTTATTTCTTCTTGTTTTGTCTCATTCTCTTGGACACCCAAGTACAAGGAAGACATTGAGGTGCTGGAGCGAGGGCAGAGGAGGGAAACAAACCTGGTGAAGGACCTGAAGAATAAATCTGAAGAGGAAAGATTGAGAGAGTTAGGGCTGTTTAGTTTGAGGAAGAGGAAGATAAGGGGAGACCTCATCGCTCTCTACAATTATCTGGAAGGACATTGTAGAGATATTGGTGCTGCACTCTTCTTAAAGGTACTTTGTGACAGAACCAAAGGGAAGAGTTTCAAGCCCCAACAGAGGAGGTTTAGACTAGATACCAGGAAAAAATTGTTCACAGAAAGAGTAGTCAAGCACTGGAATGGGCTGCCCAGCGTGGGGGTTGAGTCCCCATCGCTGGATGAGTTTAAAAGACGCTTAGATGTGGTGTTGGGGGATCTGGTTTAGGGAGTGAAGTCGCAGAGTAGGGTTGATGGTTGAACTCAATGATCCAAAGGGTCTTTTTCCAACCTGAATTATTCTATGATTCTATAAAGAAATAAGAAGAAATAAATTGCTTTGTGTATAGCCATAAAATGTGACTCACATACTGCAGAGAGAAAATAATCTGACTCCGTTGAAGTTCCATGAGGGAGTAGATTATTAAAGAGACTAGGATATCCCCATCATCACCTCATTTATTAAAGCCTCCAAACGTGGCTTGGGCAGGAGCTACACATACTTGATTCGGTCTTGGAGCAGAGGTATTGTTGTGCCTTTTGGACAGGTTTTGGCTCCTGAAAACATCTGACTGTGAGTTTATAGGGTCTTAGCTGTCTTTATTCATATGAACCCTGGATACTTTTGCATAATAACTTTTTCAGAATTCACAAGATCATAGAACCATTAAGGTTGGAAGAGACCTCCAAGATTATCAAGTCCAACCATCAACCCAACCCCACCCTGCCCACTAACCATGTTTCTATGTGCTGCTTCTGTGAGCTTTCTGAACACCACCAGAGACAGTGATTACACCACCTCTCTGGTGTGGAATCATATTAAAATATATGATAGCAGAAGGTAAGAGCTTAAAACTAGCTGCCTGCCACCAGACTTCAGCTTTCTGCTCCGTAGTGTGGTGTTACTAAACTTCTTCAAAGAAAGGGTCCCTGGAAATAGTGTAAAGAAACACAGCAAAACCAAGTTGTAATCTCAGAACCAGCCGAACTACTCTGGCTCAATAAATAAATAAATAGCCTGAGGCAGACACCTGGAATGGAAAAGCTTTGCATCTATGGTTAAGGCATGGTGAAGTTACAAGCTATTAAAACCAGTATCTGGTGAAGAAACATGTCATCTGACCCCTCTTCTTGTGGTGCTTGCCTTGCGCAGCTACAGGATTGCCAGTGTGCATTCAAAAATCACTTGTCGGCTCTTGCCCTCACCACACAAAAGTGGCTTGAGATCATGAGATTTGAAAACGACTCATTTAGGGTGGACTTCCCTTCCCTCTCTTTGGCTGCTGCGCATTAGGTGTGTAGAAGGCACATTTCTAAATGTTTGGGGTTTTTTTGGACCATGAAGTTTTTACCAAAGATTATCATGTAGTTACTGGTTGCTAGAACCTACATCTTTGTGTTAAACTGCCTGGTTCTGAGTAAAACCATCATACCCCATTGCATTTGAGTTGTTGCTTTTAAAGAGAAGAGACTGCTTGGAAACTTCCATTCCTGCAGTGGTTTTTGCAGGGCATTTTGAAGGAAATAGTCTCAAGAAACATTCTGAGATGAAGTGAGAGGCACATCTATCAAGTAGAATCAAAAGAAACTGAGTGAGCTGGGTCTCTTTAGCTTGGAGAAAAGGAGACTGAGAGATGACCTCATTAATCTTTATAAAGATGTGAAAGGTAGGTGGAAGATGTGAAGGCAGAGGAAGTTCAGTCCTTTGCCTTCAGTGCTACCATCCCATGTTCTATCTGTCTCAGCACCATTATGGAGAGAATTATTTCCTCCTGTGCAAAGCAAACCGAAATACTTTCTGGGCTGGAGACTGCCTGGAATTAAGTTGTGAGGTATTCTTGATGTGGGAAGATCCCTTTTGTAAAAATACACAACTATTCAGTGACTCAGAAAGAGAGAGCAAGGGCGAGCTTGACTATTGAGACCCGTAACGAACTAAATGTGGTAGCAGCGCCAGCGCCAGGGCTGTTTTTCTGTGTTTATGCTAAGCAGATGTTACATCTAGCAAATGAGTATTCACTGGAGCTAGAACTGGAGGAGCTGAATAGCTGTTGTTCTCACCCCAGATGAGTGCCCTAATCTCATTCTTTCTAGCTAAACTCATTAATGTTTATAAATATGTGAAGGGTGGGTGTCAGGACGATGGAGCCAGGCTCTGCTCAGTATCATTTAATGATAGGACGAGGGGCAGTGGGTGTGAGCTGGGACAGAGGAGGGTCCACAACAATATGAGAAGGAACAACTTCTCAGTGAAGGTGATAAAGTACTGGAAAGGGCTGCCCAGGAGAGTTGTGGAGTCTCTTTCTCTGTTCCTGTGCAACTCATTCTAGGTGATCCTGCTGTGGCAGAGGGATTGGACTAGATGATCTTTTGAGGTCCCTTCCAGTCTCTAATATTCTGTGATTCTGTGATTAACTCATATCACTGTCCTTGAACAGAGAGTAATCTCATTCTGCTTCCAAGAGGAGAGAAATTTATTGTTCATCAACTGGAAGATTTTGAATGTGAATTTTCTATGTTGTTACTGAGTCATGGAACTCGGAGCAGGGAGGAGGACAAGAGAGGAGAGAAATAACATAACTGCTTCCTCTAGCAGTTGTTTGTAGAGACAGGCTGCTTAGTTCTGCTTTAAGCACATCTCTTGGATAAAGCTCTGAGCACACTTCTTGGGTCAAGCCTGATGGAACTATTGGTCAAGTTTGTGGTCCCAGCAGAGCTGAGGCAGGAGGTTATAAGCGCAGTTTCTCAGCAGCTTTCACACTCAGCATGCCCAGAAGCAGAATTGAGGCACCAAACTGTGAGTAAGCACATCAGAAGAGTATGTGTGAGGCTTTCTGAAGTGAAAACAAACAGCAGCCTGAGTTAGGGAGGCCCAGCTTAACAGAAGCCCGGTAAGTTAGGCTAGTGTAAGGCAACACAGCTTCCAGACGTGGGCTGCGTGGCACTGCTCTCTGCACTGTGGATGTACCCAGTCGTCTGGTCTAGGTTGGCTGAGGTATCTCCCTCAGATGTTTAATTAACACCTGGTGACACACCCTTAACCACCCAAATCCTTTTATGTCTGATTCATCTTTTATTACTGATTTCACTGAAAAGTTCTGAAGTTAAATCATTGGGAAAAAAAAGAAAGAAAGAATAAAGCAACAGCTAATAAAACCAATGGCTTTTAATTTGCATTAATAAAAAGACATTTAAAAAATGCAGAGACCAGCTGAAATTCCATTTGAGATTTTTCTAGTGACATCTCAACCGCTCCAGCTTTGCCTGCTTGGTCTTTAATATTACCAGAGCCCCTTAATAGTGTGTAATAGCCTTGTAATGCATGTTCAGTGCTAATTTGTCCAGCATATTGTTCCTGGTGTCACTGACAAGAAAGCAGTGGCATGGAAAATACTGCCTTAAAGAAAAGTTGTCTCAGGTTCAAGAGAGGTTCTCCTTCCCTTGTACTCCTCCCTGGTGAGACCACATGTGGAATATTGTGACCAGTTCTGGGCCCCTCAGTTCAAGAGGACACAGAGCTACTGGAGATTGTTCAGCACAGAGCCACAAAGATGATGAAGGGAGTAGAACACCTCCCTGATGAGGAAAGGCTGAGGGAGCTGGGTTTCTTTAGCTTGGAAAAGTGGATACTGGGGGGTAACATCATTAATGTTTACAAATATGTGAAGGGTGGGTGTCAGGAGGATGGAACCAGGCTCTGCTCAGGAGCACCCAATGATAGGGCAAGATCCAATGGGTGTGAGCTGGAACATAGGAGGTTCCACATCAGTGTGAGGAGGAACTTCTTCCCAGTGAGGGTGACAGAACACTAGAAGTGGCTGGCCAGGGGAATTGTGGAGTCTCCTTCTCTGGAGATGTTTAAAACCTACCTGGATATGTTCCTGCACAACTTGGTCTAGGTGATCCTGTTGTGGCAGGGAGATTGGACTAGATGATCCTCTGTTCCCGTGTACATCCATTTCCCCTTGTCCTATGAGTAGATGACACTCAACAGAGCCTGGCTCCATCCTTCTGATACCCACCGTTCACATATTTGTAGGTGAATGGCTGTAGGTATTGTATCATTGACGTTTTCAGTGTCAAACCAAGCACCAGTTTAAGTGGTTTACAAGTTCAGAGTCACAGTGAGATGGTTAGAAAGCCAGGTACAAGTGCAGTCTAGGACATGGGCTGTGCAGGCAGTCTCTTCAGTGTACTGACATAGGGAGATGGAGAGATCACCAGTAGATTTATGATTGCAAGTGTTTGCCCCTCTCCTCTGATTATAGGGGTTTTTTTTTCTTTTAATGCCAGCAAATGTGCAGTTACTCATCTTCGTCTCGATCTCTCCCAGTTTCAGCATAGAGCTGATGTGATTTCAGTGAGTCTAAATGGACCTTGTCCTGATTTACGGTTGTTTGTGTAGGACCGGAGTCAGGCCAGTAAAGTGCGCTATGGAGGTTTGCCTCATAAAAACCTAATTGTAAGGGATTTAACAGAAGAGGGAATGGAAGAAGAAACACTTAAGACTATTTATTAATCATGAATTCCAGCAGCAGGGCTTTTCTTGCCTCGATTCTGGCAAATGTACAAATGAGAGATAACTGTGCAGAAACGGTTTCTGCACGAACAGAGAAAGCCCTTCCGATGTAAACACTGCAGCAGCTGGCATGGGAGATTAGGGCCACGACTGTGGGAGGGGAGCACTGGATAGCAGTCTTGTCTAAATTTAACAAACGTTAAATAAGGCCCGTGGTCTAGTTTTGAAGGGTTACAGGTCAGAAAGACAACATCAGCTACAAATAATGGCAACTGTATAGGTGAGGCAGAGTCATTAGCTGGTAATTAAAAGCATCTTGTATTTGCAAAGCTGGGACACCTTCCTCCTCACCTCAAAGGCAAAAAAGGGGGAAAAGAAAAAGTAGTTTCCAAAGAAAATACTTTATGTAACCTCTTTGACTTACGAAAAAAATGCACAAACATTTTATCCTCTATAAAATGGGAAGGCAGAGCTTTGAGACTTGTTAGTTTTGTGCTTTAGACTGTGAACTGTCAACTTTTGTCAATTAGGGCAACTAAGCTGGTGAAGGACCTGGAGAATAAATCTTATGAGGAAAGACTGAAAGAGCTGGGACTCTTTAGTTTGAGGAAGTGGAGGCTGAGAGGAGACCTCATCACTCTCTACAACTACCTGAAAGGACCTTGTGGAGAGGTTGGTGCTGGTCTCTTCTCACTAGCAATTAGTGATAGAACAAGAGGGAATGGGTTCAAGCTACAACAGAGGGTAGGTTTAGAGTTGATGTTAGGAATAATTTTTTCCCAGAAAGGTTGGTCAGGCACTGGAATTGGCTTCCCAGGGAAGTGGTTGAGTCACCACCCCTGGCTGTGTTTAAAGATGGTTTGAATGAGGTGTTGAGGGATGTGGTTTAGGGTTGAACTTGTAATGTAGGATAGATGGTTGGACTCGATGATCCCAGGGGTCTTTTACAACCAAAGGGATTCTGTGATTCTATGAGTATTCAACTTTTAATTTGCAGTCACTGAATATTGTCTCAAAACATCATGCTGAGGGCAATGGTAGCACAGGATCTATTAGTTTTGTACATGTGTTCACATGTTGTTGATCATCATCTGGGGGCAGTTACACTTTGGGTTTTTAAACCTGCACTGAGTAGTTACACAACAGCGTTCTTCACGGTATCTGATCATGCAATGGCCTTTTAGGGGATTGTGTTTTAACTCGTATTGTGATCATGCTTTTCAAACAGCTCCTTGCATGTTGCTCATGATCTGATTCACATGTGTTTTGCTGGAGGTACTTTACTTTATTCACTAACATATTTGTAGGCCCTAAAGTCCGGGTATCTGCAGCCAGATTTGGTGTTTAAAAGAATCAGGCGGTGCTTTCAGTGCTGGCACTGTTATGGCCTCACACATACGCTTTCAGGGACTGTGGAATCTCCTTCTCTGGAGATGTTTAAAACCTGCCTGCATATGTTCCTGTGCTACTTGGTCTAGGTGGTCCTGCTGTGTGCTGTGGCAGGGGGATTGGACTAGATGATCTTTTGAGTTCCCTTCCAATCCCTAATGTTCTGTGATTTTGTGAAAAATATTTCCTGGGTAAATATGAGCCAGCATAGTTTAGACATTACTGTATTTTGGCATTGTAAAGGTAAGAGTGACCATAGGAGACTTGATGAAGAATTTACTAGAGCCAGTGGAAAGATTCCTACTGGTTTCAACAGGCATTGGATTGTGTCATTTACACGTTGCTAGCCGTGATCTGCGCTAGCTGTTCTAAAGATCACTTTCTTGTGCTACTTCAGGTTCTTTTTAGTATGGGTAAGAACTGCTGAAACTTTCACTGTTATCTTTAAATGTGTAAGGCTGAGAGAGCTGGGTCTCTTTAGCTTGGAGAAGAGGAGACTGAGTGGTGACCGCATTAATGTTAATAAATATGTGAAGGGTGGTTGTAAGGAGGATGGAGCCAGGCTCTTTTCAGTGGCATCTAGTGATAGGACGTGGGGCAATGGGTATGAGCTGGAACAGAGGAGGTTCCACATCAATATGAGAATGAACTTCTTCACTGGAAGGGGCTGCCGTGGGGGGTTGTGGAGTCTTCTTCTCTGGAGACGCTTAAAACTTGCCTGGGGATGTTCCTGTGCGACTTGGTCTAGGCAATGCTGCTGTGGCAGGGCAATTGGACTAGATGATTTTTCAAGGTCCCTTCCAATCGCTAATATTCTGTGATTCTATGATTTTATGATCCTATGATCCTATGAAGTTGGAACATAAGAAGTTCCACATAAATATGAGAAGGAATTTCTTCACAGTGAGGATAATGGAGCACTGGAACAGGCTTCCCATGAGGGTTGTGGAGTCTCCTTCACTGGGAAAGTAAGACCCGCCTGGATGTGTTCCTGTGTGACTTGGTGTAGGTGATCCTGCTGTGTCAGGGGGATTGGACTAGATGATCTTTTGGGGTCCCTTCCAGTCCCTAATGATTCTATTCTATTCTGTGAAGACCTTTATTCCGTTTTGATGGACAGATACACAGATAAATCCACAAAGTTGCCTGATTTATAGAGGGCTTTCTCACTGGGGAAGGTGAAAACACCAAAGTAAACATGTAAAGTCTTGTAGAAGATGAGCTGCAAACAGTGGCAAAGGGGAGTGGCTTTTATCGACCAGTAATTGTTTGTAAAAGCAGGTTTTTGTTATCTGAAGCAGTGGATACCCAGATAACGAAACCTGGTTCTCAGTGCTGCTTGCCTTGTTTAAGATGTAATTGTGCCAGTGAAAGTCCAGGTGCAGCTATTTCCTGTATCTCTTTTCACTGTTCTTGACTTAGGTATCAGTTAGACCTGGCTTTGCATGTTTAAAAAGTTTTGCCACAGCACTCCAGTGAATTGGGATACTCCCATCAGCAGGAATAAATAGATAGACGAGCTCTATTTTCTTGGTGTTTTGCAGTGAATGCACAAAGGAAACTAGAGCCCAACCATTAACTCAGCACTGCTGGGTCACCACTAAAGCACATGCTTCAGCACCACATCTACATGGCTTTTAAGTATCTCCAGTGATAGTGACTCCACCACTGCCCTGGGCAGCCTGTTCCAATGCTTGATGACCCTTTCAATAAAGAAGATTTTCCTAATGTCTAACCTGAACGTTCCCTGGTGCAACTTGAGGCCGTTTCCTCCTGTTCTATCACTTGTTACTTGTTAGAAGAGACCAACCCCCACCTGACTACAGCCTCCTTTCAGGTAGTTGTAGATTGCAATAAGGTCTCCTCTCAGCTTCCTCCTCTTCAGTATAAACAGTCTCAGCTGCCTTAGCTGATCTTCATAGAGCTCGTACTCTACGCCCTTCACCAGCTTTGTTGCCCTTCTCTGGACACACTCCCAACACGTCCATGTACTTGTAGCAAAGTGCCCACAACTGAACCCAGTGCTTAAGGAGCAACCTCACCAGTGCTACAGAGGGACAGTCACATCCGTACTTGTGCTGGCCACACTATTGCTGATACAAGCCAGGATGCCATTGGGTTTCTTGGCCACCTGGGCACACTGCTGACTCGTGTTCAGCCAGCTCTCAACCAGCACCTCGAGGTCCTCTTCTGCAGGACAGTTTTCCAGCCACTCTCTCTCAAGCCTATAGTGTTGCATTGGGTTGTTCTGACCCAGGTGCAGGACCCAGCATGTGGACTTGTTGAAACTCATACAATTTGCCTTAGCCTGTCCAGATCCCTCTGAAAGGCCTCCCTACCCTCAAGCAGATCAGCTTGGTGGTATATGTATTGCTTCACTTTTATTTAGAAGTTGGGTGGCCTAGACGAAGTCAGAATTAAAAGGGTGGTAATAAGTACAACAGGAAAGAATGCCAAGGGAGTTTGAAGTAGTGTCTGAATATCATTCTAACATAATTCAAAGGATGTTTCTTTATTCTTAACTTGTTCTTTCATACCCAGTAACTGAACTTGTGGTCTTTCCTGCCTATGTGTCCAGGGTACTGGTTGTTCACCTTTGGAGAGTACTCCAGGATGGAGAGGAAGCTTGGATATGAATTTCACAGAACTACAGAACATTAGGGATTGGAAGGGACCTTGCAAGCAAGATTCAGATCTTGAAGTGAATTTGCTTGTGACTTTTTCAGAGTATAAGCATATGTATTTTCTCTCTGAAATTATTAAACTCCTTTAATAGGACAAGCTTAATTTGTGTAGTTATTGTGAATCAGAAGATGGATGTGCACGGCACCTGGATGTGCTGTCTGTTGTTCAACAGGAGAGTAATGTTCCTTGGCTGTTCCCTTCTGATTCCTGTTACTAAAATCTAATGCTCTGTGAATCTGTGACTCTTAATGACTCTTGTGACTCTTCTGTGAATCTTAATGACTCTACAATTAGGGTTTCTGTTAAAATTTGCACTAATTTCAGAGTTTACAGAATCCTAGAATCCCTCTGGTTGGAAAAGACCCTCGGGATCACTGAGTCCAACCATCTACCCTACCTTACAAGTTCACCCTTAAACCAGATCCCTCAACACCCCATCTAAATGATCCTCCCTGGGAAGCCCAGTCCAGGGCCAGACCATCCTTTCTGGGAAAAAAATAATATAAAGTCTAAACCTACCCTGTTGTAACTTGAACCCAGTCCCTCTTGTTCTATCACTAATTGCTTGTGAGAAGAAACCAGCACCAACCTCTCCACAATGTTCTTTCAGGTGGTTGTAGAGAGTGATGAGGTCTCCTTTCAGCCTTCTCTTCCTCACACTAAGGAGCCCGAACTCCTTCAGTCTTTCCTCGTAAGATTTGTTCTCCAGGCCCTTCACTAGCTTAGTTGCTCCCCTCTGCACCTGCTCCAGCACCTCCATATCTCTTTTGTATTGAGGTGCCCAAAACTGGACACAAAACTCAAGGTGTGACCTCACCACTGCTAAATACAAGGAGACAATAACTCCTGGCCACACTATTTCTAATTCAAGCCAGGATGCCGTCGGCCTTCTTGGCCACCTGGGCACACTGCTGGCTCATATTCATCTTCCTGTCAATTAGAACTCCCAGGTCCCTCTCTGCCAGACTGAGAAGCCCAAATATGGATTTTTTCTAAGTTAAATTTCAAAATCTTTTGAGGTCACATTGATTTTCAGGAGTGTTTACAGTAGTGTTGTGTCATTAGAAAGTGTAAAGATTTGTTTTTGAAAATGTGTTTTAGCTGTTTAATTATATTTATTTATCTCTTTCTAGCTAAACACCTACATAGACTTCAAAGGGAAAAGCAGTTGCAAAACTTTATTCTAAATTAATGAATTATTTGTGCAGAATTGGATGACACTAACTGCAACTATACATCATTTCTTTGAGCTTGACAAAATCTTTTGACATTGGAGAAGGGACAAGGGGCAATTGGTGTCAGCTGGAACACAGGAGGTTCCAAGTCAATATGAGAAGGAACTTCTTGACAGTGAGGGTGACAGAGCACTGGAAGGGGCTGCCCAGGAGAGTTGTGGAGTCTCCTTCTCTGGAGATGTTTAAAACTCATCTCCATGTATTCCTGTGTGATGTGGTCTAGGTGATCCTGCTGTGTCAGGGGGATTGGACTAGATGATCTTTCGAGGTCCCTTCCAATTGCTCATGTACAGATTTTCTGTATTAATCCACAACTATAAGTAGAGATATTCAGTGGCTGAAATCATATATGTCAGCATTTCAGCAGATACTAAAAGACAGTGAGAATGAGCAACATTCATTAATGTTTCTCATCCTTAGAAAACTCACATAAGTGATGTTTTCATTAAAATGGAGGGGAAAGATGATTTAACTGGAAACGGAAGACTTTGAGTAGAAGATAGACATTAGTTCTTCAGAACCAAACAAATTCTGAAAAAATCTCATGCCAGGAGCTATTCCATTCATAACTCTGGTCCCCATAAAACTTTGGCCCTGCAGACATTAGAGCAGATATTTTTAAAGCTGTATGTTTTATGTAAAGTTTCCATTTCCTTCTCCAGTATAAATTGGCATGCTTACAGTGAGAATTTATTGAAGATGGTCAGCTCTAGTGGTTTTATAGTTCCTCTGTGTTAAAAGAATTTATTGCCCAAGTTTTAAATTTCAAAATGACATGTATTGCAAATATAATAACTCTTGTCTTCCATGAACTGAACATGTTGTTGTCTTGATTAAAAAGAATTAGTAAGCCTAGGGAAAATCAATTCCTGTTGCAGTAATTGCAGTTTGCTCAAGATCTCTAATCCTTTTTCTGGTTATTTATCAGAGAATCATAGAACATTAGGGATTGGAAGGGACCTCGAAAGATCATCCAGTCCAGTCCCTCTGCCAAAGCAGGACCACCTAGACCAAGTCGCACAGGAACATATCCCGGCGGGTTTTAAACTTCTCCAGAAAAGGAAACTCCACAACCTCACCGGGCAGCCCATTCCACTGTCCTCACCCCCACTGGGAAGAAGTCCCTTCTCATATTGATGTGGAACCTCCTATGTTCCAGCTCACACCCATTGGATCTTGCCCTATCATTGGGTGCTCCTGAGCAGAGCCTGGCTCCATCCTCCTGACACCCACCCTTCACATACTTATAAACATTTATAAACCAGTTTGAGTTGTTGTTTGTGTGACTTTTCTCCTACTGTCTTCATGTCAACAAATGAGCATTGACATCACTGTCTGTCTGGGTTGACATATGAGCCAACATGGAGTTTTCTTGCAGAATATGGTTTTAGTTCTCAGTTCAGCTTTTCAGTCTGAGGATAACAGCCAGTGTTCTATTGTCATATTTACTGAAGTCTTCTGGTTTCTGCTTTGCTCCTCTCCTTTCTGTATTTTACTGTTGGAATTGCTGCAAGAACTTCTTCTTTGGCCAGATGTGAAGAAAATACTTAATTTTTTGCTGTAACGACTGTGTTTTGTTTCTCTCAACGTTTATTGTGTTCTTTCCTGCTTCTTTTATGTCTGCTTTTGTACCACTTGGACAAACAGCCAAAAGAGACTTGTAATGTTTTCTAGGTATTTCCCACTTCCTTTTGTAATTCATGGAACTCCCTGCATGCCTCATTGAAACCCATTTTCTCTCCCCATTTGATGAGACATTCATCTTGAAGAGAAAATCCCTTCCTGTACAGATTACCTTTGAGAGACTAGGGCTGGGGCATTTTTGGTCTGGCACAGCATGTGACAAAACCTTTTCTTTGTCACCCATCGATTACAGGATCAGGTAGTAGAAATGCTAACTTAGCTTATGTGTGCAGAGATACTTCCCAGTCACTGTAAGGGGATTTTTTCATAGCCATTCGCTGTTGGCAGTATTTTTAATTCTTTCCCCTTATTGTCTTTACAGATTTTTGGTTTTGACAGTTATGAGGTATCTGTATGAGCCAGCAGTGTGTCATTTTGGCCAAGAAGGCAAACAGCATCCTGGGGTGAATCAGAAGGGGGGTGGTTAGCGGATCAAGAGAAGTTCTCCCTCTCTGCCCTGGTGAGACAGCATCTGGAATATTGTGTCCAGTTCTGGGCCCCTCAGTTCAAGAAGCAGTTGAACACAGAGCTGCTGGAGAGAGTCCAGTGCAGAGCCACAAAGATGATGAAGGGAATAGAACACCTCCCTGATGAGGAAAGGCTGAGGGAGCTGGGTCTCTTGAGCTTGGAGAAATGGAGACTGAAAGGTCACCTCATTAATGTTTATAGATATGTGAAAGGTGAGTACCAGGAGGATGGAGCTAGGTTCTGATCAGTGCCATCAGAGCAAATAGGTGTAAGCTGGAGCAAAGGAGGTTCCAAATAAATATCAGAAGGAACTTCTTCACAGTGAGGGTTACAGAGCACTGGAAGAGGCTCCATGTGGGATTGTGGAGTCTCCTTCTCTGGAGATGTTTACAACCCTCCTGGACATGTTCCTGTGTGACTTGACCTAGGTGATCCTGCTGTGTCAGGGGGATTGGACTGGATGATCTTTTGAGGTCCCTTCCAATCCCTAATAATTCTATGATTCTATGATTCTGTGATCTAATGAAAGGAGAAGGGGCAATGGGTGTAAGCTGGAACAAAGGAGGTTCCACATCAATATGAGAAGGAACTTCTTCATGGTGAGGTGACAGAGCACTGGAGGGGCTGCCCAGGGGGTTTGTGGAGTCTCTTTCTCTGGAGACATTTAAAACTTGCCTGGATATGTTCTTGTGCGACTTGGTCTAGGTGGTTCTGCTGTGTCAGGGGGATTGGACTAGATGATCTTTGGAGGTCCCTTCCAATTCCCAATGTTCTGTGATTCTGTGATAAACTGCATAAAAATGTGATTATTTGATGTATTTCAGAGCAGGAAAAGTTAACGTTGTTTTGTTGCTCCTGTCTGTCTGTAGACTGTATTGAAGGACCAGAATCCCAACGCTGCAGGGAGCAGAAACACCAAGCTGTATTCAGTGTGGCTGGATAGAAGGGAAAATCTGAGTAGACACAATTTTGTGTTGTTTTTGTTGGGTTTTTTTTAACTGTGTCTCCAAGCAATCTCATGACCGCAATATTATGCTTTGGGTTTGAAGCAGGAGGTTGGCTTCAGTTTTGGTGTTGTCAAATTTAGTGCCCGGTATAAGGAATTTCAGGATGGTGGCAAGGATAGCAGCTTTCAGCTTGTGCAGTAGTGCTTGTATAACTTGCCCCATTGTAATTAGTTGTGGTGTTATTCACTTAATCAATAGTAGTTTTCTTTAATGAAGTTTAAATGCCCAGCAGTCATTTTTGCTGTCACTGAGTATGTGGATTTGTCTGCCTGCTCTGACTCTGGTGGCCAGCAGGGTGACCATGGGCCAGCAATGTGCCGTTGTGGCCAAGAAGGCCAATAGCATCCTGGGGTGGGTCAGAAAGGGGGTGATTACCAGATAGAGAGACGTTCTTCTTCCCTTCTCCTCTGCCCTCGTGAGACAACGTCTGGAATCTTGTGTCCACTTCTGGGCCCCTTAGTTCCAGAAGGACACAGAACTGCTGGAAAGAGTCCAGCGCAGAGCCACAAAGATGATGAAGGGAGTAGAACACCTCCCTGATGAGGAAAGGATGAGGGAATTTGGTCTCTTTAGTTTGGACAAGAGGAGCCTGGGGGATGCCTTCATGAATGTTTGTAAACATGTGAAGGATGGGTGTCGGGAGGATTGAGCTAGGCTCTGCTCAGGACGAGAGGCAATGGGTGTGACCTGGAACATAGGAGGTTTCACATCAAGATGAGAAGGAACTTCTTCCCAGTTAGGATTGCAGAGCACTGGAAGGGGCTGTCCAGGAGCATTGTGGAGTCTCCTTCTCTGGAGATGTTTAAAAACTGGATGTATTCCTGTGCGACTTGACCTATGTGACCCTGCTGTTTCAGGTGAATTGGACTAAATGTTATTTCAGGGTCCCTTCCAATCCCTAAGGTTCTGTGATTCTCTGTCCT
The DNA here is from genome assembly GCA_013400115.1 of Rhinopomastus cyanomelas. Lineage (NCBI taxonomy): Eukaryota > Metazoa > Chordata > Aves > Bucerotiformes > Rhinopomastidae > Rhinopomastus > Rhinopomastus cyanomelas. Next base: position 130,911 of record VXBP01008537.1, read on the forward strand.
GTTTACCTGTAGTACACTTGCAAAAACCTGTATTTCGTTTATCTTACCTTTGCTGGTAGATCTGGAACTCGGAGTGCTTAAAAAAGAGCTCAATTGATTACTTTTGATTTAAAAACTTCACAGGAGGAAACTGCATAACAAGACCGGGAACTCTAATATGTGAGTTTTGGCAAAGAGCTACGGAAGAAAGGCCTGGCTGGCTGTAGCAACCTCCCAAGAAAAGAACTCGACATTTTGAAAAATTTTTATTGAGAGGTGTGGACAGGGAACAGGAAGTCAAATCACTCTCACAGTCAAGCTGCAGTCTCTTCCTTGCTGACCTTTAAATGCCACTTAGTGTCATCAGAAAGTCAAGGAAATGCTAATAACAGGACTTTGGCTAAGAGAGTTATGTGTGAGGGATATATTTTGAAAACAAACTGAAGATCATAGAGTTATAGAATGGCCAGGGTTGGAAGGGACCTTAAAGATCACAGAATCATAGAATCATGCAGGTTGAAAAGACTCTTGGCATCACAGAGTCCAACCATCAATCCTAATCTACAATTTCACCCCTAAACCAGATCCCCCAACACCACATCTAAGCATCTTTTAAATTTATCGAGGGATGGGGACTCAACCACCACCCTGGGCAGCCTATTCCAGTGACTGACCACTCTCTCCGGGAAGAATTTTTTTCTGATGTCTGCTCTAAACCTCCCTTGTTGGAGCTTGAAACCCTTCCCTCTGGTTCTGTCACTAGTTACCTCTTGGAAGAGACCAGCACCAACATGCCTACAGTATCTTTTTAGATAGTTGTAGAAAGCGATAAGGTCTTCCCTCAGCCTCCTCTTCCTCAAACTAAACAGCCCCAACTGTCTCAATCTCCTACCTTCCATTTTGAGCTTTCTCCTTCTTATGCTAGACAGGTGGCAAAACCATTGATGCTATTCAATTCAGAAAAATCAGCAATGGAAAAGATGTCAGGGATTGGAACAGCTGTCCAGGGAGATGATGGAGTTACTCTCCTTGGAGTTGCTCAAGAAACATGTACATGTGGTGATTGAAACTATAGTTTAGTGAGCAGGGTCATGTTGGATTGGTGGTTGCACTTGATCTTGGAGATCTCTTCTTACAACCTTTGTGATTCTGTGATTCTATATGTGGTCTAGGTGGTCCTGCTGTGGCAGGGGGATTGGACTACATGATTTTTCGAGGTCCCTTCCAATTCCTAATGTTCTGTGATTCTGTGAAATACTGCTTTACTCCATCAGTAAAAGTCTAGTCAATCAGAGAAGAGCAGTAACATGCCCCAGTTTTGCTAAATACACTCTTCAAAGATGAGCTCTGCTATGCAGCACATAACATAAAAGACAAAAGAAGCAGCCAGCTGAGTTTTAAGTCAGTGATAGTTACGACGTACGTGCTAAATGCAGGACGAGACACAACTCAGTGTCTTTCTGCATTTATCATTTTCAGTTGTTTTCATATGAACCTACAGACCATTGAACGTTGCCAGGCAGTTGGGAGACTCTTACATCATTTTGCATTGCTGTATTGTTTATCATTTGATGCTTCAGTGGTGCCTCATCAGTCCTAAAATGAAATTGTCTTTTTGAGCTTGTAGTCCCTTGCTTTTCATTCCTCCCTAAGATCTCACTTGGCCCTTGTGGAATTGGGACAAAGCATTTTCTAGTACTTTCCTGAGAAATTGTGTTCAAGGGCCTGGAGAATAAATCTGATAAGGAGAGATTGAGAGAGTTGGGGCTGTTTAGTTTGAGGAAAAGGAGGTAGAGGGGAGACCTCATCGCTCTCTACAACTATCTGAAAGGACATTGTAGAGATGTTGGTGCCGGTCTCTTCTCACGGGTAATTAGTGATAGAACCAAAGGGAAGGGTTTCAAGCTCCAACAGGAGAGGTTTAGATTGGACATCAGGAAAAAATTCTTCCTCAGAGAATGGTCAGGCATTGGAATGGGCTGCCCAGGGTGGAGGTTGATTCCCTATCTCTGAATGAATTTAAAAGACGCTTAGATGTGGTGTTGGGGATCTGGTTTAGGGATGACTTTGTAGAGTATGGTAGATGGTTCGACTCGATGATGCCAAGGGTCTTTTCCAACCAGAATTATTCTATTCTAAGAAACACCTCTTTTATTTGGAAATTGATGGGATTCATTGTGGCCTTTAGTTTGCTGACAGTATGCTTTTAGTGGTTTAGGTCAAAACTCCTCGTAGAGCTTTCTGTCCTCATAGCTGGGTTCTGCAAGTGTGTGTGGTGGGATGTTCTGTTGTGATAAGAACAGTGTTATCCACTTTATCCGCTGTGGGCATTAGCCTGTGCTTATAGAGCAAATGTTTTGCTGCAGCTCACACTAAATCAGTATCAGTGGTGATTTCACAGAAATAATTTCTGAGCGGTGTCTGTCTCCTAACGTCTCATAAGTAAAATCTTCAATTTAATATGGAAGCTTCTCTTAATTAAAAACAGCAGAAGGTGACTCATGGGTTTTGAAGGAAGAGATTTTGCAAGGTCTTTATTAGCAGATTGAACAAGTTAATTACATTCAGTGTCAAAACTAAATTAATAATGCATATTTTCAAGCAGCCATGTCTCTTAAGTCTGTGCTATTTCTAGATGTACTACCATGTGACAGAGATTTCTGTTTCTACAGTCATGTACACTTGTAAAGATATTTTTATATTTTACTTATTGATGTATATATTTCTATTTTATGATTTTATAATTAATTATATAGTACTATAAAAATCAAGTCCTTGATCTGAAATCAGGGAGAGTTTGCAATTGATTTTATTAAGTTTTCAGTGAGCACTGAAGTAACTTATCATTAGGGAGTTAAGTGAGAACACAAACATGCTTAATTAATCACAGAATCACAGAACATTAGGAATTGGAAGGGACCCCAAAAGATCATGTAGTCCAATCTCCCTGACACAGCAGGATCACCTAGACCAAGTCACACAAGAACACGTCCAGGTGGATTTTAAACTTCTCCAGAGAAAGAGACTCCACAACCCCTCTGGGCAGCCCCTTCCAGTGCTCTGTCACCCTCACTGGGAAGAATTTCCTTCTCATATTTGTGTGGAGCCTCCTATATTCCAGCTAATACCCATGTCCCCTTGTCCTATGATTAGATGCCACTGAGCATAGTTTGGCTCCATCCTCCTGACACCCACCCTTCCCATATTTATCAACATTAATGAGGTCACCCCTCAGTCTCCTTTTCTTCAAGCTCAAAAGACTCAGCTCCCTCAGCCTTTCCTCATCAGGGAGATGCTGCACTCTGTCATCTTTGTGGCTCTACACTGGACTCTCTCCAGCAGCTCTGTGGAGAAACCATTCTGGAATGGTTTCTGCTTCTCCTTTCATCTGAACCTGTTAAAATCTAGAGTGCTGCATCTCAGTAGGATTTCTTTGGACCTTTTCAAATGATTGTTTTCACTAACTTATAAATCGTTATTTTGGTTGTGCATGTAAATTGGAAATATATTGGGTGAAAGCAGAATTTTCCTTACGTAAATCTGTAGACAAGACTCACTTAGACAGATTTGTAATAAAAAAGACAAGCCTGGGATACAGACAGCATTTGAGTAATACAAAGCTCTCACTTCAGAATGATTCTTGCTTTCAGAAATGCATATTAATTATAATTTAAATACAACTGCAGATGCCTTTGGATAACTGCAATTACGTGTCTTTGTGAAGCTTGTACGTTAAATGGGAATCAGCAGTTTCCCAAAGTTTCAGTTTGCAGTTCAGCAAGTTTGGCAGAAGAACATATATGACAGTGAGGGTGACAAAGCACTGGAACCGGCTCCCCAGAGGGGTTGTGAAGTCTCCTTCTCTGGAGATGTTTAAAACCCACCTGGATGTTTTCTTGTGTGACTTGCTCTAAGTGATCCTGCTGTGGCAGGGGGATTGGACTACATGATTTTTCGAGGTCCCTTCCAATTCCTAATGTTCTGTGATACTGTGATTATTCATGTCATTGTTTAAAGGGTAATCAGATGTGTCTTTTCTTCTTTCTATCTCGTTGTTTTTAAGAAGTTATGTTAATCCAAGACTTAAATCCATTTGCAGGGTTTTTCCACAGCACCAAATTCTCCTTCGGTGAATTCTCGGTCCGGTAGCGTGGGTCCATCACTGTCCCTTGGTAACATCTCTGGAATGACAGCAAACCCAGAAGTGAAAAAGCGCAGAGCACCTCCTCCACCAGTTGTGGCACCTGTGTCTCAGAACGTGGAAATGAGTGGACAACACAAGACAGCAGTACAGGTAAGGGTGACACCACAGAATGAAGTTCTTGATCTGCTGGGTGCCATCAGCTCATCCATGTTATTCACAGGTATTTGGGCTGCCATGAATTGCAGCTCACTAAAACTTTTGCTCTTACAAAATTAAATTATCAGAAGTCTTAGACTTTAACGCGTATTTGCTGAGCTTTCTGGAGACCACCCATGATTTCTGCCACATCAGAAATCTTCCTAACCCAGAAATGATTTTTGGAATAGTATGCTGAAAGGAGGACGTTGAAGAAAATGTAAGGCGGAAAAGATGGAAATAGTTTGGGGTGACTTGGTATCGTACTGGCCACAGCAGTCCTGGAAAATGGGTGACGATTCCAGTGCCTGATGTAAGTCTGAGGAGGCATGCAGAGGAGGACAACCAAGCTGCTGAATAGCCTGGAGAATAAATTTTATGAGGAAAGACTGAAAAGTCTGGGGCTCTTTATTTTGAAGAAGAGGAGGCAAAGAGGAGACCTCAGCATTTCTACATCTGCCTGAAAGGATGTTGTGGAGAAATTGATGCTGGTCTCTTCTCACAAGCAGTTAGTGATAGGATAAGAGGGAATGGGTTCAAGTTACAACAGGGTAGGTTTAGACTTGATATTGGGAATAATTTTTTTCTCAGAAAGGGTGGTCAGGCCCTGGAATGGGCTTCCCAGGGAGGTGGTTGAGTTGCCATCCCTGGATGTGTTTAATAATTGTTTGGATGAGGTGTTTTAGGGGTGAACTTGTAAAGTAGGATAGATGGTTGGACTTGATAATCTCAGGGGTCTTTTCCAACCAGCGTGATTCTGTGATTCAGCCTGCTGTTGTGCCCAGATCCCTGTCAGGCTGTCACCTCCATCCCAGTTTGCAGTGCTGCCGTGGGATAACAGATGATCCGCTCTGCTCTCTAGATTATGCCAGGTGACCTTTCAGAGCAGGGCTCTGTTTTTGCTTTTACAAAAGGTCACTGTTCCGCAAAGCAGTTATCAAGAATTAAACAGAAACATGGGAAAACTTTTCTGAGAACCTAACCCTTTGAAAAGAATAGAGTTAAGGGAAAAGGAAATTGTTCTTGGTTTTGTAGGGACATTCAGATATGTATGTTCCTAAACATGCACAAGCACATGAAGGCTTCTGGTTTCACCATCAACTAAAAGAATTCTGCTCTCAATGTAAACTGTGGAAGTCACTGTGTTATGTGTATGGATGGCAATAGCTGTGGAAGGAACCAATACCTGTAAGGTTGTGTGATGTGGACTGACTCCATCTGCTCAGGGGTCTGAACCGCTAGAGCACTGTTGTTGGGCAAGTGAATTGCGTTAGTGCAAAATGGAGTGAGAAAGGAACCCTGGAGGTTGGTATAGTGGAGGAGAAGGTCTCTCAGTCTCACTCCCTGTCACTGACTACGTACATTAAGAGACACACATGAGGTGTTTTCTCCAGTGAAGCATTTTGTCATCAGAGTTGGTGCACAGTCTGGGTTAATGATTATGGAATTGTGCTTTCCTATTCCTAGGATATCGAAAACTGTGATTGCTGGAACATGGTGCTGCTCTGTCTTTCAGAATTGGAACAGGTTCCTTTGAGATGTCACTTGTTTATAGACAATGCAGAAGAGACCCAATGGTTTTGTAGAACACTTGGTGCACTTCTATTTCAAATTACCTTCTGGAACTCCTACTGTAAATATTTTTATAAAGTTTCTTTTGTCTCGTGGAGTTAAATATTTCATGTGTTTTTAATACAGAAACACTGTGGCATTACAGCTCTCGGATTTATAGACATTTGGTAATTATAGACTATATTACTCTGCCATTCTCTTAGGCTCAGCTCCCTGCAGATTTTAAATTGTGTCACACAAAACCACTGAAAACCTTAACATTCCCATGATGTATTAACATCTCTGTTTTCAGACTTGTTGCAAGTAGATTAAGGCACTGGCTTCCTGAAGCCACTGGGAGAACCACAGAACATTAGGGAGTGGAAAGAACCTGGAAGATCATCTAGTCCAATCGCCCTGACACAACAGCACCACCTAGGTCAAGTTGCACAGGAACACATCCAGGCAGGTTTTAAATCTCTCCAGAGAAGGTAACTCCACAACCCCCCTGGGCAGCCCCTTTCCAGTGCTCTGTCACCCTCACCATGAAAAAGTTCCTTCTCACATTGATGTGGAACCTCCTCTGTTCCAGCTTACACCCATTGCCCCATGTCCTATCACTGGATAACATTGAGAAGAGCCTGACTCCATCCTTCTGACACCCACCCTTCAGATAAACATTAATGAGGTCACCCCTCAGTCCCCTTTTCTCCAAGCTCAAGAGACCCAGTTCCCTCAGCCTTTCCTCATAAGGAAGGTGTACTCCCTTCATAGTCCTTGTTGCTCTGCATTGGACTCTCCACCAGTTTTGTGTCCTTCTTGAATTTATCCTGTTTATCGCAATGAGCAGAGAGTGACATGTCAAATCAAAATTCTCTTCATCTAAAGGAAAACCTGTTTTGAAGGGAAAGAAGGTGAAGTTTGTGTCAGAGAACTTGCCATGATGACATGAATTTGCAGCTACAGAAATGACAAAGCCAATGAAGGGCACAGCAGCTAGAGTCTGTTTGGCTGCTTTTATTGGGAAAAGGACAGCTTTCAGAAAATGTATGTGCTGGTAAAACATTCAATAGTTATGATGTGCTTCAGGAGCTCTCAGGCTGCCCCTGAGCTCAAACAAGGACACAGAATCACCGAACATTAGGGATTGGAAGGGACCTTGAAAGATCATGTAGTTCAATCCCCCTGACACAGCAGGATCATCTAGAGAGGATGCACAGGAACATATCCAGGCGGGCTTTAAATGTTTCCAGAGAAAGAGACTCTACAACCTCCCCTGGGCATCCCCTTCCAGTGCTCTGTCACCCTCAATGGGAAGAACTTCCTTCTCACATTCATATGGAACCTTCTGTGTTCCAACTGACACCTGTTGTTCCTTGTCCTATCATTAGATGACACTGGGAAGAGTCTGGCCCCATCCTCCTGACACCCACCCTTCACCTATTTATAAACATTCTTGAGGTCACCTCTAAGTCTCTGTTTCTTCAAGCTAAAGAGACCCAGTTCCCTCAGCTTTTTGTCATCAGGGAGATGTTCTACTCCCTTGATCATCTACATGGCTCTGTGCTAGACACTCTCCAGCAGTTCTTTGTCCTTCTTGAACTGAGGGGCCCAGAACTGGACAATATTCCAGATACAGTCTCACAAGAGCAGAGTAGCAGAGGACAGCTGAAATGAAGCACAATTCCAAAAAGTAACTAAAAAATGAGAGAAGAGATTGTTTGTAACAGTTATTACGTGGCAAGGTAGCAACAGAGATATTGTTTAAAAGAAAACCCAAGCAGTTCCATTTTATCTACGTGCAGGGAATCTAGTTTGCTATGAAAATAGAGTAAAACGTGTTGGGGTGTCAATTTATTTCTTTAGTTTATGGGAAAGAATTAATGCTGATCTTTTTTTTTTTTTCTCAGGGAAGGACGTCAATTCCTTATTAATGGACTTCCTTCCATAAAATGATAAGATGTTTGTTTAGAAAACTTTATTTATGTGCAACTGTTACTAACAGGAAGGTCTTGCAAAAGGGGAACATTTTGATTTCCATGGAGGCCAGCACATTAATAGAAAATGAAAAAGGTGGGATTCTGAACTTTCTGAAGGGTTTTTAATTATCTGATTCTTAGGTTGTTTGGAAAAATGACTACTGTAGCTGTAATGAATACAGGTAGTTTGGCTTTTCAACCCAATGAGCCTACTATTGTTGTATTAACTCATTGATAAGCTCCAGGGCTTTCAGTTTTCTTAACAGCCCAGATGTGATTCTGCGGGACACAGAACTGCTGGACACAGTTCAGTGCAGAGCCATAAAGATGATGAAGGGAGTAGAACACCTTACTTATGAGGAAAGGCTGAGGGAGCTGGGTTTCTTTAGCTTGGAGAGAAGGAGACTGAGGGGTCACCTCATTAATGTCTATAAATATGTGAAGGGTGGGTGTCAGAAGGATGGAGTCAGGCTCTTCTCAATGTCATCTAGTGATAGGACAAGGGGCAATGGATGTAATCTGGAACATAGGAGGTTTCACATAAATATGAGAAGGAACTTCTTCCCGGTGAGGGTGACAGAGCCCTGGAATGGGCTGCCATGGGAGATTGTGGAGTTCTTCTTCTCTGGAGTTTTTAAAACCCATCTGTATGTGTTCTTGTGAAACTTGATTTGGGTGGTGCTGCTGTGTCAGGGGGATTGGACTAGATGATATTTCGAGGTCACTTCCAATCTCTAATGTTCTGTGATTCTGAATAAAATCCTGAGGCTTTCTAGAGGCATTGACATTGGAAGAGGGCCCATCAATGCCTTCATATGTGTGATGCTGGTGCCTGTGCCGTTAGCCAGAAAGACACCCTGTGTACTGCAGTAAAGGAGCTGTTTGCCATTTCAGCTGCTTCAGTTTTGGAACAGAAGTGCCTGTAGCTGTGACAGGAGACACCTTAGATTCGTTACCAGCCAGCTGAACAACTGTACTAACAGAGTATTAGGATCAGATAGCAGACATAACATCTGTGCCATAGATTTCTGTCCCTTTTGTGAGATGGCAATACAGTGAGTTTAAATGAAAGTAGTATCCTTGCTTTCAGTGCAGGTGAGGAGCTGGCCTCATACTTTCCCAAATTTCCATTATCAATGAACACAATTTTCAGGTCTATATCCCTGCTCACGTACTTTTCTGGAGGTTGCTGTAGACAGACAAATGTGTGTAAACTACTGTGGCATCTGCATTGCTTCTTACAGGCTTCTTCATTTAGATCTCAAACCCAGGCTGCAGAGGACAGCTGCTAACTCCCTGTTCTTGGTGCAGGCTGTAACTACTTGTTCCTAGTGTTCATCAGACTTAGGTTTTCTCACCAAGAGTAACTTATTCATTGAAGAAGCTTACTCACTGAATGAAAAGGAATATTGCAGCCAGAGAGTCATAGGCTTACTCAGATCATTGCTGGCAGGCTTCTTTCTCCCTACCTTCTCTTTTTTTTTTGGCCAATTTTATGCTTAAATCAGAAGATCAGATTTAAGAGAAGAATTTGAACACTTATGAATGAGGTTTTCATATCTTTCCTGGAAAAAATCAGATACTCTCAATAAAAAATTTCCAAGCTTCTTTTTTATATAAAGGAGATACGTTAAGTGCTTGTTGTGGATCTTAATAAATGAGATGAATTTACAAATAGGAAATGCTATTTTTGCCATTGTAGTTGATTACTTGTAGTTCTGACCACCCCATAGGGTTAATCTTCTTTTATTTTTTCCCCCTTTTGCTTCTGTACTTCTTTTGGAGACAGCAGCCTCCCGTGATGCATGTTCTGCTGTTCCAGGGCACAGTGCTCTTGGAGGAGCTCTGGTTCTGCTGGAAAATGTTCATAGGGACATCATAGAGCTGAGAGGACACTGGGTTAGGAATCATAGCCATGGAGTACTGTTTTCCTAGGATACTACAATCATAGGTTCAGACTGGAAGAGACATTCAAGAACATCAAGTCCAGCCATCACACAACCACAGAACATTAGGTACTGGAAGGGACCTCAAAAGATCATCCAGTCCAATCTCCCTGCCACATAAGGGCCACCTAGACCAAGTCACACAGGAACATATCCAAACAGGTTTTAAATGTCTCCAAAGAAAAAGATTCCACAACTGCCCCGAGCAGCCCTTTCCAGTGCTCTGTCACCCTCGCTGGGAAGAAGTTCCTTCTCATATTGATGTGGAACCTCCTCTGTTCCAGCTTACACACATTGTCCCTTGTCCTATCATTAGCTATCGGAGAAGAGCCTGGCTCCATCATCCTGACACCTGCCCACCTACACTGCTCTCCAACAGGTCATTCCTCAACCTATACTAGTATCTGGGGTTGTTCTTGCCCAGGTGCCAGACTGTACACTGCCCTTGTTATAGTTCATTAAATTTCTGCCCACCCAGCTCTCCAGCCTGTCCAGGTCCCACTGAATGGCAGTACAGCCCGCTGGGGTGTCAGCCACCACTCTCAGCTTTGTATCATCAGCAAACTTGCTGACAGTGCACTCTAATCCCTCATCCAAGTAATTAATGAATCATAGGTTAAGATTGCAAGAGACCTTCAAGAACATAAGTCCAGCCAGCAACCCAATGCCGCCATGCTTGTGTTTGTTAGACGTGCCTTTCTCCTAGCAGAATTTGTATTATATTGTTGTTCCCTGCCCTTTTGTACATAAACCATTATAAATGTAATATGATTGATGTAGAATTAAAACACAGATTGAAAGAAAAGAACCTTGGGATTCTAATTGACAGGAGGTTGAATATGAGTCAGCAATGTGCCCAGGTGGCCAAGAAGGCCAGTGTCATCCTGACCTGGATTAGAAACTGTGTGTCCATCAGGAATAGGGAGATGATTGTCCGCCCCATACTCGGCACTGGTGAGGCTGGTCTTGAGTACCGTGTCCAGTTGTGGGCATCTCAGTACAAGGGACACAGTGAGTGCAGGGGAAGGCAATGAAGCTGTTTAAGGGTCTGGAGAATAAATCTGATGAGGAGAGATTGAAAGAGTTGGGACTGTTTAGTTTGAGGAAAAGGAGGCTGAGGGGAGACCTCATCACTCTCTACAACTATCTGAAAGGACATTGTAGAGATGTTGGCTCTTCTCACAGGTAATTAGTGACAAAACCAGAGAAAAAGGCTTCAAGCTCCACAGGGGAGGTTTAGATTGGACATCAGGAAAAAATTCTTCACAGCGAGAATGTTGAGGCACTGGAATGGGCTGCCCAGGGTGGTGGTTGATCCCCCATCTCTGGATAAGTTTAAAAGTTGCTTAAATGTAGTGTTAGGGGGATCTGGTTTAGGTCTGACTTTGTAGAGTACGGTAGATGGTTGGACTCGATGATGCCAAGAATCTTTTCCAAGCTCAATGATTCTATAAGTTTAGGTCCTATCAGCAAGAACCACAGAATAATGTTCAAATAGTAAATATAAACAACAGGCAGTGTAGGAAAAGTGTGAATAAAATGATACTGAAGTAATAATTAACACACTACATTACTTCAAAGCTTTATGAAACTATAGACTTGCCCAGTGTTCCAGAAGCAGTCTCTGAATTTGCTGTCTCACATTTCCAATCCTGGTACGCTACAGGCATGGACTTGGAAACCACTTGAAAATGTGACTCATTATCTTCCTTAGAAATAAAATATATTTTAAAACAGTGCCTAAGGCTTTTAGAAATGGTTATCTGCACTGCTTGTAAGTAGGAAGCTGAATTTGTGACTTGATGTTTGCTGAACTTTTAAGATATCAGAAGTTATGTCTAGTTGCCCAGCAACTCACTCTCTGGCCACTGTGGTTTTAATATCATATTATTTTTCACTCTGCCACCTTCTGCTGCAAAAGGGGTTCATTTAGAGATTGTTAATACAAAAATCTGAGCAAAGCAAGCACTTCACAGTATCACAGTACGTTAGGGATTGGAAGGGACCTTGAAAGATCATCTACTTCAGTCCCCCTGCAGGACCACCTAGACCAAGTCACACATGAAGATGTGCAGGGGAGTTTTAAACATCTCTAGAGAAGGAGACTCCACAACCCGTCTGGGCAGCCCATTCCAGCTTCTTCCGTTAACATCCGCTCAGCACAGCAGGTGTTTTGCAGAGATATCTCTCTTACACATATACACAAAAGGACTGCTGCTCTTCCTTCTTCCTTCTGCATAATCTAATGCCACAGGTTTGTGGTTGGCTGACTGCAGTGATGATCTTGAATGGAGTGGAATCGCGCTGTGACTGCTGTGCCACAGAGGTTTGCAAGCTAACATATTTTCTTGTGGCTGCAAATTAAAGCCCTAAAGTAATGGCTACAGGTACTGTAGAACAACACAAAGAATGGGAAACTGTGTCGGTAAGGAAGACATCAGGAGAGCTCTCTGTCTGTATTCTTGAATCTGCTTTCTCCCTGGGTTTTTTGGATAACACTGGTATTTCAAACAGGAATCCTGCAGTTGCCTTTTCCTTCCAAGATGCAGCTGAGATCTTGCATGGATTGCATCCTGTTTTGCTCACTAATTTTCCTGGACTATCAGAAGCCACATTTTTATGGGAGAGGCATGATACCAGCAGGTGCTGCCATTGCAAGGAAGAATCTCAACTCGGTGAGAACATCTACCAGTTACCTACAGAATTGACATTTGTCGTAGGCAGGTGTCTAAATCCTACTTCATTAACATGTCCTGTTATCACCTCTATAAGCAATACAGTCTCCTTGGCTTACCATCTTCTACCTCTCTCATTGTGCATCTGCTGAAGGATACGGTTTAGTGGAGGGCTTGTCACTGTCAGGCTAATGATTGGAATGGATGATTCATAGAACATTAGAGATTGAAAGGGACCTCCAAAGATCGTCTAGTCCAATCTGCCTGCCACAGCAGGATCACCTAGTCCAAGTCACGCAGAAACATACACAGGCAGGTTTTAAACATCTCCGTGAAAGAGACTCTACAAACCCCCTGAGTAGGCTCTTCCAGCTCTCTGTCACCCTCACTGTGAAGAAGTTCCTTCTCATATTGATGCGGAACCTCCTCTGCTCCAGCTTACACCCATTGCTCCTTGTGCTATCACCGGATGACATTGAGAAGAGCCTGGCTTCATCCTTCTGACGCCCACCCTTCACATAAACATTAATGGGGTGACCCCTCAGTCTCCTTTTCTCCAAGCTCAAGACACTCAGCTCCCTCAGATTTTCCTCATCAGGGAGGTGTTCTACCCCCTTCATCATCCTAGACATCTTTTCCAATCTGGGTGATTCTGTGCTGTGAAAACTCAGCTCTTATCTGGGGTTCTGTGTCCCAAGAGATTGTATTATATTTATCTAGCTGGTTGAGCCTACTTTTGTAAAAATGACTGTAGTCTTACCTAAGGGAGGGCTCACATGCTTCTCATATGAAGCTAAATAGCCTCATGCTCTAGGGATTTTCTTCCCTTATACTTTACATTTTTTCTGTCCTTGTGTTTAAGGTGAGCAATAATGAGTAGTTCATGGTAGAAACCATCTGACAGTTGTATCCTGCTTTAATAAGGAGCCCAGAATTCTGCCCAAGGGTAGATAGAATTAGAAGATTTATTCCCCTTCCATAGGTTACACCTAAACCAGAAATGTCTCTTCGAAGTCAACAAGATATGAGCGCATGTTTTTTTATCATCTTTCAGAGAGGAAGGGAGGTTTCTTTTGACTCAGAGGTCTTCAGGGTGAGGTCTTCTCAACCTTTCTCTATGACACATTTCCTTTCTCCCTTAAGTATTCTGTGAATGTATTTTTGGGTTGCTTTGTTTTTTTTCTGTGGAGCATCCAGCAGTCTCCTTTGAGAATAACAGATACTTTTTTCCCATTCTGCGGAAGGATGCAATGAATCAGCTTGTGCTGTAGGAAAAAGCACACTCCTCAGGATTTTATCCTCACTTCCCTGAGGATAAAAAAGCAGGATTTGTTCTGAAGGGTGAACACTTGAGTGACTATTTTTTTGCAAAATATTGATAAAAATAATTTAGTGACTTGGTTCATAGACCTTTTTAGTTAGTTCTACTTCCATTTTCTTCTTGTGCGTGAGGAATCACAGAATCGTAGAATATCAGGGACTGGAAGGGACCTAGAAAGATCATCTAGTTTAATCTCCCTGCCACAGCAGGACCACCTAGACCAAGTTGCACAGGAACATATCCAGGCAGGTTTTAAACAACATCTCCAGAGAAGGATGGGTGTGAGGACGATGAAGCCAGACTCTTCTCAGTGTCATCTAATGATAGGACAAGAGGCAGTGAGTGTCAGCTGGAGTATAGGAGGTTCCTCATCAATATGAGAAGGAACTTCTTCCCAGCAAGGGTGACAGAGCACCGGAATGGGCTGCCCAGGGGGTTTGTGGAACCTCCTTCTCTGTAGATGTTTAAAACCCACCTGGATATGGTCCTGTGCAACTTGATCTAGGTGATCCTGCTGTGGCAGGGGGATTGGACTAGATGAACTTTCAAGGTCTCTTCCAATCCCTAACATTCTGTGATTCTGTCATCAAGTCCAGCCTGTGACCTAATATCACCACAACCTAGACAATGGCACTAAGTGCCACATCCAGCCTTTAATGTATGAACTGTCCTTCCATGTTTTAAGTATAAGCCTAAGACTAATTCCCAGAGTTCTTGCGAGGATGGATCAGTACTACAGCTGCTAACAAAACCTGTTAAGTCGCCTCTCCCGGTTTTTGTGTTGGACTTTGGATATTGAGTGGTGGAGTGAACTGCAGTGCAACACCAGAGTAAGATGCTGGGGATTTCTTACACAATTGGTATCAAGCTGTGATAAGGTCAAACGGGAGCCAAGCCTTTCTCTTTGTTTTAATAGAGATCGGTAGACAAATTCCTGTAGCTTATTTTGTTGTCCTAGGTTTGTTTGGGGCTTTTATTTCAATCATTCTGTCAGAAAATTTATTCAGAAGCTCACTTCACTTCTGCTTTTCTGTAGATGCTGCAAGTTTATGGGTGTGTAGGGGTCTTTCTCCTTTGCTCATAAAGACATCTAAACATCATTAATTTTGCTGCACTGCCATAAACGCTGCTTTACCTTCAGCCAGGGAATTGTCTCTATTCTCCTGGGCTGACAAAACAGCCCAGCTTTGCTTTACAATTTTCCTAGGTTAAGGTTGCCCATGTAGGCAGATAATGATCAGCTGGCTTTTCCAGTAACACAGATAAGTGTGTTCCTTTGTCTGAGGAAGGCTGCCTAGTTCCTTTGTCTGAGCTGCAGCCCTGCAAAGGATTGTCAAGATGATGCGCTGGAGCCTACAGCGCTGTCTGAAGTTGAAAAAACTGTATAGAAAATAGCTGTTTCTGTATTAAGTCTTTTTCTACCATGTGGAGCAAAGAAATACAGAAAATGCTACAGAGTAGTCTTTATAAATGCTGTCAGTGCCACACGTTGAGGTTTCATCAAGAAATTACAGAATCACAGAACATTAGGGATTCGAAGGGACCTCAAAAGATCATCTACTCCAATCCCCCTGACACAGCAGAACCACCTAGACCAAGCCGCACAGGAACATATCCAAGCAAGTTTTAAACGTCTCCAGAGAAGGAGACTCCACAACCCCTCTTGGCAGCCCCTTCCAGTGCTCCATCACCCTCACCATGACGAAGTTCCTTCTCAGATTGATGTGGAACCTCCTCTGTTCCAGCTTTCACCCATTGCCCCTCATCCTATCATTAGATGACACAGAGGAGAGTCTGGGTCCATTCTCCTGACACTCACCCTTCACATCTTTATAACTATTAATGGGGTGACCCCTCAGTCTCCTTTTCTCCAAGCTGAAAAGATACAGCTCCCTTAGCCTTTCCTCAGAGAGGTGTTTTACTCCCTTCATCGTCTTTGTGGCTCTGCGCTGGACTCTCTCCAGCAGTTCTGTGTTCTTCCTGAACCAAAGAGCAACTGGTGGAAGTAGAGTTGGTATTTGCAAAGCACAAAGGAGACCAAGAAAGCTCGAAGCCTCCTAATGTGGTTCATGTACTAAGTAGTAGAAATAGAATAGAGAAGTCAACTTGTTGGTATCTTTGTGAAGATAACAAACAGGGTAAATGGAGCTTTATTAAAGGAGAACTGCCTTACAGCTCTCTTAGCATGTTGGTTGTGTTCAGCAAGCAGATGGGCATGTGTGGTCTGATTGATATGGTGATCTGGTTTTCCACAGTTTCCAGCAAGTTCCCTCACCAGGGATTTCTTAATGCAACCAAGTCTCCATTCCATAAGGAGAAATGTCATTTTACTCATAAATAATTGACAGTAAAGAAAAGAATGAATTAGGAGTGCATAATTTGCTCATCTAGTGACAGAATGTTGCAACAGCTTTGGAGTGTTTGAGGATCTCTGTCATATTAAGAAGTGCCCTAGAATGAGCAAGTTTATTGGTGCTACTTCTGTTACCCAGGAAGTAAGGACAAACTCTGAGTATGAATAACACCAGTTGAAAGACCTTATGAGGTTGAGTGCTGGCAACATTTGCAGGTAAAAGTGAGTCAGACTCTGTGTAGGTGAGTGTGAAGCGATATGCATGAACAAAGACTACTCTCACTGACTAATGCCTTGTAAAATGCTTGTCTCTCAGTTGGCAGTATGCAATTAGGAAGATCTTAGGATCATAAGACAGACTTCTTTGAAAAGTTTCAGCTGAAAACTCAACATCCATCAAAAAACCAGATCAGAACCAGAGCATTTTAGGGGAGGAATAGAGGGTAGGATGGTAACTTCATTGTATGTAGCAGATAGTCCAGTGTAAAGCCACAAAGACGATGAAAGGAGTAGAACACCACCCTTATGAGTAAAGGCTGAGGGAGGTGGGTCTCTTGAGCATGGAGAAAAGGAAACTGAGGGGTCATCTCATTGATGTTGATAAAGATGTGAAGGGTGGTTGTCAGGAGGATGGACCCAAGCTCTGCTCAGTGGCATCTAATGATAGGACAAAGAGCAGTGTGTGTGAACTGGAACAGAGGAGGTTCCACATGAATATGAGAAGGAACTTCTTCCCAGCGAGGGTGACAGAGCACTGGAAGGGGCTGCCCAGAAGGGTTGTGGTGTCTCCTTCTCTGGAGGTGTTTAAAACCCTCCTGGGCATGTTCCTGTGCAACTTGACCTAGGTGGTCCTGCTGTAGCAGGGGGGATTGCACTAGATGATCTTTTGGGGTCCCTTCCAATTCCTAATGTTCTGTGATTCTTTGAGTCTCTGATGACATACATTAAGTTTTACAGAAACAATTGTCTTTGTAACCAATCCTAAACCTGGAAAGTTTTCTTTCTTTAGTATTTCCACTGGAGCGGAACCTGCCTAGTGCAGTTTAACTGCAGAGTCCAATATCAAGATGTAGTGCAACTACTTAATAGAAGCAGGAATGCGTAGTCAGAGGTCCGTGGTCCTTAAAATGCCCTACAGCACAGTAAATGACTAGCAAGTTAGAACATAGAAAAATTAATTTCCTATTTGAAGGTGATTTGTTTGCTGTCCTCTGAAGAGCTTGTTCGGTTGGTTGAATAAGAACTATCCAGACTTCTTTTCAAGTCTGACAAAATAATGCTCAGATGGCAAACATGACACCAGCTGACAGAAACATCAGATAATGCCACTTAAGGCCACGTTCCCTTGTCAGTTTGGGTATGTGACATTTGAATATTGTATTACGGGATTTTCTTCTCTGTACATCTAAAGAACTTCCACAGTTGCAGCTCAAATTGCCACCCATCGTCTTTAGAGCTCCTAATGCTCAACATTTCATTGCCTCACATGTCTTGACTAGCAGCATGAACCCCTTTTTATAAACAACATTTCAGAAAGCACATTAATAACTGAAGGCAACTTTCTTTTTAGGCAGCCACCTAAGGTGGTTTTCCATGAGGTTTTCCGTGTGCCCATTGTTTTTTAATTTGTAATTGATAGACCTGTTTTCCCGCTGTTCTGAGACTTGTTTTAGGTAGTCCTGCGCTACCCTGAGTGGGGTGGATGGCTGGACGCGATGATGCCAAGGGTCTTGTCCAACCTGAATGATTATTTGATTCTATGTTAAGGCTGCTTTTATGCTGACTCTTTGAGAGTCTGTCTCAAAGATAAAGTTCAAATAAAGTTAACTGCCATTTAATAGTGTTAGCTACAGAGTAGATTAAATTTGCCTTGAAATTGTCTCTTTTCGAGAATTCTGCTTCCTTAGCGTGTGGAAAAAAGCTGTTACTTCGTAAGAGGAGACTTGTGTATGGGCTTGTGGAATTTTTAGAAATAGTCTTTTGGCAGTTACATCCAGGACATAGTGGCAATGTCAGTTCAGCAGTGATTTGAGTTGCTCACCTGCTTTACCTGG
The DNA here is from genome assembly GCA_013400115.1 of Rhinopomastus cyanomelas. NCBI lineage: Eukaryota > Metazoa > Chordata > Aves > Bucerotiformes > Rhinopomastidae > Rhinopomastus > Rhinopomastus cyanomelas. The sequence goes on from VXBP01008537.1 coordinate 149,108, forward strand.
AGACTGTGAACCACTGAGTATTGCACATTTTGACTTGGATGGGTTGTTACTGCAGGAGAGAGGGAGAATTCCGTTACAAAACTTGACTAGATTCCTCCTTGTCTGCCTTCTTGTTATTCTCTGCAAAGGAGTCCCAGTGTCAGGAGGATGGAGCCAGACTCTTCTCAGTATCATCTAATGAAAGGACAAGGGGCAATGAGTTTGAGCTGGAACAGAGGAGGCTCCACATGAATATGAGAAGGAACTCCTTCCCAGTGAGGGTGACAGAGCACTGGAAGGGACTGCCCAGGGGGGTTGTGGAGTCTCCTTCTCTGGCAACATTTAAAACCCGCCTGGATGTGTTCCTTTGCGACTTGGTCTTTGTGGTCCTTCTGTGGCAGGGGGATTAGTCTAGATGATCTTTCAAGGTCCCTTCCAATCCCTAATGTTCTGTGATTCTGTGTCCTGTGTAGATACAATCTCTGAGTTGTCATTACAGTCAGTGACCTTGTTGTCCTTAATGTGACTAGAAGAACCCAAGAGAGGTGAGCTTGCAGTGCTGTTTTTTTATCTTTGAGACTACATGACATAGTGATCATGCAATAATACACAATTTGTTTTACAATAAGTCCTCTCATTCAAGACAGTTAATGAAACAGGTCTTTTTATTAATTGTTTTTGCAAGAAAACATATGTCAGTTACAACCCCCAGATCCCTGGAGAGCCATCTGGCAGAGAAAGACCCGGGAATTGACAGGAAGATGAATATGAGCCAGCACTATGCCCAGGTGGCCAAGGCCAACGGCATCCTGGTTTGTATTAGAAATAGTGTGGCTATCAGCAATAGAACAAGAGGGAATGGGTTCAAGTTACTACAGGGTAGGTTTAGACTTGATCTTAGGAAGAATTTTTACCCAGAAAAGTTGGTCAGGCCCTGAAATGGGCTTCCCAGGGAGGTACTTGAGTTGCCGTCCCTGGCTGTGTTTAAAGATGGTTTGGATGAAGTGCTGAGGGATATGTTGTAGGGGTGAATTTGTAAAGTAGGGTAGATGGTTAAACTAGATGATCCCAGGGTTCTTTTCCAACCACACTATTCTGTGATTCCGCAACTCGGTGATTCTCTTTTGAGAGCTGAGTCCTTGAATTACGTGCAAGAAAATTCTTGTTGGTCTTTTTACCAACATCAGTAGAATTCCTTATCTTTTGCACTAATCCTGTTGTTTCTGGCTGTGAATTCATGGATCACCTGCCAGCTGTGTCTGAACAGACTATACTACCTGCCTTGGCAATAACACTAGAGCTTACCATCTGCTGAGATCAAGATAGTATCACTTAACTTCCACATATGGTCTCTTGTCAAGCACTTCACTGAAATCTGGCCTGAACATACTGTTCTGTGCAGCCCTACATTTTGGAAGGGTTGCAGCACTGAAAAAGTAAAAATCATCTGGCTTACAAGTCACAGGCAAATAGGACAAACTGATGTCATCATAGGCTTTAACTTTCATTGAAGAGAAGGTACATGTCAAGTAATTGTGAAGTCTTGTTTGGCAAAGTATTGATGGCAAGTTAATAGAGATCATTTTAAGCACAGAGGTGTCTCATAAAATCACAGAACATTAGGGATTGGAAGGGACCTCCTCTGGCAGGAGGATTGGACTAGACGATCTTTCAAGGTCCCTTCCAATTCCTAATGTTCTGTGATTCTGTGACTTAGCGCTAAGCCCTAGAGATTCAACTCTCTACAGAGGAAAACACTTTGTATTTTTAAACTCTTGTTAATGTTCATTGGTTCCATTAATCACATTGCTCTTACCAAACAGAGAAGCACAAACATGAACCGAGAACTTGGAGGTGATTTTTATCTTTTTTTTTTGTTTGTTTAGCTTCTCTGAAGGTGAAGTGAATCTTAATAGCAGATCAGCTTGTGATGGTTTTAAAATATGTTTGAGGTGTTTCAGGTTTTTTTGTTCTTTTTCATTCCTAAATTAAGACAGAAATGAGGTGGATTAAATTTTATTCAGAGAAACAGAGGAAGTGAATTCTTTGCCAAAGCAAACATCCGCAAACTTGTGTAGTCTACATGTTTCAGTGCATGTGAAAATACTTGGTGTTATAGGGTGACTTCCTTCAGTGGAAATAAGACTGCGTCTTGTAATGATATTTTGTAAAAGAAGGAAATCACAGCTATCTTAGTAATTTCAATCTCAAATTTGTTTGCAGATAGTTTCCTGTCTGACACATTTAACTGAACAAGCTGAAGTGTTTCAAGAAGATTAGAATTGTATTAATTTTTAACTGCCCTTGACCATGACATTTCACAAAGGGTGTGTTCAATCAAAACAGATGGAAAAATAAGCTTGCCCCTTCACCTTACCGTAGCTTGCTTGTGTCAACTGATTTAGCTTTCTGTCACCCATCAGCTGAGTATTCAAGGACATCCTTGGCTTTTGTCTTGTTAATGTTATTAATAACACAGCACAGGAGCGTAGACATTTCTGTAAAATCCAATAAGGATAAGCTTATCCACGATGAGGGTGACAGAGCACTAGAATGGGATGTCCAGGGGACTTGTGGAGTCATCTTCTTTGGAAACGTTTAAAAGCTGCCTGGATATGTTCCTGTGCAGCTTGACCTAGGGGATCCTTATGTGGCAGAGGGATTGGACTAGATGATCTTTCAAGGTCCCTTTCAATCCCTAATGTTCTCTGATTCTGTGATTTTCCTATAATGGCTCTTCTTTGATCAAAATATTTTTTTTCTCAACTGCTTTAAATTATATACAAAATCATAGCAGAATATAATTAAAAGCTCCCAAACCATAAATATGACTTACATACCCACCTACCACTTGTTTCTCATATAGAATCATAGAACATTAGGGATTGGAAGGGACCTCAAAAGATCATCTAGTCTATTCCCCCTGCCACAGCAGGATCACCTGGACCAAATCACACAGGGACACATCCAGGCAGGTCTTAAACCTCTTCAGAGAAGGAGACTCCACAACTCCCCTGGGCAGCCCCTTCCAGTGCTCTGTCACCCTCACTGGGAAGAAGTTCCTTCTCATATTGATGTGGAACCTCCTGTGTTCCAGCTTACACCCATTGCCCCTCGTCCCCGTGGTATGATAATACCAATCATCAGGGCAGTTATGGTTATATCATGTTAAAAATTTATTAGTAAAGTATGTGTTTTTACTTTTACAGCTTCTTGTAAAGCAGCTCTTAATTAATACAAGATTTCTTCACATCTTTTGTAAAGGGAAGAGGGTTGTGATAGTCTCACTCATGATTTTGGGATAGCTCTGTTGTTTTATTCAGTTAGAAGCTAGCTCTGAATTTTTCCGTGGATTATATTTCAACACTCATAATTCAATAGTCTCATCACCAGCAGGTGTATCGGAGCTGGGCTAGCTTGAATCAGATTGTGTGTCAAGTAGGTGTTGGTTGATGAAAATCAGCTTGTAATTAGCACATGCCAGTGATTGAATCCATGTGTTCTTTCTCCAGTCATTTTTATTTACTTCTGAAATAATTTCTAAACCATCTCATTTCCCTGAATGACACTTTTCCTGTGCAACTTGGTCTAGATGGCCCTGCTCTGGCAGGGGGATTGGACTAGATGATCTTTCAGTGTCCCTTCCAATCTCTAATGTTCTGTGATTTTTGTTTACAGATTAGGCAGGAGACACAACAGAAGAAGCATTTAAAAAAAAACAATAAAAGATACAGGTTGTAGTGTTGGGGAGAAGGAAGTGAGGGGGTATTTGGGCTTTCTGCACACAGTTATACCAGACGTTATACAATTTTGTATATGTATGTGCTACACCATCATGGGACTTCGCTGGCAAATAGTTCTTAATCTATACATGAACTCATAGAATCATAGAATCATAGAATCATAGAATCATTACGGATCGGAAGGGACCTCGAAAGATCATCTAGTCCAATCCGCCTGCAACAGCAGGATCACCTAAACCAAGTCACACAGGAACCTGTCCAGTCGGGTCTTGAACATCTCCAGAGAAGGAGACTCCACAACCCCCCTGGGCAGCCTGTTCCAGTGCTCCGTCACCCTCACTGTGAAGAAGTTCCTTCTCAGGTTGA
>VXBP01008537.1:153433-307684 GCA_013400115.1 Rhinopomastus cyanomelas
AATAGATTGAACAGGACCGGTCCCAGCACCGATCCCTGGGGCACTCCACTAGACACAGGCCTCCAACTAGACTCTGTCCCATTGACCACCACTCTCTGACTTCTACCCTGCAGCCAGTTTACAATCCACCTCGCTATCCTAAAATCTAGGCCACACTGCCTCAGTTTGTCTGCAAGGATGCTGTGACTCGTTGACAGTAGGACTTGTGTATCACCAGTAGATATGATATTTGAGCAGGAACAAAATTGCTTTTAAGGGGGCTTTTGGTGGAGAACAAACCTGGAAATTTCTTAGGCTTTCCAGGAATTGTGACTGTTCAAGCTGGAGGTGCTGGAGCAGGTGCAGAGGAGGGCAATGGGGCTGGTGAAGCCCATGAGAATAAATCTTACGAGCAAAGACTGAAAGAGCTGGGGCTCTTTAGTTTGAAGAAGAGTAGGCTGAGACGAGACCTCATCACTCTCTGTAACTACCTGAAAGGACGTTGTGGGAGGTTGACTCTGGTCTCTTCTCACATGTAATTAGTGATAGAAAAAAAGGGAATGGGTTCAAGTTACAACAGGGTAGGTTTAGACTTGATCTTAGGAAGAATTTTTTCACAGAAAGGGTGGTCATGCACTGAACTGGGCTTCCCAGGGAGGGTGTAAGCTGTGATGCTGTGATTAATTAGAGTCAGAGTAAGCTTATTAACAGCCTTAAAAATTCTATAGTCACTGTGTAATGGAACTGACCTAATAATTTCTTCTAGTTAAAAATGCTATATAGGTGAAACAGAAGCAGTGCTGAGACTTGGAAGTACTCTGTTACACTTGCAATGGGACTCCTCTAGGAAAGCTTGAATGGAAAATTAGTTCAGATACTGTCATTAAGGCTTAGTTTCTTCATAAAAGAAGCAGCCAATCATAGAATGCTGTTTTAAAGTTCTAGTGTTTTGGGATATACAGTTGCAAGAAAGAAACAGAATGTTCTTTGTTTTTTCCATGTATGTTCAGCCTCATTGGTTTACCAAAATTGGCATTAAAGAACTGTTCTTCGCAATTTTTATCACAGAATCTCAGAATCACAGGACATTAGGGTTTGGAAGGGACCTCGAAAAATCATCCAGTCGAATCCCCCTGACACAGCAGGAACACCTACATCAAGTCGCACAGGAACATGTCCAGGCGAGTTTTAAACCTCTCCAGAGAAGGAGACTCCACAACCACCCTGGACAGCCCATTCCAGTACTCTGTCACCCTCACCATGAAGAAGTTCCTTCTCATATTTGTGTGGAGCCTCCTATATTCCAGCTAGTACCCATTTCCCCTTGTCCCATCATTGGATGACACTGACAAGAGCCTGGCTCCATCCTCCTGAGACCCAGCACCTCACCTCCCTTTCCTCATCAGGGAGATGTTCTACTCTCTTGTTCATCTTTGTGGCTCTGTGCTGGACTCTCCAGGAGCTCTGTGTCCTTTCTGAACTGAGGGGCCCAAAACTGGACACAATATTCCAGGTGCCGTCTCTCCAGGGCTGTGAGTAGTGGAGGAGGTGAACCTCTCTCAATCTGCTAACCACCCCCTTTCTGATCCACCTCAGGATGCCGTTGGCCTTCTTTTCCATAAGGCCATTGGCCTTCTTGTCCACAAGTGCCCATTGCTGGCTCATGGTCATCCTGCTATCCAGCAGGACCCTCAAGTCCTTTTCTCCTACACTGCTCTGCAAATCTGTCAGTGGTTTTGTTAACTTTTCCTTTTGTGTCTGATGCTTGAGCTAAAAGCTCTTGTCTGAAATATAGTTGGGGTCTCTAACCCACAAATGGCAAATGGCTGAGTCCCATCTTTCACTCCTCACAGAAGCAGAATTTACAGTATGTAGCTGAATATGTGAAACTGTTCAGAGAAACAGACTCATCAGATTTTCGTATGCTGAGAAGGAATTACATGGAGGACAGCTACCTAGCACTGCATTCTTCTCCACAACTAGCTAATAACAATTAGCTAATAGGCACTTGCGAAGAAAGTGTGCTGCACTGTATATAACTAAAGACACATGAGCCTTTAATGCTAGGTCTTGGTCCTTCAGAAAACTGTTTTAGAAGATGATGAAGGAAGTAGAACATCTTGCTTATGAAGAAAGGCTGAGGGACCTGGGTCTCTTTAGCTTGGTAAAAGGAGCCTGAGGGGTGACCTCATTAATGTTGAAAAGTATGTGAAGGGTCGGTGTCAGGAGGATGGAGTTATGCTCTGCTCAGGGTTGCCTAGTGATAGGACAAAGGGCAATGGGTGTGAGCTAAACACAGGAGTTTCCACGTCAATTTGAGAAGGAACTTCTTCACAGGGAGGGTGACAGAGCACTTGAAGGGGCTGCCGTGGGGGGTTGTGGAGTCTCCTTCTCTGGGGATGTTTAAAACCCACCTGGATATGTTCCTGTGCAACTTGATCTAGTGGATCCTGCTGTGGCAGGGGCATTGGTCTAGATGATCTTTCGAGGTCACTTCAAATCCCTAATGTTCTGTGATTCTGTGTTTTCCTTCTCTGAGTGAAATATTCTTTTATCTCTTTTGATCTGGCTATTTAATCTCCTGTTGTTACCATAAATGCTCACTTTTAATACACTGTGCTCAAAAGTTAGGTCGTAGTCACTGATGATTTACAACACTAACACATACACTGTACTGTGCTTATTTTTCTACCATGCTAGATTTCACATGGCGCATCCCTTAACGATTTACAGAAGAAGAAGAGACGCGCCCCCCTTCCTCCAACAGCCTCTGCTCCACCCACTCCTGCCATCCCAAACAGGACAGAGGACAGGGAAGACAAGAGGAAGAGCACAATGGGTGAGAGGCATTCTTTTCTCCTCTGCGATACTGTGCATGTGCTTTCAGTGCTCTATTTGCAGTTTCCTTAAACCTGTCGTGCTGTGAGTTTGGAAAGCTATGTAGCTTGGGGAGAAAACTCACATTTCTCTGCAGAATGAAAGTCTGGAAATGAGCATTCAGATATTACTGGGGTGGTTTTTTTTTAAATCACAGTATCACAGTATTACTGTTCAGAGTACCGTAGGGAAGTAGAAGTAGATAACACTGGTGCGATGATTTGCATGTTTGGTACAAGATGGATATCTAAAAGCACTAGCCCTGGGCTTATTCTGTGCCTTTAATGTCCTGGTGTTTTGCTAGTAAATGGAAATGCTAGTAAAATGAGATTGGCCAGGCAACACTGAATGTGTTTAAAGTCATGGGATTCTGCTAGAAGTGCAGTCACACTGGTTCAGAGTCATCTCATCTTCCTAAAACCTGAGCATGTTTTCTTTACCTGTAGTCTTCCAAGAATTTGCATCAGCTGGTCGTATAACCATAGAATCATTCTCGTTGGAAAAGACCCTTGGGATCATCAAATCCAACCATGAACCCTACTCTACAAGTTCACCCCTAAACAAGATCACCTGACACTACATCTAAGCAACTTTTAAACACATCCGGGGTGGGGACTCAACCACCACCTTGGGCAGCCCATTCCAGTGCCTGACTGCTCTCTCTGTGAAGAATTTTTTCCTGATATCTAGGAAAAAAGAACAAATATCTACCCTTTTCCAGCTTAAAACCATGACCTTTTCTATCATTTCCTGCCCTTCCCCAGCCTTTTTACCCTTTCAGGTATTGGAAGGTTACTGTAAGGTCCCCCAGGAGTCTTCTTCTCTTCAGCTGAACAACAGTTGTCAGTTTCATTATAAACCAATCTCAGCTGAGTCTTCAGTTAATCAATAGACTAAAAGAACTAGTGCTGTCTAATGCTCTGCATAGCTGGAGGGAACAAAAGGAACTCTAGCCTTCAGCTCTATGTGAGACCACGTTCATTATCTTAAAGGAAGGCTGAACAACATTCTCCCGGACTTCTATTGTTGGATGACTGCTAGCCTGTTCAGATTGCTGGGACCTTTGCCCTATTGAGGACCTCAGGATTATGCTTTTAGCAAACAAAGTGATTTTATGATGGGTAAAGATATGAGATAATAACCCCACATATTGGAACTCATTTTTCAGTACATTAGGAAAGTCATTCTCCAAGTGCCATAATGCACTCAGTGCACTTCAGTTCATGCCTTTGACCTCATGTTCCATAAAGTGCCTAAGACGCACAGATATAGCATCCTGTCATACATAATTGCTTACATTACAAATGCCTCATGGTGGAGAAAGAAACCTCTTGGCTTTGTTCCAACAATTATTTTCAGTAAATGCTTCACATTTAATGCCTCAGCATTTATGTAGCGGCAGGAGTCCATTATCTCATGACATGTATGGCTCCATTGACATCTCTTCTTTAAACCCTCCAAGGGGAATGTTATCCCTTGTGCCATGTAACACAGGAGGTTTCAGCAAATTGCCTCTTTTTATCAACATTGCAGATGTCACAGGCTGTTGATCCTCATGCTTTGCCCCACTGTTGGTCACTTACTGATGACGTTTGGTGCTTTAGCATTTTATTAAGGTGGTGGTTGAGTCCCCTTCCCTGGATGTGTTTAAAAGTCACTTACATGTAGTGTTGGGGGATCTGGTTTAGGCGTGAACTTGTAGAGCAGGGTTGATGGTTGCACTCGATGATCCCGAGGGTCTTTTCCAACCTGAATGATTCTATGATTCAGATTATTATGTATTAAATAATTCGAAGCAAAGATGCTTCTAGTCTGTTCGGTACCATGTGTATAAGTGCTTGCTGGCCAGGCTCTGCTGGTGTGGGGTTCTATATTATCATTTATGTTAATGGTACCTAATTATTTGACCCCAATGCAGTAGCCTTCTCTTCAGAACTTTGCATTTTCTGGTGCTTTCTTGAATGAATACATTCATTAACAAGAAAAAACTGTTAACACAAGGGAAGGTTGGTAAAACAATCTCTCTTTGAGGCCCTTGCAAGAAAATGATGAGAAAGCACAGATGGCTCTGAAAGCAAGAGAGAAAAGCTGTGAAAAAAGCAAGACTGGAGCAAGGGGAAAAACGTGCTGCAAGAAACAGGCAGCTGAATGATTGAGAAAGGATTAAAGCTCACAGTGTTTCTCCCCAGTTAGCCACGTGCTTCAAAACCAAAATCCTATCCAAAATATTCTCTGATTGGCGAATTCACTGCAGGTTTCGATGCTGAATCACTTCTTGTAACCTCAGAGTATTGTGTCCAGGTTTCTCAAAGCAGGAAAAAACGGCCTGTGCATTTGCCAGCATGAAATTCTGTCTTGATTGTCTGGAAGCTACTGACTGCTAAGCTGAAAATTATATTGGTTTAATCTGTTTTTCCTGCCTCTCACCTCTTGATGCAACTTCCCTTTTCAGTAGCACCAGCACATGAGCCTAAGAATATAGCAGTGATCAGAATGGATCAGAGCAGAGGTCCATCTCTGTCAGCATCTGTCTGTAGCAGTGACCACAGCAGGTGCTTAAGGCAGGACATGAGAGTAGAATGAGCTGGTAGTCATGGTTCTTCAGTGTGCTTTGACCCCCTAAGGGCCTTCCACACTGGAATAATAAAAAACCTGGTCAGGAAAAGAAAAAACCCTGATGTCTGCTTCAAAATACTGCCCTGAAATGTCTTACTCTTTCTCTCCAAGAGTGAAGAAAATAGCACATGAGGTATACTAGAGGTCAACAGGTTCAGGCAGTTTGTCACTGAAAAATACATTAAAAATACATTAAAAATATTCACATTTCCTCACATAGCTTTATTCACTTTTTTTTTTTTTGATTGAGCATTTTTTTTCTCCTTCCTTCTGTCTGCCTAAGCTGGTGATTTTAACTGGTAGTTATGACGTTCGTGTATGTGCTGGGCTCCTTTCTGGCCTCACTGCTGGTGATTTAAGAGAGATCCAGGTTTTCCTTCACCTTGAAATATTTAGGGGTAAATAAATGAAGCAAAATTAGATCTAGAGAGGCTTTGGATGTGGCTAATGGAAAAATCAATGTGTGTTTAAAAAATAATAAACAGAGCTATCATTATCTTGCAATGAAGTAACTAGTCAATTGATCCTCTGTAGGTGATGGACGGCAGGTGCCACAAAAGCCTCCTAGAGGCACCACTCGTGGTCCACCCCAATTAGTGATACCCCCACCCCCACCTTACCCTCCTCCTGACAGAGACATTGTGGATCCTTACAGAGAAGCAGATGTTACGGCACCAACAGAGCTGGTACCTAAACGTATGTTTGAAAATACATGTATTTGCTGTCCCACTCCTTCGATGATTCCTCTCAGGGTAGCTTTTCCAGACTTTCTTCTCTGCTCTTTGGGCACACAGGTCTGTTTTTTTCCCCTTTTTCCAGCCTTTTCAAATGCTCAATGCAGTGTAACTGATTAACAAAGCGCTTGTTTGGAGGCAGTTTTGAAAAGGATACCCGACTGTTGTATGGAAATATTTCAAAGGAACCCTCCAACTTGTGGCTTTGTGCAGCGAGAAGCAGAACTCGAATGTGTTGTATTAATTCTCCATGTTTGTTTCCCTCTACTAACATTTTTTCTGTCTCACCAGCGACACGGGTTCCTCTCTAGGTCTGTCTGTGTAGGTTCAAGGCTACAGGATGACTTCCCTAGGAAAATGAAACCATTTACAGGAATTGTATATTCTTAGAGGCCTTCCTGTCCCCGTGGGTACATCTCTCTTGCCATCTCTGCATCATCCTTTATGTGCTTTTCCCCTTGGGGCATAGCAGTTATCAGACAAAGCAATCCAATATTTTCCACGTCTTGTGTATTTGTGACAAGCATGTTTTCATGCTACTTTTTCATGCTCATCCATCACCTGTCTTTAAATCTTTGTACACGATCCAAGGCTTTGATCATACGTTGTGTTCCCCGTGGGCATTTTCTGCACACCCATGTAGATCACAGAATCACAGAACATTAGGGATTGGAAGGGAACTCAAAAGATATCTAGTCCAATCCCCCTGCCAGAGTGGGACCAACTAGACCAAGTTGCACAGGAACAGGTTCAGGAGGGTTTTAAACATCTCCAAAGAAGGAGACTCCACAACCCTCCTGGGCAGCCCATTCCAAGCTCTGTCACCTTTACCAGGAAGAAGTTCCTTCTCATACTGATGTGGAATCTCCTATGTTCCAGCTAAAGAGATTCCGCTCCCTCAGCCTTTCCTCATCAGGAAGGTGTTCTATCTTGTAGAGACAGCAAAGCTCTGCACACTGTGACATCTCATAGACCCACTTACTCTGAGGCTTAGGAGGCTGGGTAGAGAAATTATTCAATTAGCTGCTAATTTGACATAAATATGTTTTTCCAGGACATTTTCCTTACAAAAATTACTTGGCAGGATGCCATTACTCTGATACATTAATGATTGTGTGTTTGCTGTTGGATACTAGCTAAATCCAATGCACTGTTCTTCAAATCTCTGCCAAAGAAATCACAGATTGACAGTTTTGTTGGTGGGTAGAGAAGGAAATGAAGAGCATCTGGAATACTGTGTTCAGTTCTGGGCCCCTCAGTTCATGGACACAGAACTGTTAGAGAGAGACCAGCACAGACCAACAAAGATGATGAAAGGAGTAGGCTATCTCCCTTATGAGGAAAGGCTGAGGGAGCTGAGTCTCCTGAGCTTGGAGAAAAGGAGACTGAGGGGTGACCTCATTAATGTTGATAAATAGGTGAAGGGTGGTTGCCAGGAGGATGGAGCCAGGCTCTGCTCTGTGTCATCTAATGATAGGACAAGTGGCAGTGGGTGTCAGGTGGAACAGAGGAGATTCAACATCAATCTGAGAAGGAACTTATTCCCAGTGAAGGTGACAGAGCACTGGAATGGGCTGCTGAGGGGGATTGTGCAGTCTCCTTCTCTGGAGACATTTAAAACACTCCTGGGTATGTTCCTGTGACTTGGTCTAGGTGATCCTGCTGTGTCAGGGGAATTGGACTGGATGATCTTCCGAGCTCCCTTGCAGTCACCAATGTTTTGTGATTCTGTGATATCCATGCTAACAGAAAACCTGAATCATACTGAGGTTTAACCCAAATTCATTTTTAACAGTATATACCCAGGAATATCACACTTTAAATCTTTCTTCTTTTTTTCCTAGATACAATCAGTTTGCCTACAATATTTTCTTTATTAAAAACTCATTGTGGCCTTCTTTGCATTAATATTTATGCTTCGTTTGAGTTTCTGCCACTGTTATTTTGCAATACTTTCCTGATCTACCTTGGTGTTCAAATACCCTTTAATCAATGCAGCTCTGATTTTATCAGCCTGATCATTTGCTTTTAAACAAATACAGTATCCCAGCCAAAAGGATTTGATTAAGCTTGTGCATAGGAACATAGCATGAGCTTTTATTATCTTCAGTGTACTGTGAGCAAAAGAACAGCCTGAGACTGAGAGTGTCAGTGTTGGACAGGGATGCCTGTAGCTTTCCAATTAAGCTGTGCTCTGCCTAGATAAAGGTACGTGTGCAGATGTACACAGGAGAAATCTGAATAGATGTACCCATGAGAGAAAGCATCAGGTAGGACAGACACTAATTATGTTGCCTAATGTGCTTAGATATTGCAGCGATTTGCAATGATGTTTTTTATTGCCTGAGAATACCTCGAGCTGTGCTAATATGGCTTTGTCAGGAGATACAAAGCACAAAACTTTCAGTCTTCCTAGCTCTCTTCTCAGTACATGTGTTTTCTTACAGAGCAAGGTGGGACGGAAGTTAAGTTACTGATACCAGTTGTTGGTGAAAGGTGTATTTGTTCTGAAATCACTCTCAGTACAGCTTTCTCAGATTAAGATTGTGGTCTTCCTTGGCTGAGCGGGTGACTGTCAGCAGCAGATAATCTTTCACGAGATTATATTCACATTCAGAAATCAACATTCTGCAATGATGTGGAGTTTAAATACATAATCCTTATGAATTGCCATTGTCTGTGGGGCACAGTGCCTCAGCCCTTATGCCTTCCTAGCAAGCACACATTTCATAGAATCATAGAACATTAGAAATTGGAAGGGACCTCAAAAGATCATCTAGTCCAATCCCCCTGACACAGCTGGATCACTTAGACCAAGTCACACAGGAACATATCCAGACAAGCCTTAAACATCTGCAGAGAGGAAGACTCCGCAACCACCCTGGGCAGCACCTTCCAGTGCTCTGTCACCCTCACTGGGAAGAAGTTGCTTCTCAGATTGATGTGGAACCTCCTCTGTTCCAGCTTACACTCATTGCCCCTTGTCCTATCATTAGATGACACTGGGAAGAGCCTGGCTCTATCCTCCTGACACCCACCCTTCGCATATTTATAAACATTAATGAGGTCACCCCTCAGTCTCCTTTTCTCCAAGCTAAAGAGACCCAGCTCGTCCCGTTGTGATGTGGGAAGCACATGTTGAGGAATATTCATTTCACACAGGATGGTGGTAATTGCTCTTCACTGAGTTCTCCAAACACAGGTAATTCATCAGTAAGGCCTTTAGCAATACAGTTGAGCTTCTCTGACTGTAATGGTAAGAATCTGTTCCACAGGCAAAAGTACAGTTTTTTCTCACAGATTTTGTCCTCTAAACTTTAGTCTCATTACATGACCTTTCCTCTTGACATTTGGTTTGACGCATTCTTAACTGCATGTCGTGTGCATGTCCAGAACAACATGTTTATGAGATCCTTCTTTCTTCACATTACTAATCAGATTGGTCACGATCTGTGATTCCAAGATGGACTGTGCTTGTGGAATGTGGAAGTGGAGGTGTCACCGCTGTTGCATGACATTTGATTATATCACAGAGCATATGAAGTTCCCAATGAAGGAGCCGATAGCGAGTGCTGTGCTGCTTACCTTAGGTAACGAATGCACATGCTGAAAGGTCACTGCCCTTAGGCAGCTACAACATGCAGCTTTGAAATGTGTTCCACAGACTCATTAGAATCAATGTGAGCCTCCATGGTTAGCCTTTCATTTTCCTTGTTGTAAACTATCAGTAAGAAATTAAAAGCTGTTGGACTTTTCTTGCAGAGAGAGATCCTGTAGTTCAGTTCACTCTGACAATGGATAAAGGGCTAGGGAACTCAGGGTTCACAGAGAGCAAAGGTTTGACCACTGATTGTAAGATTTCAGAAGTTTTCTTTAAAGAAGAAAAATCAATATTTAAACACGTCTTTAAACTGTGGATGAGAGTAGTCCATCATCAACCAAAACGGAAATGGACAAAGGAATTTCCCAATTATTTTGCATAGCTGGCATGAGTGCTACTAGTTGATGGATAATAACAGGTTAATTTTAAGGAACAAGGGGAACAGGAAGAATCCTTATCTCCACATGTGTTTTACATGTTTTTCATTACACTGTTGAGACATGAACAGGTACTAGAAACCACTTGACAAAAGCTGTGAAACTTTCACAACCAATTTGGTCAGATTCCTCTGGTCACCTCAAGGAATATATAGATTTAGGGCCCAGAGAATAAATGTTATGAGGAAAGTCTGAAAGAGTTGGGGATCTTTAGTCTGAAGAAGAAGAGTCTGAGATAAGACATCATCACTCTGTAGAACTACCTGAAAGGACGTTGTGGAGAGGTTTGTACTGGTCTCTTGTCACAAACAATTAGTGATAGAATAAGAGGGATCGGGTTCAAGTTACAACAGGGTAGGTTTAGACTTGATCTTAGGAACAATTTTTTCCTGGAAAGGGTGGTCAGGCCCTGGACTGGGCTTCCCAGGGAGGTGGTTGAGTCGCTGTCCCTGGCTGCTTTTAAAAATGGTTTGGATGAGGTGTGGAGGGATGTGGTTTAGAGTTGAACTTGTAAGGTAGGGTAGCTGGTTGGACTCGATGTTCGCAGAGGTCTTTTCCAACCAGAGTAATTCCATGATTCCACAGTCGGTAGAGATACTCTCTGTAAGGGCAGAACTTGGTTAACTTGAAGCAAAATTTGGTAGAGAAAATTAGAGAGCTCTACCTTTTTTTACCTGTGGTTCTAAATTAATTGACAATTGCAGGCTGATGAGCAGGGAATTTTGCCAACCTGTCATAGCACACTGTCTGAGAAGGTGCCTGTAAAGTCAGCTAGCCTTTCATGTCTTAGAGGAGGTCTTTAAAGCAGGAAACCCAAGCAAAGAACTTGCAAGCTTGGCTTGGGAGGCATATGCCACCATCATTCTTCTTTACTCATCCAGCCTGATACGATGCTAAAGCAGGAAGTTGAATCTCCAGTATCATCTATCTTGTAGCTCATGGAGAATAAAAACTGAGGTAAAGCAAAGCAGAATTCACAGAAATGCTGCTGTTCTGTTAGGATTAGGTTAGTTTGTATGTGAATCCAGGGAGTTATGCCTGTGGGATTCTGAATTTTGCTATGTGTGCCACACTCCAGTGACTTTTCAGCATCTGACTCTGTAGCATCGCTCAGCATGCCATTCTTGTCTGACCTACACTGTATTTATAATGGTGTCCTTTCACTCTTTTCCCCAACAGTTTACTGTTGTGCATCATTCCCTTCATACTCCAAGCGCGTCTGACAGACCTTGCCTCTTCCCATGTGACCTTCATACCTCTGAACCTCCTGTTGCCTCTGCTGCCTCAAGTCTTCTGTTGCCTTCCTTCCTTCCCTGCTGGAAAAGAACCTTTTTACCTAACTGAGATTCTGGCTTCCTGTCTTTTCAAACTCAAACATTCTCTTTAAATTACTACTGATCACTTTTGGCTGTGGTTCCTACTTGTTTGAGAGATGTACGCTCCAGAACAGCATGCTGTGTTATAGAAATCTACATGTTGGCCTCAGAAGGATTAGCCATACATGTGTCTGTTTCACTCCTAATAGAGTCTCTTTATTGTGAGCCATGGTTTAAGTTGATTTGGTGTTTCATAGAGTGTGAGTTCTGGTCAGGATGCCTTAGTTGTAATCCTGTCTAAAGATTCAATGAAAACTTCCCAAATACATGTTTTGATTTTGTTTTCTGTTCGCCTAGGCACACCACTTCACATTCTCCAATATATTCAATTTTTGTTTCATTCTGTATGTTTTGTGCCCCTCAAACTAGAACTGGGCATTGCCTAGGCAAGTTGAAGTGAAAGATTCTGAAAGGTCTGTTGGATCCAACAGGGTGTAAAAGGAATGCTGAGAACCAGTATCCAGTACACTTCTGCATAGGCTTTAGTTCTAAAAACCAAGTTCACTTATTCATAGGCTTTAGTTCTGCTTTCATCTTGCTGCTTAGTAGGTTAATTATGTCTTGATGCTGAAGGATAGATGTCAGGAAGATAGAGCCAGGCTTTTCTCAGTGCCATCGGATAGGACAAGGGGCAATGGGTGTGAGCTGGAGCATAGGAGGTTCCACACCAGGATGAGAAGGAACTTCATCCCTGTGAGGGTGACAGAGCACTGGAATGGGCTGCACAGCGGGGTTGTGGAGTGTCCTTCTCTGGAGATGTTTAAAACACACTTGGATATGTTCCTGTGCAACTTCATCTAGGTGATCCAGCTCTGGCAAGGGGATTGCACTAGATGATCTTTCAAGGTCCCTTCCAATCCCTAATGTTCTGTGATTGTATGAAAGTACTTTATGCAGACGACCCATAAGACATGTATTTTTAATTTTTCTGAACCATAAACATAGGGTTGTTTAGCTGCAGCCTTGCACACACCCAGAACGATTCTGACCTCACTTGTGCTGTGATTGAAGACATTTGTGTTGTTTAAATGAGTGAGTTGCAAGACATAACACTCATTTAAATGATGAGAAGTTATTGTCTTACCCTCTAGCAAATAATCATGTTCATCTTGAAGCCTTGCCAGGTGGGCAAAGCGGAGAATGAGAAAGCAAAGCATTCCGACAGATAATGCGAAATGTAACTGAAGAGAGGTTTTGACAGTTTTTAATACAACTATGACATGTAGTTAATAAGGTTTAAGTGATGCTTCTGAAAGTGTACTTAATACCCTAAAGGTCTTCTATTAAAAGTGGAGTAGGATTGAATTCTGCACTGCAAGCTGCTTTTTAATAGCTTCTTAAGACAGGACAATGGTTTCATTGTGAGTCTTCTAAAAAAACCCAACAACTAGTAGATGTTCACCATGTGAGGATTGAGAACACCATGTACCCATTCTCACTACTCTGTTTACATCCTATTTGTAACTCCGTAGATTTACACAGCCCATGGAGTTCAGACTGGTTTACACACTGATGAGGCCACATTTTGAGTTTTCTGTTGAGTTTTGGGCACCTCAATACAAGAGAGATGTGGAGGTGCTGGAGCAGGTGCACAGGAGGGTGACTAAGCTGAGGAATGGCCTGGGGAATAAATCTTATGAGGAAAGACTGTAAGAGCTGGGACTCTTTAGTTTGAAGAAGAGGCTGAAAGGAGACCTCATCACTCCACAAGTACCTGAAAGGATGTTGTGGAGAGGTTGGTGCTGGTCTCTTCTCACAAGCAATTAGTGATAGAACGAGAGGGAATGGGTTCAAGTTACAAAAGGGGATGTTTAGACTTGATCTTAGGAAGACTTTTTTCATGGAAAGGGTGGTCAGGCCCTGGAATGGGCTTCCCAAGGAGGTGGTTGAGTTGCCACCTATGAATGTGTTTAAAGATGGTTTGGATGAGGGATGTGGTTTAGGGGTGAACTTGTAAGGGTAGGGTAGATGGTTGGACTCGATGATCCCAGGGGTCTTTTCCAACCAGAGTGATTCTGTGAGTCTGTGATGTAGCTTCAAGAAGGCTCACATTTCCAAGAAAACTACATTTTTAATTCAAAATTTTCCTTGCTGTGAACAAATAAAACTATGACCCCTCTCCCTGGAGCTAACACATTTGCTATGGAAAGCCTTCTCTTTTCAGGTGCTGCGCTCGAACTCTTAAGAGCTGTAGGAGAAAACTATCCTTATTTTTTTTTTTTAAATTAAAGATCAAAATTTATCTCTCAAATGAGTTTGTGGGAATTAACATTGTCTGTGAAACTCCTGTGTGAAATATTTGAATGACAGGTTTAAGCTCTGCCTTTCACAATAGGGGCCTCTCAGAAGGCTGGGAAAGAACTATTCAGTAGGGCATAGGATATGATGAGGGGTTATGGTTTTAAGCTGGAAAAGGAAGGATTTAAGCTGTACACGAGGAAAAAGTTCTTTAACCTGAGAGGATGGTGGATCCCTGCAACAGATCCAGGCTGCCTAGAGAGGTGGTGAAGGCTCCATATCTGGAGTCATTAAAGATCAGGCTTGATGGGGCTGTGGACAATATGTTCTAGTGAGAGATATTGCTGCTTATTGTAGGGGGGTTGTCTAGATGACCTTTGGAGGTCCCCTTGAACCCTGTGATTCTATAATTCTGTGATTTTTTTTTAAAAAAACCCTGTTCTTATTCTGACTTAGCTGCTAAGATGATTAAGAGAGTAGAACACCTTCCTTATGAGGAAAGGATGAGGGAGCTGGGTCTCTTCAGTTCGAACAAATGGAGACTGAGGGGTGACCTCATTAATGTTGATAAATAGGTGGAGTGTGGGTGTCAGGAGGATGAAGCCAGGCTCTTCTCAGTGTCATCCAATCATAGGACAAGGGGTAATAGGTATAAGCTGGAACAGAGGAGGTTCCACATCAATCTGAGAAGGAACTTCTTCCCAGTGAAGGTGACAAGAGCACTGGAATGGGCTACCTAGGGGCTTGTGCAGTCTCTTTCTCTGGAGACATTTAAAAATCACCTGGATATGTTCCTGTGTGACTTGATGTAGCTGATCCTGCTGTGTCAGGAGGATTTGGACTGGATAATCTCTCGAGGTCCCTTCCAATCCGTACTGTTCTGTAATTTTGTGTCTTGTGTCCTTTTTTCCCCTTACAATTTCACACATTCTAAGTACAAAGAAAGTTTTATACAGATTTTTTTGTTAAAAAAGTCAAAATGACTGTATCTTTACAAGAAATAATTGTAATTTGAAGATACTATACTCAGATATTGGCATGTTTAAAAACCTCCTGTCACTATACGCAGTGCAGGAAATAGCTTTCACCAGCCCCCATTAAATCTGAATCTCTTAAGGAGAATTGCACAGGTTCTCTGTTACACAATTGTTAATTCATTAACAGCATGAGTGGAAGGAGTTAAGTGTTCAAGCTAAGAGTGATTATGGGAACATAAATTTGCTGGAAGTTTCATTCCAGCACTAGCTCAGTACAGCTAGGGAATCATGGCTTGTCCCAGGCTTCAATCTAGGATTTTTATTGTCACCTTGATTCACAGAATCACACAATCATCAGGGATTGGAAGGGACCTCAAAAGATCATCCAGTCCAATCCCCCTGCCACAGCAGGACCACCTAGACCAAGTCGTACAGGAACACATCCAGGCAAGTCTTAAACATCTCCACAGAATGAAACTCCACAGTGTCACTGGGAAGCCCCTTCCAGGGCTCTGTCACCCTCATTGGAAGAAGTTCCTTCTCATATTGATGTGGAACCTCCACTGTTCCAGTTCACACCCATTGCCCCATACCCTATCACTAGATGACACTGAGAAGACCCAGACTCCATCCTCCTGACATCCACCTTTCACATATTTATCAACATTAATGAGGTTACCCCTCAGTATCCTCTTCTCCAAGCTCAAGAGACTCAGCTCCCTCAGCCTTTCCTCATAAGGGAGGTGTTCTACTTCCTTCATCATCCTTGTTGCTCTGTACTGGACTCCCTCCAGGAGCTCTGTGTCCTTCTTGAACTGAGTGGCCCAGAACTGGACACAAGATTACAGATGCAGTCTCACCAAGGAAGAGTACAGTGGGAAGAGAACCTCTCTCAATCTTCTAATGACCCCCCTTCTGATCCACCCCAGGATGCCATAGGCCTTCTTGGTCACAAGGGCACTTCGATGGGTCATGGTCATCCTGCTGGCCACTAGGAGCCCCATGTCCCTTTCACCTACACTGCTTTCCAACATGTCAGTCCCCAACCTATACTGGGGGTTGTTCCTGCCCAGATGCAAGACTCTACACGTGCCCTTTTTATAGTTCATTAAATTTCTCCCTTCCCAGCTCTCCAGCCTGACCAAGTCCCGCTGAATGGAAGCACAGCCTGCTGGGGTGTTGGCCACTTGATATGAGGATAGCCCCTTGAACTACAGACAGAGGCAAAGAAGGTGTTGAGTATCTCTGCTTTCTCTGTATCCTCTGTCTTCAGGGCACTCACCTCATTCAACAGGGGGCCTACATTGCTTGTAGTTTTAGTTTTACCTGCATTGTATTTGAAGAAGCCCTTTTTGTTGCCCTTGACCTCCCTTGCAAAGTTTAATTCCAAGGAGGCCTTGGCTTTTCTAGTTGCGTCCCTACATCCTCTGATTACTGGAGCCTTGTAATCACCCCAAGTGGCCATCCCATCCTTCAGTGTTCTATAGACTTTCTTCTTCATCATGAGTTTGCCCAGCAACTCCCTGTTTAACCACGCAGGTCTTCTGGCTCCCTTCCTTGACTTCCTACCTGTCAGAATGCTCTTGTCTTAGACTTCAAAGAAGAGGTCTTTGAATGCTAAGCAGCTATCTTGGGCCCCTTTACCTTCCAGTACTCTGTCCTATGGGATTTCCCCTAGCAATTGCTTGAAAAGGCCAAAGTTGGCCCTCCTGAAGTCCAGGGTTGTGATTCTGCTAGGTATTCTGTTTGCGCCACGTGAGATGCTGAACTCCACCATCTCATGGTTATTGCAACAAAGGCTGCCCTCAACCTTCACTGCTTCATCCAGGTCCTACTTGTTGGTGAGTACAAGATCCAGCAGCACTCTTGTGGGGGACTCCTCCACCATTTGCATCAGGAAATTGTTACCAATGCACTGGGGGAACATCCTGGACTGTGGGTGGCTGGCTGAGTAGGTCTTCCAGCAAGTATCAGGGCAGTTAAAATCCTCCATGAGAACCAGAGGCCGTAGCTGTGAGGCTGCTGTTAACTGCCTCTAGAAGACCTCATCAACATCCACATTCTGATCTGGTGGTCTGTAATAGACACCCACAACAGTGTCACCCATGCCAGCCTGCCCCTTAATCTGCACCCACAGAATCTCAACTCTCTCTTCATCCACCCCTGGACAGGACTCAATACATTCCAGTTGCTGTCTCACCCCATTTTGCTGACCTATCCTTCCTGAAAAGGAATAGCCGTCCATGACCACATTCCAGTCATGCGAGCTGTCCTACCATGTCTCTGTAATTGCCACCAGATCATAATCACCTGACTGGACACAGATTTCTAACTTTTTCTGCTTGTTCCCCATGCTGCATGCATTGGTGTACATGCATTTCAGGGAGTGAGCTTAGCGCTCTGATTTCACCCTGGAACAGTGGGAAGCCACCTGGTTTTCATCAAGACCACAGCTCTGTGGTCCCACTGGTGCATACACATCAACTATCCCACCCCACTTCAAATCTAGTTTAAAACCCTCTTAATGAGCCCTTCCATTTCCTGCCTCAGAACCCTTTTTCCCTTCTGAGATAACCCTCTGCCATATGTAACTGTCAGGTCTGGTGCCTTATAAAACCAGCTATTAGCAAAGAACCCAAAGCCCTGCCTGTAGCACCAGTCTTGTAGCCAGGCATTTATGAACTGAATCCTTCTATTCCAGTCCATGTCCTCACCCCAAAATGGAAGTAATGAAAAGAATATAATTTGTGCCCCAGATTCTTTCACCAAATGTTTTAAGGCCTTGAAGTCTTTCCTCATTCCCCTCAGGTTACACAATACAGCTTCTTCCCCACCTGTCTGGAAGATCAGCAGTAGGTAATAGTCAGCTGATTTCACCATGTTAGGGAGCATCCTAGTGATATCCCTGATTTGGGCTCTAGGTAGACTGCAGACTTCCCTATGATCAGGGTCGACTGCATATTGGGCCCTCATCTCAGACTCCAATAACTAAGACCCTTCTCTTCTTCTTTGTGGAAGAGGTTTTCATATTACTGGAAGACCTCTTTGATTTATGCAACCATGCTAGGTCCTCCAGAATAGGTTGCCTATCCTCCACATCTTTATTAGACTGGCTGTCTTCAGTAAGGGCTCATATCTATTTCTCAGTGGCAACTGGGGAGGTGAGGCAGGCAAGAAGGGGGTGCTTGCCTTCTGCCACAGCCCTGCACATGGCTCTGCTCACCCCTTCTATTTGGGCTTCTGTCTTCCATCTGAGAAGTGCAGGAAACAGGGGCCCCTTGATTCTGGCTCTTATTTGGCCCTTGTCCAGACTACAGAGTCTGGCTGCACCAATCTACCTCTACTTCAGCCTCTCTAATGCTCCTAAGCCTTTATACTTCTGCTTGTAGCTTTTCATCCTCGTCTTGCAGCTGTGCTACTCAGTCAAGTAGATAATCTACCTGCTTGCAGCATAAACAGCCTGGGAAAAGTGAGAGACTGTTGCATTTCCTGCAGCTTGTGACCTGCACAGCCTCATCTTGCTGGGGGACTTCTCTTTGTGTTCCCACATCCATGTGCAGCGGAGGTGACCATAGCCTGGCTGCTAGAGAAGTCACTGCTCTGTGTGCTCTGAGCACAACTTCTGGTTTCTCCACGTTTAAAAATCCCACAGCTGGGACTCTACCATGTTGCTTTTTGGCTTTTCCCATGAGAGATTCCAACCCCCAGCAGCTCCCTCTTAACTTCCCTGAGTTTCCCTGTTTAAAAAAGAGACCTCCAAATTAGCCAAAACCCTTGGTAAATAGTGTTCGGGGATCTTTCGAGATCCCTTCCAATACCTGATGTTCTGTGATTCTGTCATTCTGTGTAGTTTATGATTAATGCCCTTCCGGTACCTGATGAATGTGCTTAACCCCTACAAAATCCACTGAATTAGAAACATATGAAGCTCCCTGGTGCTCAGGTTGTACTAAATGGCCAGAGAACACTTCCTTGTTCTGTTGCCCACCAGAGGGAGCTGATGGTTTCACTTATTGCATTAGGAGCAGCAAGAATAGGATTTCAACCTAACAGAAAGCGCACTTTTGCAGTTATTTAATACTATAATATTAAACTTAGTTTCCTAAGTTGTTTTGTTCAGCAACTAAAAAGAAGCTTTTTTTTCCCCCCGAGGTATTTTTAAATCAGTTTCATCACAAATAGGAAAATGAAAATGAAATATTATTGGCAGGCTATGCTGCTGTGGTGATACCTTGCAGATGTAAGCTTCCAGTTACACTCCAAGCATTCTTACACAGGGGGGTGGTACATGGAGTTCCTGGTTTATTGCATATGTGTTGCCTGTATGTCAGTGGCAGTATGTCCAAGCTGTGGAAATGAGTGCATCTGGCTCTTGTAGATGGATAAGAACAAGTGCACAGGAGGAGGTCAAGTTTGATGCCAATATAGAAAGGCACATTCTGCTAGAGAGATTTATCAGCTTGAGCTCTAGCATTTGAAAAGCGTGAGCAGATTGCTTTAGTATCCATCCTCGTTCACAAATGACTCATTCAGTCATTCAGAGGCTAAAATCTCAGATTC
The DNA here is from genome assembly GCA_013400115.1 of Rhinopomastus cyanomelas. Taxonomy (NCBI): domain Eukaryota; kingdom Metazoa; phylum Chordata; class Aves; order Bucerotiformes; family Rhinopomastidae; genus Rhinopomastus; species Rhinopomastus cyanomelas. The sequence goes on from VXBP01008537.1 coordinate 172,829, forward strand.
AAGGCGCTCTCCAGATTTCCTTGAATTTCTTTTCTACATATAATGCTTTCTGTTTTTTTTTTTTCTTTAGCACTAAAATCCTTGAGGACTGAAATGAATATTGTCGAGCTGGGTCTCTTGAGCTTTGAGAAAAGGAGACTGAGAGATGACCTCATTGATGTTTAATAAATATGTGAAGGGTGGGTGTCAGGAGGATGGAGCCAGGCTCTACTCAGTGGCACCCAAGGACCAGACAAGGGGCAATGGGTGTCAGCTGGAACAGAGGAGGTTCCACATCAGTATGAGAAGTAACTTCTTCCCAGTGAGGGTGACAGAGCCCTGGAAGGGGCTGCCCAGGGAGTTGTCGAGTCTTCTTTGGAGACATTTAACACCTGCCTGGCTATATTCCCATGCGACTTGATCTAGGGGATCGTGCTGTGGGAGGGGGATTGGACTAGATGATCTTTCGAGATCCCTTCCAATCCCTGATGTTTTGTGATTCTTTGATTCCTTCAGTCTCTGTTTACCACTTGAGGTCAGAGCATATCAGAGAAATATGCAATAAGGCAGCCGGTTCTTGCATAGAAAAATACAAGATCACCTTTCCCCTAGGCAAAAGTATTACATGTGAGCTCTTGTAGACAAACAGAAATTAACTGTGTCACTTTTTGTTCTGTCAGCTTCTTACAAATTTCAACAATGGGCTTCTCTAGCTGTACAGGCACTACACAGCAGCTTATCTGTGCATTGTACATGAGATAGCTGATAAGGAGTGTGTAAACAGTGACTGTCTCACTGTCCTTGAAGGGTAGTTCATAGTTTTGCAATGACATTAGAAAACAACGTGGCTGTAATTTTCAGGATGGAAGAAGTTACATTCTGCCTTCTAAAATAACATGTATTTTAGTAGGGAAAGTTAAATGGTGCCTACTGCTTGTACTAAATATATATTAGGAGTCATGGCAGGGACTGGAAGCCAAGTTTGGAAGACAGAACTGCTGTCTTACATACAGACAAGGCCCAGCTCTCATGAAGAAGTGCTTTTATGCTGGGATGGAACAACAAAGAGGGCTTAAAGTGACTGTAAATAGAAATTATGAGTGTATGGGAGTTACAACCACAGCGTTTACTTTACAAATGCAGGGACAAATGAAGATTTAGAGATGGCATGGCCATATGTTACTAAATAAATGCATCACAGCCTTTGCAATTTATCAGACGGTTTGAACTGGATGACTTCCCTACCAGTCTTTTCCCCTCTGACACTTAGTTGAACACTCCAGGTGCCAGTTCAATATGAACAAAATGGAAGAGTTTCCTTTTTTCTATTCATGTGTTAGAATATTCTCTCCCTATTTTACCTGTCCAGAATGAGTTTCGCTTCTGGACCAGAAGCACATTTCCTAAACATGAAAAATGGAATGAGTTCAAAGTTCAGTATTCTGAAGCCCTGTGACTGGAAAGCTGGACATCCAGCTACTCAGTGAGTGAGGAATCACAGAACATTAGGGACTGGAAGAGACCTCAGAAGATCATCTAGTCCAATCCCTCTGCCAGAGCAAGACCACCTAGACCAAGTTGCACAGGAACATATCCAGGTGGGTTTTAAACTTCTTCAGACAAGGAGATGCCACAATCCCCCTGGACAGCCTCCTCAAGAGACCCAGCTCCCTCAGCTTTTCCTCATCAGGGAGATGTTCTACTCCCTTCATCATATTTGTGGCTCTGCGCTGAACTCTCTCCAACAGTTTTGTGTCCTTCTGGAACTGCGTGGCCCAGATCTAGACACAATAGTCTAGACGTGGCCTCGCCAGGGCATAGAGTGGGAGGAAAACCTCTCTCAATTTGCTAACCCAGCAGCAAGAGTTAACTGCCTTAAAAGCTGCTAACACACTGAGTAGGTATCAGTTACTGAGAGCTTTATGTATGCCTTGAATGTTCTTAAACTTGACAGATTATGTTTTATTCCTCTTCAGTTCCGATAAGAATATTGTCAATATGGGTTACCAGATCTGCTTCAGTTTCTCATGAGTTAAAGCTCTGAAGAATGAGAGTCAGTCTTGAGTATAGATACCTCCAGTTGGAAAGGGGTATTTTGTCACCCCTTACATGTTCTCTCTCTTGCCTGCCTCTCTTGGGAATAATACCCATGGTTTTGTAGACTTTGATCCAGAGGCTGGTCCTACTGTACGAGAGTGCAACTCCTTTGAATGTAACAACATGTGTTGTGGTTACATGAAGTATGGATCTGGACTCTAATCAAGTAGTTTTTCCAGTTGCATTTCCTGATATTTTGGTTTTAAACTAGTTATTTAGCTATTTCAAAGAGTGTGAAACAAACCTTGGCTTCACATTTCCCATCCTAGCTGAATGTAAAGACATTTCACTAGTTCTGTTGCTGCCCAGTTTTGCAATCCAAGTGGTCTGTGGATAAACTGTGGATGTTTATTCTAAGTGAACCCATATTCCCTGTTTTCCTTAGCGAAAACAAGAGCAGTTTAACTATGTGAACTGTACCTTTAACAAGTGAGTGGCATCTTGAACATGCTGTGTTGTACCCCAGCAGTGGGATGTGAAGAATCCATCACACTCACACAAACAGAGATAACCTTATGAATAAATCTTATGAAAAAAGTCTGAAAGAGCTGGGGCTCTTTAGTTTGAAGAAGTGGAGGCTGAGAGGACACCTCAGTGGAGAGGTTGGTGCTGGTCTCTTTGCACAAGCAATTAGTGATAGAACAGAAGGGAATGAGTTCAAGTTACAGCAGGTTTAGGCTTGATATTGGGGAGAATTTTTTCCCCGAAAGGGTGGTCAGGCACTGGCATGGGCTTCCCAGGGGAGTGGTTGAGTCGCCATCCCTGGATGTGTTTAAAGATGGTTTGGATGAGGTGTTGAGGGATGTGGTTTAGGAGTTAACATGTAAAGTAGGGTAGATGGTTGGACTCGATGATCCCAGGGGTCTTTTCCAACCAGAGTGATTCTGTGACCTATGCTTTATAGTTAAAAGTAATGTCCATCCTCATGCACATTGTGTGCATCCTGAGTATGCATTTGAAGATATGTAATTATAATATTAATTAGATAATATTTTGCACATGGGCCAAATCAAAATGGAAGGTTGGTATTTGAAATCTGTAGTGCAAGGTGCTACCGATTCAAATTCAGGTGCTGCGCTGCACAGGGAGCTACGGAAAGCCAACTGCTCTAAATGTTTGTGTCCTCTGTTCCAAGTAAGGTGATAATAGCCTACCCAAAGTGCTTGTCCATCCCTAGAGATGCTCATACTCAGCTTTTCCTGTTACCACTTCTAAGTCAGTAAACACTGACTAAAATGCCTGCCTGCTTTCTTCTAAGAAATTGAGGATTCTGGCCATGTACAGTCACTTCTGGGTTTTAGGGCCTGAGGGAGCAAAAGGCTGAGAGCAGAGACAGAGTCGCTTTTGTCAGCTCCTTTTGTGAATTCCATAATTGGTTCCTGGCATGGATAAAAGAATTACCTTCCAACCTACTGTACCAGAAGCAAAGGTGGGGTTTAATGGAGGACAAAGACCTCAAACAAAAGACCAAGGGGAAAGAATGAGCAACAATGACAATGACAGACAATTTTTTTCTTTCCTTTTAAGGCTATTGTGTTTAAAAGGTGAAAGTAAAGTAGCTAAATATATAGTAACCTCATACACACAGGGAAGAACTAGAGGAGTATCCACCTAGTTGTTAGAGCAAACAAACAAAGCAATTTTTCCCTTTAAGCATCTAATGAAAACTATTCTTGATACCTGATTCTTAAAACTTCTTTTCATTTGTCTTTTTCCTTCTTTTCTCTTGTGATTTTTTTCATTCCTCAATTTTTCCATTTAACAAGAAGTTCAAAGCTACAGTTTTTCAGTTTGTGGGGGTTTTTTTCGGTTTGTAAAAACAGGAAAATTAAGGGAGAAAAATCTGTTTAACGTGTTTTTCCTTAACTAAGTGAGAACATGCAACAGCTCTATTTTATGTGTGTCTGTGAGTGTAATAGTGGAGGCTTGAATGCAATGATTTGAGAATTTTTATACTTCTTAAATAGTATCCTTCTGTGGAGATGTTTAAAACCTGCCTGGATATGTTCTTGTGCTACTTGGTCTACATGGTCCTGCTGTGGCAGGTGGACAGGGTTAGATGACTTTTCGAGGTTACTTCCAATCCCTAATGTCCTGTGATACTGTAAAGAATTGTATAAGAACTATAAAGACTGTAAGAGAAACTAATCTGCTTGATTTAAGACCAAGATAAGAACTTCTTTCACTTGTACTCATAACAGATGGAGCATTTTGGAAGCTAAACTAACTGTTATACTTGACTTATTCTATGGTCAAGTCTCACAGGACTGCAAAGGGCTGTAGAAGAGACAGCCTGTGTCACTTCTGATGCTGCTAAAGTGGAGACTGCTTTAGGGGCTAAAGTATTTAGGGACTGTAGTATTTTGTTATTTTGGTTTTATTGTGAACCACAGAATCACAGAACATTAGGGACTTCAAAAGATCATCTAATCCAGCCGCCCTGATACAGCAGGACCACTTAGACCAAGTCCAACAGGAACATGTCCAGGTGGGTTTTAAACATCTCCAGAGAAGGAGAGTCCACAACTCCCTGGACAGCCCCTTCCAGTGCTCTGTAACCTTCACCATGAAGAAGTGCCTTCTCATGTTGATGTGGAACTTCGTATGTTCCAGGTTACACCCATTGCCCCTTGTCCTATCATTAGCTGAACCCCATGTTGAGTGCTGCCATTCTCTCAGGTCTATTGAACCAATTCTCAGGAAAGACATTTTTCTTTTTCTACCAGGTAGAATTTGACCTGCTTTCTCCCTCAAAAATAAATAATTTTTTTCCTAATATTTTTGTCAGAAGAAATCTTGTTTTAATTAAACGCATTTTATGTATTTTTTAAATAATTCTGGGAGGAGGGGTATTTTAAACCCTACTGTGCTTGCCCTCAGAAAATAAGAATAATATGCTGATTAAGTGATAAAAAAATTGGGAGTTTTAAATGTCCAAATTTTCCAAAAGAAAACATTTAGTTAAAAAAAGAAACAAATCCCAAAGCCTGCGTATTCAGTGTTTTGCTTGTTTGCTCCACTACCTTGTGGACATGCCCAGCTCTCCGTGTACCTGGCAGCTTTCCTGTTCTGTATTCATCAATCTAATCAATGGGATTCACATGGCTCTGAAATAGAATAATTCATCTTCAGTCTGCTCTTTTTAGATTGTACAAAAAAGACTTTTCTTAGCCCTCAGGGTGCATTAATACCTGCTACTGTTCATAACCCGGCCTTTGGCAATGTATCGATTGCATTTTTCTACACAAAAAGCCTTTGCACAGGGAAACGCTGTGCAGTTGGTCTGTGCAGTTCAATTAGTGCCTGTGAGAAAATGAGCAGACTGAAAGCGACAGAGATGCAAGTCATCCAGTTTATTGTGCTCAAGCGTGAGGGGAAGCTACTGACCACCAGCTTGGTTCTGGGCAGTTCTGATATGGACTGCTCTAAGGTGAGGGGAAAATGTTATAATCTCATGCTGAAACGTTGAGAAATTGGAAGAATCACAGAACATTAGGGACTGGAAGGGACCTCAAAAGATCAACCAGTCCAATCCTGCCACAGCAGGATCACCTAGACCAAGATGCACAGGAACGTATCCAGGCAGGTTTTAAACATCTCCAGAGAAGGAGAGTCCACAAACCTCCTAGGCAGCCCTTAGAGTAGCTGATAACTCAGTGCTGATATCAGAGACCTTCCCTGCTTAAGTCCCTGTGTGGAGTACGAGTCTCTTCTTGCGGTGAGAAGAGATTAAGAATGAAAGGCATGGAACATTTTGAGAGAATCCAGCACAGAGCCTCAAAGATGATACAGTGGAGCATCTCCCTGAGGAGGAAAGGCTGAGGGAGCTGTTCTCTTGAGATTGAAGAAAAGGAGACAGAGGGGTGACACTCGTGAACGTTGATATATATGGAAAGGGCACGTGTCAGGAGGATGGAGCCAGGCTCTACTCAGTGTCATCCAACGATAAGACATGGGGCAGTGAGTGACAGCTGGAACATATGAGGTTCAATATGAGAAGGAACTTCTTCAAAGTGAGGGTGACGGGGTACTGGAGGGGGCTGCCCAGGGGAGAAAGATAATGTTCATAGGATCATAGGATGTTAGGGGTTGGAAGGGACCCAAGAGATGTTTGAGCATTGCTGCACAGAATGGAACAGTGGCCAGTCATACCTGCCAGAAGTTTTACAGGCATAATCCTTGTGTAGTGCTTTTAGGGACGAAAGAGATGAACTCATTGAAATTTAAATGAGGAGAAGTTTTCTTGAGGGTTTTCCACTTTTTTTTTTTTTTTAACATAACAACAAGGAGATGATGAAGTGATAGTAATGGGGAAAAAAGGAAAAAAATGGGGAAAATCCCAGCAGCTTCAACTTCACAGATTCACTCATGTTGAAAAAGACCCTTGGGATCATGGAGTCCAACCATCAATCCTACTCTATAACTTAATTTCTAAACCAGATCCCCCCAACACCACATCTAAGCGTCTTTTAAACTCATCCAGGCATGGGGACTCAACCACCACCCTGGGCAGCCCATTCCAGTGCCCGACTACTCTTTCTGTGAAGAATTTTGTTCTTTGGTTCTATCGCTAACTTCTTGTGAGAAGAGACCACCACCAATATCTCTATAATGTCCTTTCAAATAGTTATAGAGAGCTATGAGGTCTCCAGAGTGGTTTGTTAGGATTTGGGGACTTTTCCTGTTAGTGTTTTTGTTCTTTGCTTTTATCTTCTCCTCCTATCAGTTAACCCAGTCAGGACCTATCAGTTAACCCCTTAAACATTTCTTTTGGACTTCCGCATTAATTTTTCAGTTCTTTGGTTCTTTGGTATCACTAGGAGAAAGGGCTGGACTTGATGACCCTGGAGGTCCTTTCCAGCCATGATGATTCTATGATTCTATGATTCTAAAGCTCACTGTACACTGAACTGAAGCTTTGTTGGTGTACACAGCATCCTTCCCTCAGGTATCCCTGGTAAATTACAGAGAACAAGCTTTTGTGTCGTGGAATCTCCTTCTCTCGAGACATTTAAAACACGCCTGGATATGTTTCTGTGCGACTTGGTCTAAGTGGTCCTGCTGTGGCAGGGGGATTGGACTAGATGATTTTTCAAGGTTCTTTCCAATCTCTAATGTTCTGTGATGTCAGCTGTATCGGAAAGTCTTCTTGCTTTGTCCTTCTGCCTCTTCACGAAACTTTTGGAACTGAACATTAGACTTGTTCTTCTTCCTGAGTAATGCAGAAGAAATTTGCAGCCAGTTTAAAAATGTACAGCACTGTGACCTTCAAAACCCAATTTCTGTAGGAATTGAGTCTGAGAAGAAAGAAATTCAATTAAATTCCCAAATTCCGCATCAGCCCTTTGATGCTGATCCTAATTAAGCCCATTAGTGCTGGTGAAAAATTCCCAAACTGGCTTGTCTGTTCTGAGGGTGCGATCACAGTGAACCTTCGAATTCTTGAGATGGCCCTGCTCCAGCAAAGCACTTAAGCGTGCTTAATCAGGTACCCCGTTCTACAGCGTGAGCATTATCATGGAATGAACTGGGTAAATGAAAGCCTCAAAATGCTTCACATGAATAAAAATGCAGACAAATTTTCCCTGTGGGGATTCATCCCATGCAGGGGATATCTGCAGCTGTGCATTAATCAGAGAGTCATCCCATCCCGCTCCCATTGATGTCAGTGACAAAGCCCAACCACTGAAGAAGAAGTGGGATCCAATACTAACAGTGCAAAATAGGAAAGGAGAAAAGTTATTCCAAGTGGGTATTCAGCTGATGACCCATTTCTTGCATCAGGCTGCTGCTCACCATCACACCAGAGATGACGCTGCCATTAATCGAGTCTCCTCTGGACATGTTCAAAACCTGCCTGGATATGTTCCTGTGTGACTTGGTGTAGGTGATCCTGCTGTGGCAGGAGGATTGGGCTGAATGATCTTTCGAGGTCCCTTCCAATCCCTAACATTCTGTGATTAACACTTCACTATCTGCAAATAAGTGCTGAGCTTAAGTTACTGCTCTTGCGTGTTTGCATTTCTCCCTCCTGGTATTTCAGGTCAATAGGGAAAGAGAGCCCGAGAGCGAAGCACAATTGATGAGATAATTGACTTCCCAAGACAACTATGAAAGAGTGGGCCAAATTCAGCTCCAACTTAAGTGTTCCCATCTCTTCTTGTGTCTGAAACAATCCTGATCAGATCCAGAACTGCTGGAGAAAGTCCAGCATAGAGCCTCGAAGATGATGAAGGGAGTAGAACACCTCCCTTATGAGGAAAGACTGAGGGAGCTGGGTCTCTTGTGCATGGAGAAAAGGAGACTGAGGGGTGACCTCAGTAATGTTTATAAATATGTGAAGGGTTGGGGTCAGGAAGATGGAACCAGGGTCTTCTCAGTGTCATCTAATATAGGACATGGGGCAATGGGTGTGAGCTGGAACACAGGAGGTTCCATATCAACTTGAGAAGAAACTTTGTCCCTGTGAGGGTGACAGAGCCCTGGAAGGGACTGTCCAGGGGGGTTGTAGTTTCTCCTTTTCTGGAGACGTTCAAAACCCACCTGGATGTGTTCCTGTGCAACTTGGTCTAGGTGATCCTACTGTGGCAGCGGGATTGGACTAGATGATCTTTCGAGGTCCCTTCCAATCCCTAGTGTTCTGTGATCTGTTGGCAAAGGGGAGTGGTGGCATGATGCCAGAACTCTCCTGTGAGCACTTTGTCCTGTCCAACACGTGTCTCCTAAATAGGCTCCCAAGTGGGAATAAGCTCTTCAGTGGGCATTGCTGAAAAATATAAACTAATGGCTAGAGCCTGAAGTGGAGTTCATGATTCCCTACATTTAATTCTTGCCCCATGCCATGATTTCTTGACTGTTACTATGCTGCTGGGGAAGATGTCTGTTGCCATCCTTCCATGCAACAAATTGCCTTTATGGGCTTCTACAGTATGTCTGTGGCTGTTTGTTGCTTGCACAGCGCAGCAGAGGGTGTCTGGCAGTGGTTTAGATGGTGAATGTGTTTGGCATGCACTGCTCTGGCCTTGCTGCCTTGGATTTGCACCCATCCCAGCATGGGAGTGTCTAGGAAATGTCCTTTGAAATTGGTACAGTGCCCCTGCAGAGGGTATGGCACAAGATCTTCAGGGAGCTACTGGGTCTCTTGTGCTTGGAGAAAAGGAGACTGAGGAGTGACCTCATTAATGTTGGTAAATATGTGAAGGGTGGGTGTCAGGAGGATGGAGCCAGGCTCTGCTCAGTGGCATCTAGTGATAGGACAAGGGGCAATGGGTATAAGCTGGAACAGAGAAGGTTCCACATGAATATGAGAAGGAACTTCTTCCCAGTGAAGGTGACAGAGCCCTGGAAGGGGCTGCCCAGGGGGATTGTGGAGTCTCCTTCTCTGGAGACATTTAAAACCTATCTGATATATTCCTGTGCAACTTGACCTAGGTGATCCTGCTCTGGTACGAGGATTGGACTGGATGATCTTTCAAGGTCCCTTCCAATCCCTAATGTTCTATGATTCTGTGAAAGAGCCTTACATCTTACAAGTGCCTCTGTGTATGCGTGTGTGTGTGTTTGGTTTAGGGTTTGGGGTTTTTGTCTCTGCTGAGTGTGCTGGCAGCCAGCCTCTAGGGAAGGAAAGTATAATTACAGTGCAAGAGTGTTCTGTGTTTTTTCTCCTGTGGATTATACTAGAAATATGAAACTGAAGTAGAGATTTTATGGAACTATTAGCAGACAAACTGAGGAAGAGAATGAATTGATACAACAGATGAAATTTAAAAAGACAGGTTGAGAAAATGGCCTTTTTTCTGTGGTCTTGAAAATCACCCAATAAAACCTTGTTTTATTGCGGAGGTGCACTAATAATTCCCGAGTTTATTTCTTACATTACATACGCTCTTCAGGCAATTTTATAGGATGTGTTCTCTAAGGTAGCTTCTGAAAATCACCATCACAGTCCATTTGTTGCGATTCTGTGGTGTGCTTCAGTGGAAGCCGACTGCCGCCATAAAGGATGCAGATTGCCAAAATCTATCACTTAAGACTAATAATTCCCAGCTAAATGTGGAGACTCATTTATTTCTTTGCCAGGCTGGTTAAATCGGGCAGTCTCTGGGTTTAGATCTAGGTTTCCCTTTCCCACAAAAGACTCTGAAGAGCCTCATTATCAGTCATGGTGTGTTCCCAGTGTTGCCCATGGTGATTTATGAAGTGCAAATCCAAAGCGATCTATCATACGCTCTTAAATGTATGTTCACGGTATCCTGCTCCTCTCACCTACATTGTCTGCTTGTTTGTAGTCTTTCTGAACTATATCACAGAATCATCGAACACTAGAGATTGGAAGAAGCTCCTTTGCATATTGATGTAGAGCCTCCTGTGTTCCAGCTTATACCGACTGCCCCTTGTCCTGTCATTAGATGTCACTGAGAAGAGCCTGGCTCCATCCTCCTGACACCCATCCTTCACACAATTATAACCAATAATGAGGTCACCCCTCAGTCTCCCTTTTCTCCAAGCTCAAGAGACCCAGCTCCCTCAGCCTTTGCTCATCAGGGAGGTGTCCTACTCTTCATCATCTTTGTGGCTCTTTGCTGAACTCTCTCCAGTAGTTCTTTGTCCTTGAACTGACTGTACTGAGCAGCCACACTTCCCTTCTCATCACACCTGAATAAAGGAAAGCACTCTGGCAGTCCTCTTAGCTTGCTGTTAACCTCAGTGAACACTGAGAACTGTTGTGAAAGTGGTGCACTTGTACTTTGTTGGATATAAAATGAAACGAACAACTCACATTACTTGCTCCTCTTCTTTTGAAAACATCTATCCTTCTCCAAGCCAAGCTGCAATGTTCTCCTGTTAATCAAGAAAAAATCTACTTTGACACATGATTCTTTTCCAGTCGAAGAACATTTTGCTCTTCATGCTGCTCTGGCGACATTTGATCCCTTTGGATAAGGAATGCTGGTTACTGGCCTGGGTGTAGAGTTGTCAAAGTACCCAAACAAGGCTTTTATAAAAGCAAGGAGCTAGTAGGTTCGGGAGAGTGCCAAAAAGAAGATGATGAAAAGCAGTTTAGCAATAGCAGCAGCTTTCTAGGTCAAATGGGCTTTTCAGAGGTCAGAGAAGCTTTTTCAGTCATTGAAGAAAGGATTTTGGGACAGAAATGGGCTAGTAAAGGCCAATATGTTAATTTTGCAGCTTAAAAGTCTGTGTTGAGTTAGCTCGGAAATTTTTTTCTCTGCGTGTTTGGCAGGTGATAAAAATAAAGTTTGAAACGGGAAAGGGCAACAGACATTTACTTGAAGAAGTAGTTCCCTCTGAGCCTTTGAATAGCCAGCAGCCTGCACTTGTTTTGTTCTGAGAGAGAACTGACAATCGTTTTCAGCCTAGTTTTGAAAGGAAAATTAAAGTTTAGTTCTCGTCCTTTGCAGTTGCTTGTACATGGAAAAAAAACCCCATGGAATACTCTGAACTTCTCCTTCCCTGGCTTGATCCTATCTTGGATTGCCTTTGGTGTAGGAAACATCATTGCCAATAAAAGGCTTTTGTAGAAGTTACGGTAGTTTTGTGTTGTGATATCAACCAACAGCAGACTTGTTTAACCTCCAGGGAAGTGCTTAACTCCCTCCGATTCGTAAGGCAGGTTACATGAGTTCACATGGTGGGTATTTTTCAACCGTAGGAGATGAGATGTAGGAGATGGGGTCAGCTCTGGCATTGCTGAAGATTCACAGGGTGCATCTAACAACACTCCGTGTGTCCCGTTCTGATGAGATGTCTGCTGAGGCACATCCTTTGTGAGGCTTTGAAATTTTGGTTGCTGGTTGCCATGCGAAGGAAGGATTTCTTTTGTCTCACAGGGTTTGTGCAGTAGGAATGGCTGTGATTAAAGAGCCTGCTGGAAAACATGAACATGGGTATAAGCTTAGGAAGGAGACTGAAAATATCTCATTGTGTGAGAACCAGGAGTCCCATGAAGGACTCCGTGAGTCAGCACCGTGCCCTTGCAGTGATGAAGCACAAACCACAGATTGGGTTACGCTAGCAAAAGCACAGCCAGCAGATGGAGGGAAATGATCACTCCTCTTGACTTGGCTGCCTTGCAGCCACATCTATGTCCACTGTCCAAAACAGGGTTCAATTTGGAATTGTGTGGGACAAGATAGTAACAAACCAGAGCAGAGGCAGTCAGAAGGCACCGAAGATGTATGCAACAGCACGGAGTCAACAGGATTTATTCAGCCTGCAGAAGAGAAGGATCAGGAGGTGCTGTCTTGCATTTGCCCAGGGGCCTTGTGGAGTCTCCTTCTCTGGAGACATTTCAAACCTGCCTGGACATGTTCCTGTGCGACTTGGTCTAGGAGGTCCAGCTGTGACAAGGGAATTACACTAGATGAAGTGAAGGAGGAGGAAAAGTGAGACAGTCATCTCTGAGGTTCACTGCGATAGGATAAGACTGCAACAAGTACAAGCTGCAGCCAGAAAATTTTCACTTGGGCATTAAACATTGTCCAGGGAGTGATTTGCAATTTTCCACAGAGGCTGTGGAGTCTCCATGCTTGGAGATTTTTGAAAATTCAGCTTCTTCAGGTGCTGCGCAACCACCTCATCTAAGCTGCAAGTTAGCCTTTGTGTGGAGCATGATGTTGAAATAGGTGACTTCAAATTAGTTTATTCTGTGATTCTGTGATCCAGTTGTGATGAGTCCAGCACAGAGCCACTAAGGTGATGAAGGGAGTAGAACACTTCCTTGATGAGGAAAGGCTGAGGGAGCTGGGTCTCTTGAGCTTGGAGAAAAGGAGACTGAGGAGTGACCTCAGTAATGTTTATAAATATGTGAAGGGTGAGTGTCAGGAGGATGGAGCCAGCCTCTGCTCAGTGGCATCAAATGATAGGACAAGGGCCAGTTGGTGTCAGCTGGAACAGAGGAGGTTCCACGTCAATATGAGAAGGAACTTGTTCCCAGTGAGGGCAGTAGACCACTGGAACGGGCTGCCCGAGGGGTTGTGGAGTCTCTTCTGGAGATGTTTAAAACCCAACTGGATATTTTCCTGTGCCATTTGTTCTAGGTGGTCCTGCTGTTGCAGAGGGATTGGACTACATGGATCTTTCGAGGTCCCTTCCAATTTGTAACATTCTGTGATTCTGTGAAAACTCTTAAACTCATCCTGTGTTGTCCATTTTTATAATCTCTGTAAATCATTGCCACAGTAAATGTTTCCTTTTCCTATTTCTTCCAGCAGCCTTCTTCCAAGCACATGAAAACTGTAAACTTTTTTAATACTGGTCCTTTGTGATGGTCTTAACTTTTTTACTGCCAGTACAAATAATTAGAGCAGGGTTTCTTTCTCTTTCTAGAAGTATAAAGCACTGTCAGTGAAATAATTATGTTGTAATTTGGGAATCATTATAAGAATTATTATTCTTTAACATCATGAAGTTCGTAATATTTTCTTACAAATCCTTTGTAATAGACCATTTGAACTACAGCAGAGAAATGTTAGTCCATGAAAAGGAAGCTTTTTGGCAGCAGAACAAGTGATGAAAGAAATGTGAAAATAATTGCCAACCTCTTACCAAGAACTCAGAGAAATTGGAGCAACTCTGCTTCTCTAAAACCATAACAAAGTTCAGGTTATGCACTGTCTAGAGGATAAATGGACTCTTGCCTATGTGAAAATGCTTTTGGATATTCTCTTTCTGTCACTATTACACGTTGCAGTAAACCACCAGCAGTGCTGCAAACCCAAAAGGTCACAGCACTTAGCAAACAGTTGCAGTCTCACAAGACTTATGCTCAATGCCCATTGGACTCAGAAGAAGCGATGGCTTGGGCTTTGGGGACTGGTTTTGTAAGACTGTGTTGGATGTGCACCTTCTGAGCACTTAGGTCTTATTCTAATCTCACTCCAAGTCGTTGGTAGTTATCACAGAATCACAGAACTTTAGAGATTGGAATAACATAATCATAGAACATTAAGGATTGGAAGGGACCTCAAAAGATCATCCAGTCCAATCCTCATACCAGAGCAGGATCACCTAGGTCAAGTTGCACAGGAACATATCAGGTAGGTTTTAAATGTCTCCAGAGAAGGAGACTCCACAATCCCCCTGGGCAGCCCCTTCCAGGGCTCTGTCACCCTCACTGGGAAGAAGTTCCTTCTCAGATTGATGTGGAACCTTCTCTGTTCCAGCTCACACCCACTGCCCTTTGTCTTTTCATTAGATGCCACTGAGCAGAGCCTGGCTCCATCCTCCTGACACCCACCCTTCACATATTTATCAACATTACTGAGGTCACTCCTCAGTCTCCTTTTCTCCAAGCTAAAGAGACCCAGCTGCCTCAGCCTTTCATCATAAGGGAGGTGTTCTACTCCATCATCTTCGTGGCTCTGCACTGAAATCTCTCTAGCAGTTCTGTGTCCTTCTTGAACTGAGATGCCCTCGAAAGCTCGTCTAGTGCAATCCCCTGCAAGTTATTTTCTGAGTAGTCTCAAAGTGGCTCTTTTTCCCATGAAGCCTGAATTCCACCTTTTTTTTTCTGAGAGCATTGATTAACACTGAAGCCAGGTGTGGTTTATCTGCCTCTCCATCGTTGGCATTCTGTATGAGTAATGTGCACATGTATGCGATATCAAACTGCAGGAGAGGAGATGTGACTCCTCTAAACTCGAGCTCACTGTTTTCCTAATTACTTACAGCCTATTGATGTTAAAGTGACAACATCTCTTTTGTCTTCAGCAAGAAGCCCACATTCTTTACTGATGAGCTACTCTCTTTCTGTCTTGATGATCAAGGGCAACATTCTTGTAAGCAGACCTCCCAGTCCCCTCTGTCTGTCCATCTGTCCATCCCCTCCACCCCCACAAGAAAGCCCATGTCACTTGTGGTTGACCTAATTGTGCAGCGACAGCACTGCTGCTGCTGAGCAGGACAGTTCACTTGGGCTTCGCACAGTCTGCACCCTGGAGCAGCACGAAAGTGAATGGCAGTGCAGGACAGTGAAGGGCAGTCTCCAATGTCACTTGTGGGTAAGATGTCCCACAGAGACTTCAGTACGACTTGGCGAACACAGGCCAAATTATTTACTCCTTTCAACACCACTCTAGCTGAAGCCAGTGAATGGGATCACACTACTGAAAAAAAACCGTCTTAGCATTGTTCCGTCTTTGGAAACAGAGAATTCCGAGGTCTGAGCAGTGTTTCAGTACTGTATTGTTTGTGGCACATGTTAGTTGTGTGTCCAGTCCTGAAGTACTTGCCAAATATTCTGTCTTCATCTAGATGCACCTACATGAAACCTTGAATCATAGAATCTTCAAGGTTGGAAAAGATCTTCAAGATCATCAACTCCAACTATCTGCCCTACAACCCCTAACCACTAAACCATCTCCTGAAACACCCTGTCTGCCTATTTGTTGAACCCTTCTGAGGATGTTGCCTCCACTTCTTCCCTGGGCACCTGTTCCAAGGCCTCCCCTCTCCTTCTGTGAAGACGTTTTCCCCAAGATCCAATCTGAACCTCCCCTGGCACAACTTGACCCCATTTCTTGTTGTTCTGTCTTGTTCTATCTTGTCCTTGAAAATCAGACCCCAGAATGAAATCCTGAAGTCATGACAAAGACAAAGGGAAAAAATGCTGATTTTTTCCTTTGACCTCAGTGGCTGCCATCACTGCCATGCTCCTGTACCCAGCACACGGTGGTTTGTGCTTGTGTGACATGTTCTCCCACTGAGATAAAACATGCAAAAAGCATGAGGGAGAATCTCATCTACTCACGCACCTTTAGAATTCGAAGGTTTGAAAAGGGTTTTTTCTGATTCTTGGAGTCAAGACCACTGAGTAAATTTGAGGTAGGCTTTTCTCATTGGCCAAGAAGGCCAATGGCATCCTTGCTTGTATTAGAAAGAGTGTGGCCAGCAGGAGTAGGGAGGTTATAGTTCCCCTGTATTTGGCACTGGTGAAGCCACATCTTGAGTGTTGTGTCCAGTTTTGGGAACCTCAATACAAAAGAGATGTGGAGGTGCTGGAGCAGGTGCACAGGGAAGCAACTACATCACTCTCTACAACTCATCACTCTCTACAACTACCTGAAAGGATGTTGTGGAGAGATTGGTGCTGGTCTCTTCTCACAAGCAGTTAGTGATAGAACAAGAGGGAATGGGTTCAAGTTACAACAGGGTAGTTTTTGACTTGGTATTGGGAAGAATGTTTTCCCAGAAAGGGTGGTCAGGCACTTGACTGGGCTTCCCAGGGAGGTGGTTGAGTTGCCATCCATGGCTGTGTTTAAAGATGGTTTGGATGAGGTGTTGAGTGATGTGGTTTGGGGGTGAACTTGTGAGGTAGGGTAGCTGGTTGGAATTGATGATCCCAGGAGTCTTTTCCAACCAGAGTGATTCTATGATTTTCAGGACATGTGTCATTACCCAGTAATGCCCATAAACCTTCAGTTTGCAGCAGTGGAGACTTGGTCAAATGTGTTGAAGGAAAAATACATTCTTGCTTCTAATCTATCCAAGGATGGCTCTACTTTAAAACAGGGGTGGCTTAGTGCCACTCTTAGCTGAAACAAGGCTGTTAACATGACACAGAACCATGGCAGTTACATTTGATGTGTTTGCTTTCGTGTTCAGACAAGTAGTAGTGGCAATCAAAAGAGTTGGAATCAGCCAGCAACTCTGTTCAGTGCCATGTGATAACTTTGTTAAAAATTAATGGATCTTCTCAGTGGAGATAAAAGGTAAGTGAAGGCCTTTGACAAATTGATAGACTTGAAGAAAGGTGAACTTTCTGGGTTTGCTTGAGCACAGGGAATTTAATCATTGAGTAGAAAGACATTTCTGTACAGTTCTGCCCTGCACAATAAAACTGCTGTTGACTGAGGTTGTTCTTGCAGCTGCTGAGATCCAAGTGTAACCAATAGGGATCAATTCTCAGGAGACTGAGGGGTGACTTCATTAATGTTTAGAAATATGTGAAGAGTGGGTGTCAGGAGGATGGAGCCAGGCTCTTCTTAGTAACACCTAATGATAGGACAAAGGGCAATGTGTGTAAGCTGGAACATAGGAGGTTCTACATCAATATGAGAAGGAGAGTCTTCCAGTGAGGGTGACAGAGCCCTGGAAGGGGCTGCCCAGGGAAGTTGTGGAGTCTGCTTCTCTGGAGACATTTAAAACTCGCCTGGATATGTTCCTGTGTGACTTGGTCTAGGTGATCCAGCTCTGGCAGCGGGACCGGACTAGATGATCTTTTGAGGTCCCTTCCAGTCCCTAATGTTCTGTGATTCTGTGACCCTGATAGTTAGAGAATTTGGTTTCATTTTGTTTGTCAGCCTCTGGGAAGCATGGGTTGGAAGATGGAGATTCTGCCATAGACCAGCTTCCTGAATCACATCAGGGAGACAGTCAAGTAGATAAGAAGGGCTGTGTCATCAGCTGGATCTCTGTCCCTGAGCAGAAAGTCTCAGGAGATGTGTGCAGGCAGGTGAAAAGAAGATGAGCAAAGGAAAGAGATAGCTAGAGAAGGAACTGAAAGTAGATATTTGTTATAAGTTCCTATGCCAGCTGTAGGATGGTCATTTATGACATCCTGGTGACAACAGGTATGGTCTGTGTTAAAGAGAGGTCTCTTTGCTTTAAATGTGTGTGTGTGTGTGTATGTCTATATATATATATACTGCATTGTGCATTACTTCAGAATCTTTCTGTGTGCTTCCACTCTTCACCTTTTTAAAGTTTATTTCTTGGCTGTCCTACTTCCTTTTGTTTCTAACATACGGTAGCTTTTACTATTCCTTGGTGGTGGATTGGCACTGGGGGGTTTTGTTTGTTTGAAAACCATGCAGATCATATCTTCTTACCTGTACAATTGCTATCGAGTTTTGGGAATTTTATGATTTGCCATATAATGTGAAATTATTCCTATTACAGAATCACAGAATCACTCTGGTTGGAAAAGAGCCCTGGGATCATCGAGTCCAACTGTCTACTGTACCTTACAAGTTCACCCCTAAACCACATCTCTCAACACCTCATCAAAACGATCCTTAAACACAACCAGGGATGGCAACTCAACTACCTCCCTGGGAAGCCCAGTCCAGTGCCTGGCCACCCTTTCCATGAAAAAAGTCTTCCTAAGATCAAGTCTAAACATCCCCTTTTGTAACTTGAACCCATTCCCTCTTGTTCTACCTAATTGCTTGTGAGAAGAGACCAGCACCAATCTCTCCACAACATCCTTTCAGGTAGTTGTAGAGAGTGATGAGGTCTCCTGTCAGCCTCCACTTTCTCACACTAAACAGCCCCAGCTCTTTCAGTCTTTCCTCATTAGATTTGTTCTCCAGGCCCTTCACCAGCCTAGTTGCCCTCCTGTGCACCTGCACCAGCACCTCCACATCTCTTTTGTATTGAGGTTCCCAAAACTGGACACAACACTCAAGATGTGGCCTCACCAGTGCTGAACACAGGGAAACGACAAGCTCCTTACTCCTGCTGGCCGCACTATTTCTAATTCAAGCCAGGATGCCATCGGCCTTCTTGGACACCAGGACACACTGCTGGCTCGTATTCATCTTCCTGTCAATTAGAACCTCCAGGTCCCTGTGTCTCAGACAGCTCTCCAGCCACACCTCCCCAGTCCTGTAGTATTGCATGGGGTTGTTGTGACCCAAGTGCAGGACTTAGCACTCTCTAAGTTTGACTTAGAGAGTCACGCTTCAGTGTGCACTACAGAATACACAAGTATTTCTCTCTGCTGATTGTTTTTATTAAGCAGTAGCTTCATGTATGTCCCACAAAATTACAGATTCTGACCCTAGGAAAGAGTGAAGTGGATGTTTAGTCTTAGTCATGCTTGGAGACCTAAGACTGCTCATGTAATTAACATCCACCACAGGTGTCTGCAGGATCAGACCAGAAACTATTGTTTAATCTTCCTTTTGCTTACTGAGGTTGAAGAGAAGACAGCACACTCATAATTCCAAATTAAACATTTAGATTAGTCTTTATTGATTCCTTTTGGTGAAAAGAAGTATGTTTGGGCTTGATTCTGACTTTAGTCACTCAATAATTTCAGCCATTGAAACTATTAACCTTGTTGGGAGTTCTCCTCGAAGGACATCCTGCTCTGCCAGGGGGATTGAACTAGATGATCTTTTGAGGTCCCTTCCAATCCCTAATGTTCTGTGATTCTTTATGATTCTGTGACATAACTGTCAGATGGAGGATGAACTTCTACATTTCTTAAGGGGAATAATAAATTTGTATTTTTCACCAAATCCAAAACCGAACCATCAGAAGATCAAGTAGCTCATAGAAACCAAATTACAATGGAGTATGGAAGATGGTGCTGTGTTTAGTCTGTTCTCAAATTGTGCAGCTTCTAACAGATTTACACCTGGATGTAGCCCCTAATCTCCTTCAGTAACCACTAAACATTGGGAAGGTTATGATTTAAGCACAACAGTGTCTACTTTTCTGTACCCTTTATTGATCTTGTATGCTTGGAAAAGATATAATTGTTATTCTCCCACCTAATGCATAAGAAATGGAAAGGTGGGGAAATCAAGTGACACCTGGTGGGCCCTCAGTAATGGGAAATGGTGCCTGTTTTTACCAACATAGAGATTTCCTATTGAGACTGTTATGATCTCTTTGACACTGTGAAAGAGGAATAATAAGATTTGGTTGTCGGAAGCAATAACAGAAGTGATTTCTTGCACTACATCGTTAAACTTGGAACTGATTCTCCAAGAAACTGTCCCTGGAAAGATCTCAAGGGTGTTTTCCAACCAGAATGATTCTATTATATTGATCCTGTTCTGGCAGGGGGATTGGACTGGATGATCTTTCACTATCTCTTCCAATCCCTAATGTTCTGTGATTTGCTGTGAAAGTTATAAACCCCAAATTTGGCAGGACAGCCATAGCAAACCACCTTTCTAAAAACAAAGAAGGACAAGATCTTTGTCCCTTATCAAATCATCTTTATCCTGTAATGCAAACACTGAGCTCCATCCTACTTTTTCTGAAGTATTTAATGCGGTTTTTTTCCAATTACAAAGGAATAGCTCTGTGTTTGATTCACATGGTGATAGCTTTCAGCTAACTTCTTGCTGTCTTCCATTTAGAGAGCTTGCTTCCTGCATCTGATCATGCTTATGTAGCAGATGATGTGGTTCTGGAACTATCAGAGGTGGAAGAAGTAACATCAGAAAGCAGCTGCCTTGCATCTGAGGACACCATGGAAGACTCAGGTGTCGTGAGCTCCCCATCTGACATCGTATCTCTGGATTCACAAAATGATGATGTGAAGTTGAGAGACATCAAGCTGTTCAATGGCTATATGGACTCAGCTGAGGTGGATGTGCTGCATGACACAGAGCCCTGCCCTGTGAAGAACCCCTTCAGTGACAGCATGGAACCTGACAGCGCTCCACAGAGGTAAACATGTATTTGCAACCAGCTTTTGGAAAATACCTTTCATGTCCCACTTGTAGGGAATAATGCAAGAAACCCAGCTTCTGCTTTCTTCTGTTCTTTCATAAACCAGTGCAGGTGCCAAGTGACTCCCAGTGAGAAGCTCGATGCCAAATCCCCTCTGGTGACATTCTTGTAGCAACAGGCAAAGGTCACTTTTCTGTTTGAACTTGTAGTTGCACTTCTTGCCAAAGCTCCCCTCCAGAGCTGATTTCTCCAAGAAGTCTGAAACAGTTTTGTGACAATTTGGTTTGGTTTGAAGTTCTGATTGTGTATGAAGAGCTTAAAGAGCTACCCTGTATCGGTCTACAAAAATAACATGCAGGTCATAACATGGAAAATTCATAAAATCCAATCAATTTCAGGCCACTGAGAGCCAGGTGGGAAAGGACTGTGTGTGATGGACTTCAGGGATCGGTTTGTGGGTGTGTGCTAACCTCCACTGACATTAGGCTTTGTGAAGGTTTTCGGCATATTTCCTTTTTTATTTCTGTTTTTGTTCATTTTTTTCATAAACATTTTTCTGCCATTTTTGCAGGAGAAAAAGCAAATACGAAAACCTGGAATTTAATTAGACACTGCCTTTGGAGCAGGAGTGACTCTGACACTGTTTGTTTGCCAAAACTCAAATAGTTGGTGGCAGGCTGTAAAGGGAACCCAAAGTTTATAGGACTTTGCAAACGCAAACTTGCCAAATAAGAATCTGTGCCTGCAGCAAGGAGGGTGGCCTGGTAATACTGACAGGGATCTGCTCTGTGTGATGCTGGGAATAATGGGAACAGGGCCAGAAATTCCTCTGAATTTTCAGCTGATACAAAGTCTGCGCTTTCTGGTCTCTCCCCATTCAGCTGCTAATCTGTAGCCCCTTCATAAGCGCATGTATCATGCCCTAGTTATTTCCTTCCACGCATATCTGAGAGCAAACTTCATCTTGGATCGTGCAGTGTGCAGTAAATGATGGATAAATAAGGTCAAAGTCAGTGTGTAACCTATCAGCTTTTCTTTTTCCATCGGCATCGACGGGAAGAAGATCAAGCCTCCCTTGGGTACATGTTTGGCAATATGTTTTCTTGTGTTTTGTCTCTTTTCAGTTTCTGGAGCCCTGATGCAGTCTCTGTTTGGAGGATTAGATAGACCAGTATAGTAACTACAATTAACATTCCAGACCTGAGCCATAAAAGCAACCCATTAATTTCAGTAGACTTATTACACTGATTCTTGTGAGATGGCTGAGATACCCCAAATTTCCTTAAAATGCAGGGTGTAAACTGGTTAGGAGAACACACACACACGCGCGTGCGTGCTTAGGGGCAGTGGCAGGGGCAGAATTTACTCTGATGTTGAGCACATACTTCAAAGCACAGCCCTGTAAGAAAAGTATTAGTCAGCAAAAAATGCTGTGGATGTTTTCAGTCAAGTAAGACTGAGCGCAGGTCATGAAGGGGCACACACCGTCTTGGAAAACAGTGTCCTCTTCGTGTTTCACTTCCACTTACAAACCACACTTTTGCAACACAGGTTGTACCAGATGATCCTAGAATCACAGAACATTAGGGATTAGAAGGGACCTCAAAAGATCATCTAGTCCAATAGCCCTGACACAGCAGAACCACCTAGACCAAGTTGCACAGGAACATATCCCGGCGAGTTTTAAACGTCTCAAGAGAAGAAGACTCCACAAGTCCCCTGGGCAGCTCTTTCCAGTGCTCTGTCTCCCTCACTGTAAAGATACTCCTCATATTGATGTGGAACTTCCTATTTTCCAGCTTACACCCATTGCCCCTTGTTCCTATCATTAGATGTTACTGGGAAGAGCCTGGCTTCATCCTCCTGACACCCACCCTTCACATATTTCTAAACATTAATGAGGTCACCCCTCAGTCACCTTTTCTTCAAGCTCAGGAGACCCAACTGCCTCAGCCTTTCCTCATCAGGGAAGTGATCTACTCCCTTCATCATCTTCATGGCTCTGTGCTGGACTATCCAGCATCTCCACATCCCTCTTGAACTGAGGCTCCCACAACTAGACACAATATTCCAGCTGTGGTCTCACCAGGGTGGACTAGAGNAGCAGGTCAGTCCCCAACCTGTACTGGACCCGGGGTTGTTCTTGCCCAAATGCATAAATTCTTGTTTTTGTAGGGTGTAGATCAACTCTTGAGTGCAATCATGCTGAGAACATGAGTTTCAACTTCAGTGTTGGAACAGCTGCCAGTACACTAATAAAATCTGTTGGGAGCTCTGAAATATATGATACTACTTTCAGGACCAAGCTGGCCCTCTAAATTCCCAGACAAGTCAAAGTGCAATTCCTGTGAATAATTGTTAATGAGCTGTACCAAGCTCTAACTATTTCATAAGCTACAAAACTTTAAGGAAAATTTTATGTGAACGTTACTCATTCCTTTCTATCATCTACTCTATCAAGATCTAACTCAATTCTAGAAGGAGGATTGGAAGTTGAGGGAGCATGTTGTTACCATAAAGCAGCAGTGGATTGGAATCTTCCTTGAGTCTGAGCTCCACTGAAGCCAATTTGTTTAGTGACTAATTTAGCTAATGCTGGGGGAAAAAAAAGGTTCATCAGGAAAATGAAATATTTACATTGTCGTTTTGAGTTGACAAAAACTTGGGCTTTTCACCCAGTAGAATAACTAATGCCTGAAAGCTTGAACGGAGGAGGTTCCACATAAATATCTCATATTTATCTCATAGCGAATAAGGAACATCTTCACTATGAGTATGACAGAGCCCTGGAAGGGGCTGCTCAGAGAGGCTGTGTAGTCTCCTCTGGAGAAGTTTAAAACCTGCCTGTATATGTTCCTATGTGACTTGGTCTAGGTGATCCTGCTCTGGGAGGGGGATTGGACTAGATGATCTTTCGAGGTCCCTTCCAATCCCTAATGTTCTGTGATTCTGTGTTCCTTGCTTTAGTTAACTATATGTTTCGTTTTACATTCATTTTTCTTAGAGTTTCTGGAATTGGTTACTTAGGTGGCCTGGGTGGTCTCTGTGTAGCTGAAATGCCTAATAGAATTAGAGTATCACAGCAGGGTCTGTACCACATATGGTCAGGGCAATTGTGAGCATTAAACATGCAGTAGGTTTGTCTGCACATAGCTGCATAATAGGGTGCCTGGGTCAGAAATGGCACCAGGGGCTTTTGCACACACAGCAATGACAACCACAGCAGAGCTCGACTCTCCTTCAGTTCCCAGAGCGCAGAAACCAAAATTGCTAAAGGCAGGTCCCTGGATTCCAGGGTTTCTGAGCTGGGGTCTTTCTTTTATGGTTTTGTTTTCCAGTACGTGGGAGTACACATGACACCCTATGTGTTTTCTTTTGTGTGAGGATTCTTGTTCAAGTGATCTTAATCCGAATACACGTGTTAATTAGCATGTAGAGAACGTCAGCTCACGTGTCAAACAGGATTGTTTGACTAATCCAAACTAATCCAAACTAGGATTAGTTCTACCTTTGGCTCTGTCTCTAACCTGTTCAACTGTCTTTGTCTCGCTGCCTCTGATGGACCCTTCAGCCACTGGTTTTGTACAGTAGAAAGCACAACACAGCTATCGTATCTCATGATATTTTGTGCAGTGGCTGGTGGAGCAGAATCCAGAGCTCAGCTGGAGGTGCCAAGGGCTAACCCCTTATAAATAATTGACTCCATGCACCATTTGGCTGTGAATGTTTTAATATTAACTGCTGACTCGGAACAGTGTCCTACAGAGCTCTCTTTCTTCAGATCCTACCTGACGGTTGATGTCTTTGTGTTGTGTATCTGTTCACCAAATTTTAATATATAGTGTTAAATGAGTAACAAGAAAACCACAGACAAGCTGAAATGTTGCTTATGTAGCACTTAGTGCATCTCATGATCTCACAGTGTTGCAACTCTGTCCTTCCATACCCCCTCCTTTCCCATCTCTTGTGTGGTGTCATCACGCAAGCTCCTAGGGGCATGGATCAGACGCTTTTACATGCCTATAAAGCATCATGCACACCTACTGTCTAGAACTTTATAAATAATTACACATTAAAAATTATGTTAAAATAATGTTATTAGGGATGCTAGGTCACACGTTCAGCGTTGGGTAATACTAACGTTGAGGCTGGCTGCATAACCTCAGATTCCCCCCTTTAACCTTAATTTTCCTCCTTTTATGTGTGTGATAGGAGATGTTCAAAACCCACCTGGACATGTTCCTATGTGCCTTGGTCGAAGGGGTCCTGCTGTGTCAGGGGGATTTGACTGGATGATCTTTTGAGGTCCCTTCCAGTCCCTAATGTTCTGTGATACTGTGATTACCAAAGTAAGGGTACCACCAGTGTTCACTCACGGGTAACACTGTATTCTGGAGGCAGTACTGTTTAATTTCCTTTTGCTCTTATCTTGCTCATCACACTAATACCCATGTGCCGTGCAGATGTGATCCATTCCTGTCTGCACAGAACTCAGGTGAAAGGAAAAGGTGGCAGTACCCTATTTTAGAGCAGAGCTGATGTGCAGAGTAGTGACCCGTCAGACCACACAGGTTCTCTTTTTAGAAGAGGACTGAGCATTGAATAGAATTTCATGTATCAGAATCACAGAATGCAGCTCTCGTTTTCCTCCAGAGTCTCTTCTTGGCAGATGTTTGACCATTTTGGCTGAAATAAAGGAATGGAATGATCATGGGCTTGGCACATACTGCTGCATTTATTTAGATGTGTTATTTCTCAGAGTTATAAGCAAATGAAATCAGGGTTTTAAGAGGGATCTTATGATTGAGTGGCTCCAGAGAAGGAAAAAAATAAGTTCAAATACAAAACATTTTCATTTTGAAAAGTTTTAAAATGCATTACAATATGTAACAGAGAAAACGATTTTAAAATGTGAAAGGATTATAAATCCAAATAGTTAGTTATAAAGCTAAATACATAGAGACTAGTTGCAAACAAAAAGATAAAATCCTTTCCAAAGAACTGAAAGTGATTTTTCCCTCCCTTGAGTTTCTGTTACAGTAGCCATGAGAGAGGAGTATTTTTTCACGTAAGCCAGCGGAGGGCATAGGGTGGGTGTGGGGGAATCCTCCTGAGATCAGTTTGTGCTGTGGGTCTGGACAGGGATAATCCCATTTCCTCCCTTTCTCTTGGAAGAATTTGTTAGCTTTGGCTGTAGTTGAGATAGTTAAAGCTACTGGGAAGAGAGGAGCCCTTTTCATTACCAGCCTGAGAAATACTTACTCTGTTAGGGTTTTGATTTTAAAACAAAAGGATAGGGCTGAGTGAACTTATTCCGCTTAATTTGCAGCACATTCGAATGCTCCAAGGGTTTTGTTTGCACTTGGGAAGGACAGGAGGGAAGAAGTCTGTAGTTAGGGAAAATTTAGCAGTGAATCTAGTTGGAGGAAGAGGGAAATACTATAGAGAGTAGCAGAAGGGAAGCAGGAAGTAAACAGAAAAACTGAAGGGAAACCAGCAGTCTGTATTTTCACCCCCCCACCCCCCTTGTGCATAATGATGATTCAAATCACTGCCTGGTGCTTGTAGCTATCTGAGAAATGCAGGGACGTTGTACTCTGTTATTTCTCCATAGGGTAAGATTTCCTGTAGGTGGGCAGGCTCATGTCTTACTTTTTGGAAACAGAAATGTAGTTTTAAAAGGGAGGAAGAGAGAGCAAGAGTTAAAGTGATAGGGAGGACTTAAGGGATGAAGAATGACTTAATTAAGACCCAGATGTCCGACAGATTTGCAAGCCTCTGCTCCTTACATAGTTTTGCTAATTTTGTTCCTTATCTTTGCTTTCCCTTTCCCCTTGTTCCAGAAAACTCTTTCAGTTTGGATATTGTCGTGCACTATTTTTGCTGGCAGATCTTCATCGAGGAAAGATACTAACGATATGATGGCTAAGCAATAGATACTCACAGTCATTATAGAGTAAGAATCTAGATTAGCTTTTTGTGTTAAAAAACTCTGTTGGAAAAGTGCTGGACACTAGAGAGCTGTAGAACATTTTACAGTGTTAGGGAGCAGCTTGGGTTGGTAAAGGTGTGGTGCTGGCTTCCAGGAGAGAAAGGTTCTGCTCTTTGCTGTGTTTCTTATTTTTCAGTGTAAGCCAAGAGAAGTTGTTTGCGCTCGCTGTGGCATCGTTTAACCCACAGTGTTCTAGTGCACAGGTGATGCAGAGCTCTAGTGCACAGGGTGGTGGTTGAGTCCCCATCTCTGGATGAGTTTAAAATTTAGACGCGTAGATGTAGTGTTGGGGGATCTGGTTTAGAGGTGATCTTGTAGAGCAGGATTGATGGTTGGATCTCAAGGGTGTTTTCCAACCTGCCTGATTCTATGATTCTGTGTGGCTGTATTAAGATTTTAAATCATGCTGGTCCAATTTCCTGACTGTTTCTGGCAACGCTGTCTGCTGCCAGCTGTTCTGTTGAGAGGCTATTGCCAGGGATCTGTGTGAGGAGAGAGACTTGCTTCCAGCTGCAGGGTAGCTACAAGCTGCTGCTTATGCAGTGGGATCCTAGAACTGACATATGTCAGGAGAATCTGAAAGCCTAAGTCACCCTGGTCTGAAATGAGCTTAGACATTTCTAGCACCAAAATAAAAAGTGATACTGAGCAACGCATTCTCTCTTGCTTTCTGTTTAGATTTTCTGATGAGTAGCCAAGGAGAGGGGCTTTAAAAAAACACCATAAATCCAGCTGCTGCTGAGAAACTCCTCTATTTTCCAACTGATCTGTGTGTGTAAGTCCTTATTTTTCACTGGATGGTGTTTCTGCTTGAAGGCGATACTGGAGCTTTGTCCTCTAGGGTTAGAAAATAGTTGATCTCTGATTATTTTTGTTCAGCACAGATGTAAGTGCAGCCTAAAGACCTGTGTAAGTTTAATACTGTCGCACAGATTTAGAAACAGAATGCAAACTAAATCTGATGAGGAGAGACTGAGAGAGCTGGTGCTCTTTAGTTTGACGAAGAGGAGGTTGAGAGGACACCTCCCCACTCTCTACAAGTACCTGAAAGGACTGAGGCAGTGTGGAGAGCTCCGGCAGGGGGGTTGGACTCGATGATCTCTTGGGTCCCTTCCAACCCCTAACATCCTATGATCCTATGATCAGGTCGTGAGGTGGATTGTGAAGTGGCTGTAGGATAGAAGCCCGAGCATAGTGGTCAATGGGACCGAGTCTAGTTGGAGGCCTGTATCTAGTGGAGTCCCCCAAGTGTCTGTACTGAGACCAGTACTATTCAATCTATTCATTAATGTCTTGGATGAGCGATTAGAGAGTACTGCTTGCAGATGACACAAAGCTGGGTGGGGTCACCGACACCCCAGCAGACTGTGCTGGCATTCAGTGAGACCTGGACAGGCTGGAGAGATGGACAGACAGAAATTTAATTAAGTATAACAAGGGTAAGTGTAGAGTCTTGCATCTGGGCAAGAACAACCCCAGGTACCAGTATAGGTTGGGGACTGACCTGCTGGAGAGCAGTATAGGAGAAAAGGACCTGGGGATCCTGCTGGACAGCAGGATGACCATGAGCCAGCAATATACTCTTGTGGTCATGAGGGCCAACGGCATCCTAGGGTGGATCAGAAGAGGGATAGTTAGCAGATCAAGAGAGGTTCTTCTCCCCCTCTTCTCTGCCCTAGTGAGACCGCATCTGGAGTATTGTGTCCAGTTCTGAGCCCTTCAGTTCAAGAACGACACAGACCTGCTGGAGGGTGTCCAGCGCATAGCAACAAGGATGATGAAGGAAGTGGAACACCTTCCTTATTAGGAAAGGCTGAGGGAGCTGGGTCTCTTTGGTTTGGAGAAGAGGAGACTGAGAAATGACCTCATTAATGTTGACAAATATGTGAAGGGTGGGTGTCAGGAGGATGGAGCCAGGCTCTTCTCTGTGTCATCTAATGACAGGACAAGCTGGAACATAGGAGCTTCCACATAGATCTGAGAAGGAACTTCCTCCCAGTGAGGGTGACAGAGCACTGGAATGGGCTGCCAAGGGGGTTTGTGGAGTCTCCTTCTTTGCAGAAGCTTAAAACCCACCTGGATGTGTTCTTGTGTGACTTGTTCTAGGTGATCCTGCTGTGTCAGGGAGATTGGACTAGGTGATCTTTTGAGGTCCCTTCCAATCCCTAATGGTCTGTGATTTTGTGTGACATTGTGGAGAGGTTGGGGCTGGTCTCTTCTCACAAGAAATTAGTGATAGAACAGGAGGGAATGGGCTCATGTTACACAGGGGATGTTTAGACTTGATCTTAGGAAGAATTTTTTTCCCAGAAAGAGTGGTCAGGCACTGGAATGGGCTTCCCAGGGAGGTGGTTGAGTTACCATCCCTGTGTGTGTGTTAAGATGGTTTGGATGAGGTGTTGAGGGATCTGGTTTAGTGGTGAACTGGGTATCTGGTTGTACTCGATAATCCCAGGGGTCTTTTCCAACCGAAGTAGATGCATTTCTTCTTTCCAGAATTTGTGTAAGAGAACATTGTGGATTGGTTTTGAAGAGAAGTAGTTTGGATACATGCATGTGGGTTAATGTAACTCCCCTGTATCAAACTGGAAAGACTGTTGGCACTGGGACAGGACCCAATATGAAGCTCCAAAGCCCAGTATGATGTAAGCATACAAGCTTTCCACATCAGTCTGAGCTGGCTGCATACTACAAACATAGGAGGGGCCGAAAGCTCTCAGCGTCCACTGAACTGCCTCAAGGCAGTACCTCTGTTCCTGAATGTGATGTTGCACCATGTGCCTGTCTGGATGAGACTGTTCTTTGTAACGTCTCTGTCTTGCCTCCCCAGAGCCACCTTCTCAAGTCTTTAGACACAATAAACAGAGCGCAAACTGAGTGAAGCTTTCGGGTCCTGGTCAGTTAAGCCAGGCGATGCTTACTGTTCACAGAATCACAGAACATTAGGGATTGGCAGGGACCTCGAAAGATCATCCCGCCTGCTGCCACTCGAGCACAGGCCTCTCTGTCTTCCATGTTATGTCTACCAGCTGCAGAAAGATATCTTTAATGTCCTGCAGCATTTCAAATGGCATCAAGTGCCTAAGTCCAGTTAAATGAATTGTCCTTGGTCCTTCCTCTGCATTTTCTATAGGCCAGTGTTGTACTCAAACAGATGTGGTAGAAGTTGTGGTCTCTACCTCTGATACCACATGTACAGCTGACCAGAACTCCTGGAAGTGCTCAGTGAGACTCAGATCAATGTTATCATTGCAGACCCCCAAGTAATGCTGGTCTAACTATAACAAAACTTGGACAGTTTAAAAGCAGTAGAAGGGATTTTTACTAGGGCCTGTGGTGACAGGACATTGGGTGATGGCCTGAAACTGGAAGAGAGGAGCTTTAGAATGGGTATTAACAAGTTCTTCACCATAAGGGTGTTGAGGCACTGGAACAGGTTGCCCAGGAGGCTGTGGCTGTTCAATCCCTGAAGTGTTCAAGGCCAGGGTGGATGGTACTCTGGGTAACCTGATCTGGTGAGAAATATCACTGCCCATGAGAGGAGGGTTGGAACTAGAAGATCTGTGAGGTCTGTTCCAGCCTAAACCATTCCATGATTCTATGAAAATGGCAGCTGTCACTGCAAACCCGCTTGTGAGACAGCATTTCCAGATAGGTTCATCAGATCATTTTCTCTCTTTCTTTAAATGTGAACCCTCATAAACGTCTGTCTCCCACGGTACTAATTTGATGAAATGCTACTGTAGTTTTCAGTTCATCTCCAGCTGTGGGAATGATTGCTGAGGAGTAACTGTGCTGCAGCCTGAGCTCAGAGGAACACGAAGGGCTGTAGTTTGTTAGTCAGTTTGTTCCATCCTGTGCTCTTGTACAAATCTCTGCTTGTCTGCTTAAGGAATAAGCGTTCAGGCTTCCAGGAACTGGGCATTTTTGCCATTTCAGCCCTGGGCTGAAGGCTCACCAGCGTTTTTTAGCACTTCATGTTTTACTGGAAAGGCGACATAAAGGTTATCAAGTTGTTAACCAGGTCACAGAAAGTGTGTGTGAGAAAATACCACTGGTAGTGTTTGTCCAGAATGTAAAACTCGGTATCAGAATAAGGCAGATTTTTCTTGGGATCTGGCCAAAGCAGAGCTGTCAACAAAAGAAAAGTGTTCACGGTTGGGAGGGAAAAGGCTGGGAAAAAAACTAGAAGCCCCTTAGTTCTCTTTTCCTAAAAAAACTTTGGGGGTTTGGTGTTGTTTAGCCTGGAGAAGAGGAGACTCGGGGGGGGGACCTTCTTCCTCTCTACAATTCCCTGAAGGGAGGTTGTAGTCAGATGGGGGTCAGGCTCTTCTCCCAGGCAACCAGTGGCAGGATGAGAGGGCAGGGCCTGATGCTGCCAGGGGAGGGTTAGTATGGATGTTAGGAAGCCCTTCCCCCCAGAAAGGGTGATCAGAGCCCGGAGTGGACTGCCCAGGGCAGTGGTGGAGTCCCCGTGCCTGGGGGTGTTGAAGGACAGAGTGGCTGTTGCTCTTAGTGCCCTGGTCTGGCCAATGTGATGATGTCAGGTCCTGGGCTGAGCTGGATGAGCTCAGAGGGCTTTTCCAGCCTCAGTCATTCTGTGTAATTCTGTAATTCTGTGTTGTGAGAAAGAGTTGTATTGGAAATATTTATCAATCATGTGAGTTACTGGAAACTACCAGACCCTCACCCCACAAAGTATGTGCCACATTCTAAATCCCCCATGCTAAGAATTGTAAGGAAGCCCTGTGGTAAATCTGTGCTCTCTGGCTTGCTGTGGAGGTGAGTTTGCAGATGGACTGAACAAAAGCACTTTAGAGATCTGGAAATGCAAAAGAAAAGATCTGCTGCTTCTGAAGCTCCCTCAGTACGAGCAAATTGGAATCTTTTCTTTTTCACTGACATTGTTCTCTTTGCTGCAGAAAAGTCCTGTGAACTGGATGTTATTATCCCAGTTGTCTAGATAAAGAGATTGAAACAAAGATTGACAGGCAAATTACATGTAGTTGCTGCAGAAGTGGACAGAGGATAATGAAAGAGACCTCTGCTGACTGTTGTGCCTATGAAGGAGAAGATAATTTTGCTATAAAGCATCACTAAAAAATTCCTGTTGATTGACATAAGGAACTAGTTGGTCTGGGCCGTGGAGCTACAGAGCATGTTCAGAGCCCAGGCATCCCTCTGCCAGTCCCAAATGTTTTCTCCTAGATAAATGATCTGTAAAATGCTCAAACCACTGGTTCCTGTTCTTTCCCAGAGCGTGGGTAACCTTGTAGAATAGTCAGGCAATAGGAAGATAAAGTCTGGTACCAGAAAGCTGGTGACCTGGCATGGCTTTCATGAAATTAGATCTCATTTTCTGGCGGATACAGGTTCACACATTATTCTTCCAAGGTTTTGGAAACAACTTCTTCTCAGCAGCTTAGAGAAACAGTCTCAACAAGTCAAGTATTTGCTTCCAGCTGTGCACAGCTATCCCACAAGAGCAGCTTTGTGAAGAAGAAAGCAATATTAGCTTTCCGTGCTACACAGACCTGTTGCATAGTTGGTGTGTGTCCAGTTCTGGGCCCCTCAGTTCAAGAAGGACACAGAGCTGCTGGAGAGAGTCCAGTACAGAGCAACGAGGATGATGAAGGAAGTAAAACATCTCCCTGATGAGGAAAGGCTGAGGGAGCTGGGTCTCTTCAGCTTGGAAAAAAGGAGAATGAGGGGTGACCTTGTTAATGTTTATAAATATGTGAAGGGTGGGTGTCAGGAGGATGGAGCCAGGCTCTGCTCAGTGGCAGGGGGGTTGGAGGAGTTGATCTTTCGAGGACCCTTCCAATCCCCAACGCTTTGTGATTTTTCAAATAGTGTCTGGTAAGCCACCAAAAAAAAGTCTGGCATGTCGTACTGTGCTGGTGAGGGTTTTATTTTGAAAAAGGCAAATGTGCTTTGCCTGACCAAGATTAGTTCAAGCATGGCTAGAATGGAAAATTATTTTCTCAATAGCCTGATCAGAAAAGCACAACATAGACAACAGAGTCACAGAGGATGATATTTTAAATTCAGGTGAGAAACATGTCACTGGAAAAATTAAATTGCCCAGTGTGGAAGTATAGCTTCAGTGACTTAGCTAGGAAAGCTCTGTTGGTCAAGACTTTGCTTCCTACCAAACAGGTCTGTTGGGTAACAGGTTGTCATGCATTGTTAGGGGTTTGAGTTTTTTTACTTTAGTGAATTTCTTTGTTAGAAATGTTCTTAGTTCCATAAGCCAAGCCAGCATTTGGCACTCATTCTGATTTCAGATCTGTTTTGGTTCGTTGTACAGCTTGATCAAAAACGGTGGAGCTCTTTTCTGGCAAAATCAGACCACTTGATACGTTTGCAAACAACCTTCAAGATACAAATTTCTCTGTTCTCCTCTCTTCCATCCCCTCAGGATGCAGAGTTACTGCCTAACAGTATTGACATGTGTTTATTTTTCATTACCATGCAATTTTGATTTAATTAAGGTGCAGATATGTTGCACAGTGGGTGCACCGGATGGCTGCTGGTCTGCTTTAAAATTTTACAGACACACAGAATCACAGAACAATAGGGATTGGAAGGGACCTCGAAAGATCATCCAGTCCAATCCCCCTGCCACAGCAGAACCACCTAGACCAGGTCCCACAGAAAGATGTCGGGAAGAGTTTTAAACATGTCCAGAGAAGGAGATTCCACAACCCCCCTGGGCAGCCTGTTCCAATGTTCCATCACCCTCACTGGGAAGAAGTTCCTTCTCATATTGATGTGGCATCCCCTATGTTCCCATTGCCCTTTGTCCTATCATTATATGTCACTGAGCAGAGCCTGGCTCCATCCTCCTGACACTCACCCTTCACATATTTATAAACATGAATGATGTCACCCCTCAGTCTCTCTTTCTCCAAGCTAAAGACATCCAGCTCCCTCAGACTTTCCCCATCAGGGAGGTGTTCTACTCCCTTCATTGTGTTTGCGGCTCTGCACTGGATTCTTTCCAGCAGTTCTGTGTCCTTCTGGAACTCAGTGGCTCAGAGCTGGACACGATATTCTAGATGCAGTCTCACCAGGGCAGACTAGAGACCTCTTTTGATCTGCTAACCAACCCCCTTCTGATCCACCCTAAACATTTATTCTGGCTTCTACTGTGCTTCTGCAGCTCAGGTGAAGCACATCCTTCCCAGTGAAGCCAGACCATTGTTTTTTGACAGGCTCATCCTCATCTTTTGGTTGCTGGAATGCCCATGCAGCTCAGAGATCATCCCCAGATGTGTGTGTCAGGGTGGTGATGTCTGTCTCTAAGGCCTCATGGCACAACTTGCTCAAACAGGTGGTTGATGCCCCATTCTAAGAGATACTCAGGATCAGGTTGGATGGTGCTCTGAGCAGCCTGATCTAGCAGAAAATGTCCCTGCTTGTTGCAGGCAGGATTGGACTAGGTAGTCTCGACAGGTCCCTTCCAGCCCAAAGCATTCTGTGATTCTGTGTTTTCCTGCTCTGGGGAATGAGCAGCAGAGTGGAACCAAAGGGGCTGGAGTGCTCATGTATTTCAGACCATCAGCACAAAGCAAAAAGAGAGGAAGATCCAACCTTTCCTTACTCTGTCATTTAGCAGGAGAGCTGAAGACATGGCCTTGGTGAAGCATGACTATGAGGATGGGTTCATTGCTGCACAGCTCCAACAGACTTTAGCTGGGCTGGATGAAGATTTAGAAGGTAGGGAATTGTGTTACCTCTGAAATACAAAACAGAGAGGTGTGGCCAGGAGATGCAGAGTCAAACTGTGCTCTGCTGCATCCGCACGTTTCTCACTAAGATCACTGCACACAACAACCCCCAGGTCTGAGGTAGTATGTGGTCCACCCCGAGTGGCTGCCCTGTCTTTGCTTTTGGGGAGGCTGCTCTCTATAAACTCTTACTGAGGACTTTGCCAGCTGCTGATCAGATTGTCAATGCATTTCAGTCTGTGATACCAAAGAGAGATGAGCAGCAGTATATGACCCCATCGTATGGACCAGATTTCATGTCATTTCCATTGACTTCAGTGAAGCTAGATCAGTTGTGAATTTAGCTCTGTGTTTAATGAGCAGCTCCTCCGTTTTGTCTTTTCCCATAACAAAGTGGAGAAGGGAAGTACGTTTTTGTGCCCAGTGCCTCTTCTTCCTAAGCACACGTATTTTACAGTTAAAACTCAAAAGCCATAAAAGAAACAGTGGGGAGAGGGTACAATGTCATATTGTGCTTCTCTCTGTCCTACGGTGATGGTTTGTCACCAGATGGTGTCGAACACTTCTGTAAAATTTCCCATCTTTATTTCAGTCCCTTTGCAGTCTATTTGATCCTGATTTCATTTCTGTGAGGTCTCCAGTACTGCAGTTTCTTAGCCACTGCTTTGTAACCCTTGATTTATACCAACTTTAAGAGGAGAGTTGCACAACAAGGCTTTTGGAGTCACTGGTAGTGAAGGGTGAGAAGAATGAAGACAAAAACACAAGTAGTGTTTCTTTGTTTGCCCACTGGAGGAAATCCTTCAGCTGGGCTGTTATTACTAGCCAGGTCTGGGAAACTTAATTTGGAGCTGCTCACTGTTTCTCAGAAATGTTTCTGCTTTGGAGTCATGTGGTGAAATGTTTATCGCCGAGAGAAGTTAGTCAAAGATAAGGTATGAACAATAGATTAAATTCTGCTTTCAGCTGCATTTGTGTGTTTCCCACTGGCTGAAGCAGGAGGACTGCAGGAATATTTGGCTGATCGTAATCAGCAACCAGACAATAAAAAGGACCCAGATCTCTCCTTTTTTGTAATACAGGCATAAATATATTCCTGTAATTCAAACATCTGAGCCACTGGACCTTGTGCTGGCTGCTTGCTTAAAGTCACATTACCCTAAATACTTCATGTGTGTGATATTGCTGTTGTACATGTGTTTTGCAGCACTGGATGGTGTCAGTGACTCTGAGTACAGCAGCAAAGTGCTGAGCCCACGTATCAGAAAATTTGAGGCTGTCCCAGATCTTACTGCTTGTGTTCCAGTAACTGTCATTGATGATGCTCCAGAAGTTTACTCCTCTAACTTGGCTGAAAATCCAGAGACAGAGATGAGGCTTTCACCAAATACTTCGTCTGACTCTGCACATACAGGGAATTTTACAAACAAAAACAACAATGCAGGTTCTTTTGATAAGGGATACACAGATGGAGGAGCTGTGTGCATCTCCAAGGACCTAATACATCAGCAGCCATCCGAAAATGAATTCAGTCATTTGCCTGTGGAACAGAAGAGAGATATGTTTGAATCACTCACATCCTCTTTTGAAAGAAGAAATGAAAGGAGCTTAAGACTAGAGACCTCCCCCAAGCATGGTGTCAGGTCTGAAGAATATGGATCTAAACCAGCTCCGTCTCACTCCAAGGCCACAAGTGAAATCAGTACAACAAAAGATAAGCTAAATCCACTTAATGAATGCAGGGAAAAGTCTTTGAAAAAAAGTAAATCAGAATTAGAAATCAAATGGCCACCAGTAAAAAGAACTGAAGTAGAACAAGCCCCATCAACACCTGCCTGGTGCCATCGTGTCCAGAATTCAGGATCAAACTATGAACCTAAAATGGGTCTGACAACCTTTAAAGTTATCCCTCCCAAACCTGAAGTAAAACATTTTGATAGAGGAGTTTCACTCTCTACTGGTGCCATTAAAATAGATGAACTAGGTAATCTTATAGGCCCAAACACTGGTGCCAGTAAGTACATCCCAGGTACCTCTACTTACGAAAGTGAGGAAATTTGTCTTGGAAAAGTGAAGGCATTCTGGAAGTCAAGTTCTATGGAAAAACAGAGTGATGACTCCATTGAGCATCTTCTTAAAAAGTCAACAGTTACCACAAACTCTAAGCCCTTTGCTATAAAACAAGAACACAAACCTGTCTGTCTTCCAGCTTCGAAACCTACAGCACCACAAACTGTTATTATGCAGGTAGCTGAAAGACAGTCTGAGAATGAAAGGTCCAAACCACCTCTTCCATTTACACAGTCTCAGGTTACACCATTAGTGGCCCCATCCACTAATAAAGACAAGCTGGAGCTTCCATTTGTAAAGCCACACAGGAGAACATCAAGTCAGTATGTTGCCTCTGCCATTGCAAGACACATCAGTGCAACAACCATTAAATCTGACTCCATGGAATGTCAGGAGAAAGGTGAAGATAAGCAAGAGGCAGAAGAGGTTAAAACTGAAGTGGAAGTTTCGCCATCACCAAAACGATGTGTTATTGTGGCCAAATACAGCCCTGTGGAAGCAGACTCAGCAGAAACAAGGGAAACACTTGGGAGTATTTTTACTTGCAGTCAGAAAGCATCCCACAGGTTTACACCTGGTGTCGAGAACAAAGTAGTTAGCATCAGGGCACCAAATCCAGCAACTTCTCTGGGGTTCTATAAAAAGAATGCCAGTGTCCCACTTAGTAAATCCTCTTCAAAGGATAACAACAGCACAGAAGACAATAATGGTTTAAACAGCAAACAGAGTCTAGCAGAGAAAAAGACATGTCCTTCGCTTGACCAGAAATGTGAGACTCCGCCCCATAGTAATTCAACCTCATCTCTCAAGCTTACTGATCTCCAGGGAGTCCCGGTCTCTTTCAGCTCATCATTGCGAGTCCCTAGATGGCCTCCTGCTAGTGGCACGCAAGTGAGTTCACTCAAAGCGTCCCCTGAGCTGAACGGCGCAGCAGCAAGCCCAGAGTCAGAGCAGGAGGGAAAGCCTGAGGATTCAGATATTAGTGCCCTCAGCGAGCTGGATGTTAATGTGCAGACCAATATCTTTGGACCAAAGAAGAAGTTTAAGCCTGTCGTTCAAAAACCAATTCCAAAAGACACGTCGCTGCACAGTGCCCTAATGGAGGCCATTCAAACAGCAGGAGGAAAAGAGAAACTCAGAAAGGTAAAGTGGAGACTGTTCTGTAGCCTGTTCAGACTGCAGAGCCTTGTATTCACCCTGTCAGACACCAGGGGTTTTGTAACTGGTCCAGTTGCCGGGGAACTGGAGTACATAAGGCATCTGAAATATTTATAATGGCAAAACACAGCGCAAGCCTCTGCTGCGTCTGTTCGTCCTGGGTGTTATGTAACACCAGAAGAGGCAGAGGGTGCCGAGATGCTGCATGAGGCAGAGGTAACTGAGGTTAGTCTGAGAGCCCACGTTCACTGTGTTACGTAAAAACAGTAGCACATGGCGTGGAGGAAACTGAGAAATACCTGCGGTGGAAGAAAGCTACGCTTTGGATTACCAGCTGATACTAGTTTGACACTTGTATGGCCTTCATGCTCAGGGGCTCTGAGGCTGCCTCTGAATGCAGCTTCACCACGTACACATGTCCTCAGCATTCCCTGTAAGGCTTGTTCAAAGCCCCAAAAGACAAACGGAGCAGTCTCCATAGTTTGCATTCTGCTCCTAGTGCCAGAAATATTTTTAACAGTGTTTCCAAGCTATCTCTAAGTAAATATCTAATAACAACGTGAAGTTTCTTCTTCTCATGCCCTAGGTTTCAGACAGTGCATTAAATGGCAGTTACAGGAAACCCTCCTATGCTGAGCCAGACAATCAGCGCTCAGCCCTGCTTGCAGCAATTAGGGGCCACAGTGGCACCTCAAAGCTGAAAAAGGTAAGAAAACAGAATGGTGAGTGATCTTTTAAATGCAGCCTATTCCTCCTGTAGAGAGGGTTTTAAAACTCTGGTACACCACCAGCCAAACGGTGTGCTGCAAAGAGAAGAGGGAGAAGGGATGCAAACCCAGATCTGACTTAGATAGCACAGCAGGGGTAATCCCGTCCTCTGCTGTAGAACTTAACAGCTTTTCAAATGGTGTGCTTTTAGCACATAAAGGAGTACACAAAGATCCTCTACACAAATGTGCACAGGAGACACCAAATGTTCATCTTTCTAACACGTGGATGGAGGCTATCTTGTACTTCAGGAGTGTGGAGTTACAGTAATGTATCTGTATTAGCAACCCCAGGTATCAGTGTAGGGTGGGGACTGACCTGTTTGAGAGCAGTTGGGAAAAAGGGACCTGGGGGTCCTCGTGGATAGTAAGTTGACCGTGAGCTAGCAATGTGCCCTTGTGGTCAAGAAGATCAACAGCATCCTGGGGTTGATCAGAAGAGGGGTGGTTAGCAGATCAAGAGAGTTTCTCCTCCCCCTCTACTCTGCTCTGGTAAGACCACATCTGGAATATTGTGTCCAGTTCTGGGCCTCTCAGTTCAAGATGGACACAGAGAGAGTCCAGCGCAGAGTCACAAAGATGATGAAGGGAGTGGAGCATCTCCCTGCTGAGGAACGGCTGAAGGAGCTGAATCTCTTGAGCTTGGAGAAAAGGAGACTGAGGGGTGACCTCATTAATGTTGATAAATATGTGAATGGTTGGTTTAAGGAGGATGGAGCCAGGCTTTGCTCTGGGGTATGTAGTGATAGGACAAGGAGTAATAAGTATACACTGGAACATAGGAGGTTCCACATCAATATGAGAGGGAAGTTCTTCCCAGGGTGACAGAGCACTGGAAGGGGCTGCCCAGGGGTGTTGTGGAGTCTCCTTCTCTGGAGACATTTAAAACCCACCTGGATATGTTCCTGTGTGACTTGGTCTAGGTGGTCCTGCTGTGGCAGAGGGATTGGACTAGATGATCTTTCAAAGTCCCTTACGATCCCTATTGTTCTATGATTCTATGGTACAGCTTTCTCCCAGCCTGAGAGCAGTATGTTTTAGGCAGCAGCAGCATCTTCACACCTGCTTAACTGCATTCTGCATTCATTGGCAATAAATGTAAATTTATGTAAAAGAGGCTGTGTCAATGAAGTGGTGGTGTATTATCACAGGGACTTTTTGGAGGACTTTCTTCTAGCAGAGAATCTTTTGCCATCGTGTTAAAGAAAGTTGCCTAGAAACCACACGCCTCGGTTTTCACCCCATGTCACCTGTGCTAGTTAAAGCACCATGTTTGTGTGTCTACAGAGTGAGACACACATGTGCTGTGAGGACAAGAGTAATACAGTATTGTGGTACATTAGGGATTGGAAGGGACCTCCAAAGATCATCTAGTCCAATCCTCCTGCCAGAGCTGGACCACCTAGACCAAGTCACACAGGTGGGTTTTAAACATCTCCAGAGAAGGAGACTCCACAGCCCCTTCCAGTGCTCTGTCACCCTGACTGTGAAGAAGCTCATGCTCTTTCTGTGTTACCTCAAATGTCCACGTGGCGTGATTCCCATAGTGTGTGTGTGTGCAGGGAATAGAATACGGGAGCTCTGCACGCAGATTATTTGATGGGAGAGAAATCCTCTCTCTTCATTGGAGAGGGTCTGTTTCCTCAGTTTCTCTGAGAAAGAAATGCTAGTGCAATCTGCTTGAAAACCGCCCACTTGGCACGTGATAGGGAATTTCCCAGTCAGCACCAAATCATGGTAATGACTAACCACTGATCACAATTATTACTAGTAATATTTTTGAGAGCAACAATATTTGTTGAGATGGTTAACAGAAAAGCTGCCTTAATCTGAAAGATTGCCTCCTCCCCCTGGATTCACAGAAAGGAGGATGAATTTCCAAGCTGATAATTCATACACAGATGTTAGCTGCAGAAATTCTACAGAAACATGCTTGGAAGAGCAGATTTGATTTTGTTTTCAGGGCTTTCAGGTAGTTCTCTCTGCTTCTCCTTTTTCTTTTAGTATGGCTGACAATTTTACTTTTAAGGGCTTTATTTTCAATGAAACCACAGTTGAGAGCAGAGATCTAGACGATCCTCCCTGTCATCTGACACTGTTTCAGTGCAGCCCAGACTGCAGAAAGTAATGAGATTCCTGGGTGACTACTGCAGTCTTAATCACAGAATCCCTCTGGTTGGAAAAGACCCCTGAGATCATCGAGTCCAACCGCCTTCTCTACCTTACAAGTTCACTCCTAAACCACATCCCTCAACACTTCATCCAAACCATCTTTAAACACAGCCATGGATGGCAACTCAACCACCTCCCTGGGAAGCCCAGTCCAGGGCCTGACCACCCTTTCTGGGAAAAAAATTCTTCCTAAGATCAGGTCTAAACCTCCCCTGTTGTAACTTGAACCCATTCCCTCTTGTTCTATCACTAATTGCTTGTGAGAAGAGATCAGCACCAACCTCTCCGCAACGTCCTTTCAGGTAGTTGTAGAGAGTGATGAGGTCTCCTCTCAGCCTCCTCTTCTTCAGACTGAAGAGCCCTAGCTCTCTCAGTCTCATATGATTTATTCTCCAGGCCCTTCAAGAGCCTGGAGAAGAGCCTTCCTGTCATCTGAGATTGTTTCAGTGCAGCCCAGACTGCAGAAAGTAATGAGATTCCTGAGTGGCTACTGCTACTTAATATATCATCCTGATTCTGAAACCCTCATGGTTGTCTCCAAATGCATGGCCAGTCCAACTCTCTCTTTTACTTTACATGACAAGAAGAGTTACAGGATGCTGGAGATCACAGTAAATAAAGGTCACGTTTCTGAGCCCCAGTCAGTGCCAAATCCTTGTTGCTGGTAATCAGCCCAGCTGAGTGATGGGAGTGAGTAGTACCAGATGTTCAACCCCGCGAACAAATAAAAGTTAGATGTGTTTTACATCATTCAAGCAAAATGTAGTCAGGGTATTGAAAGTGCATCAAATGGCAGATGATTACAGTCTAGTCGTGCTTGATATTAATCACCTCTTTTCACCACGTCGTGAGCAGATCTCATCAGTGGCCTCTGAGGAGCTGCAGAGTTTTCGGAACGCAGAACTCTCCTTGCAGAAGGCACAAGACCCTCAAGAAGAGAAGCTTTGTATCCCACCTGCCCCTGCCCAGCCACCACCGCCACCACCACCTCTTACTCAGCTGTCAGCAGCAGCTCCTCGACCTTCTGCCATGGCTGCAGGTAGCATGGTGGATGCCAGAGAAGCCCTGCTGGAGGCCATTCGCTCTGGTGCTGGAGCAGCAAAGTTAAGAAAGGTAAATGTACTTTTACATTTTGTTCTGGAGGAAACAACCCACAGTGCTCTGCCTTGAGTGCCACTGATAAGATGTTCTAGCTGCACATTTCTTACTTCCAACCAACAGACGCACCTGCACTGTTTTCTCTAACCAAACCAAAGATCAGGTGTGTCTTTCAAACCTTGGAACAGCTATTACAGCAGACTGTTGGGACTCAAACAAGCCTGTGCATATCTGGAGCTATATTAACAGTCAGTACCTTTGCAAGAGAATGCCAAGAGCATCAATACAATTTCAGAAAACATCTTCTTGCCCTTTTTATTCTCATGAAGCTGAGATAATAGCAGATGTCCTTCAGACAAAGTGAACCTAAGAAAAATGGGGACTTGGGGGTTCTAACTGACAGGAAGATGAATATGAGCCAGCAGTGTGTCCAGGTGTCCAAGAAGGCCGATGGCATCCTGGCTTGAATTAGAAATACTGTGGCCAACAGGAGTAAGGAGCTTGTCGTTTCCCTGTGTTCAGCACTGGTGAGGCCACATCTTGAGTGTTGTGTCCAGTTTTGGGAACCTCAATACAAAAGAGATGTGGAGGTGCTGGTGCAGGTGCACAGGAGGGCAACTAGGCTGGTGAAGGGCCTGCAAAATAAGTCTTATGAGGAAAGACTGAAAGAGCTGGAGCACTTTAGTGTGAAGAAGAGGAGGCTGAGAGGAGACCTCAATCAATCTCTACAACTACCTTATAGGGTGTTGTGGAGAGGCTGGTGCTGGTCTCTTCTCGAAAATAATTAATGATAGAACAAGAGGAAATGGGTTCAAGTTACAATAGGGGATGTTTAGACTTGATCTTAGGAAGACTTTTTTCATGGAAAGGGTGGCCAGGCACTGGACTGGGCTTCCCAGGGAGGTGGTTGAGTTGCCATCCCTGGCTGTGTGTAAAGATGGTTTGGATGAGATGTTGAGAGATGTGGTTTAGAGATGAACTTGTAAGGTGGGGTAGCTGGTTGGACTTGAGGATCCCAGAGGTCTTTTCCAACCAGAGGGATTCTGTGTGAAAAATATCAGACTCAGAAGCAAAAGTGTTTTTTCCTAATTTCAGTGGTTGGTCCTAGCCTTGATTCACCCTGGGTAGTTGCCCCTGGTGAGAGCTGTGATTAATGTGTCCAGTTCTGGACCACTCAGTTTAAGTGGGATACAGAGCTGCTGGAGAGAGTCCAGTGCAGAGCCACAAAGATGATGAAGGGAGTAGAACACATCTCTGATGAGGAAAGGCTGAGGGAGCTGAGTCTCTTGAGCTTGGAGAAAAGGAGGCAGAGGGGTGATCTCATGAATGTTGATAAATATGTGAAAGGTGGGTGTCAGGAGAACGGAGACAGGCTTTTCTCAGTGTCATCCAATGATAGGACAAGGGGCAGTGGTTGTGAGCTGAAACAAAGGAGGTTTCACATCAATCTGAGAAGGACCTTGTTCGCAGTGAACGTACAGAGCACTGGAAGGTGCCTCCTATGGGAGTTGTGGCATCTCCTTCTCTGGAGACGTTTAAAACCCTCCTGGATACGTTC
Source organism: Rhinopomastus cyanomelas (assembly GCA_013400115.1). NCBI lineage: Eukaryota > Metazoa > Chordata > Aves > Bucerotiformes > Rhinopomastidae > Rhinopomastus > Rhinopomastus cyanomelas. The sequence goes on from VXBP01008537.1 coordinate 215,885, forward strand.
CTGTGTGACTTGCTGTGGCAACGGGACTGGACTAGGTGATCTTTCAAGATCCCTTCCAATACCTAATATACAGTGATACTGTTGTACTGTGACTTTGATCCAAAGACTTTGAGGAGTGTCCAAAACAGGTGTCATTTTCCCAACACATTACGTAGCTGATGTAACTCTAAGTGTGTGTATTTACACACAGCTTTAACCTTGCTGACTTTACAATAATTCAAATCGCTTTTAAATAATTGTTTCTGATAAACCAGAAATCCCAGAGAATCATACAAATGGCACCAACAAATCAGTATTTCAGGAAGCTTGTCGTCATCGTGCAAGCGGAAATCTGGATGTGCAGTTACTTTGCACGTGAGCAATGCCACCTGTATCATGCACACCGTGACGAGGAGTGGCAGAGGTCACTTGCGTTACTCAGCCCAAAAAGGGCTGAGGGGTGACTGCATTGCAGTCTGCAACTTCCTCAAGGCATGGGGCAGTGGAGTAGGTGGTGTGCTGTTCCCTCCAACACTTCTCTTTCTGGTGTGCAGCCACAGCACACAGGGGAATGGAGCAAAGCTGTGTCAGGGGATGTTCAGATGGGGCATTAGAAAAAGGTCCCTCACTGGTTAGTTGCTGGAAAAGGCTACGCAAAGGGTGTCTGCACAATGCTCCTAGTCATATGGTTTAGATTTAGGCAGTCCTGTGGAGAGCAGGGAGTTGGTCTTTATGATCCTTGTGGGTCCCTTCCAACTTGAGATAGTCTGTGATTCTAAGACTACAAGTCAGGAAGAACTCATACTCCAGATGAGCCAGCATGTGCCCCTTTGGCCAAGAAGGCCAACGGCATCCTGGGGTGGATCAGAAGGAGGATAGTTAGCAGGTTGACAGAGGTTCTCATTCATCTTGTGTCCAGTTCCAGGGTACTCAGTTCTAGAAGGATGCGGACATGCTTGAGGGAGTCCAGCGCAGAGCCACAAAGATCAGGAAGGGAGCAGAGCATCTCCGTGATGAGGAAAGGCTGAGGGATCTGGGTCTCTTGAGCTCGGAGAAGAGGAGACTGAGGGGTGACCTCATTAATGTTGATAAATATGTGAAGGGTGGGTGTCAGGAGGATGGAGCCAGACTCTGCTCAGTGGCATCTAGTGATAGGACAAGGGGCAGTGGATGTGAGCTGGAGCATAGGAGGTTCCACATGAATATGAGAAGTAACTTGTTCCCAGTGAGGGTGACAGAGCACTGGCACGGGCTGCCCAGGGGCATTGTGGAGTCTCCTTATCTGGAGACATTTAAAACCTGCTTGGATATGTTCCTGTGCAACTTGGTCTAGGTGGTCCTGCTGTGGCAGGGGGATTGGACTGGATGATCTTTTGAGGTCACTTCCAGTTCCTAAAGTTCTGTGATTCTGTGATCAAGAACATGTCTCCAAGGAGTGCTGCAGTTTTATAGGCAGGGGCTGGCAGGTGGTTTTGTGCTGGGGCTGAGGCAAATTTGTTCTTTGTTTTGCCTCCTGTGTCAAAGATCTATGATGATGTGATTTGGAGATGTGAGAACAGAGCTGTTGTGGGCTGTCCTTTCTAGGAAATCTGGGTTGCTGCAGATAGACAGCAGAGGAGTTAGTTCGGTTCAGGAGTTGCATCTGTTTTTCTTCTGTTGTCTTTCGAAGTTATCTGGGATGAGGGGTTCTGATGGTGAAGTAATTTATTTAGCTAATACTGTGGGGAACTGGGACAAATCTACATTGCTTTCTTACGAGTGACTCAGTGTGTGCTTATTTCTGAGGGTTTATTTGCGATGGAAGGAGATCAAACAGGGCTATCAGGGGAACCAAACGTAAAAAGCAACCCATTGCCCAGATAAGGAGCATCCGAACTAACACTGGAGCTTTATTAATGCCTGTGAAAAGGCAGCTCCTCCACTCCACCACCATTACACAGCTGTTTGCTAAAGTCATGAACTTTAAGGTTGAAACATCCACTGCGCAGGAAGGGAGTAGAGAAATTGCAGCAGGCTGACCTTGTCCTGCTGAGAGTCAGGTCTGCACCACACAGGCTGTGATGGGACCAGCCAAAACAAACCAGAACAACAAATAGGTGCGTGAAGACAATGCCCAGTGTAGCTCAGCCACTGTGTGCATAGGCCTCCTGGCTGCTCTTCAGTCCATTTCTTGGAGTACTGTGCCTACGTGGGCAAATAAATCATACTTTGTTTGGAAGAAATGGCTTCTAGTTGCTGTCCACAGGCTCTCAAAAGAAAATCTTTGTGGGTCCCCAGTCCAGTCATGCTGCTCAGTAAAATGGTTGGTCCCCAGTGCAGTGCTGTGCAGCGCAGAGACCTGCCAGGGTGCTTAGACAGACCATAGGTCCTGCCTAAGGGAACAGGCACAGACAGGTTACTGGAAGGGTATTGGCTTAGCAAACTGGGAAAGAACCTATCTGCACAGAAAGTAACGTTCAGTTTCCAGAATGGTCTGCTGAGGAACCTGACAAGTGGTTTATGTGTCCAGAGTGTAACAGCAAGTCAGGGAGATGGCATCAAGTAAAGCTGCTGACCCAAGGCTGACTGAATGCCTTTGGTGGTTAATTATCTTGGGAAATGAATGTTATTCACTAGCAAGGAGCTGGCTTCCCAGCCATGCAGTCTGACCTCCTAAGTGAAGGACAATCTGTTCGTCTAGGAAACAAGCAGCTGGTCTGAGACCTAATTTTGACTAACTGGCAAGCAAACCTCAGATCGCAGTACCCTTTGAGCTTCTGCTTTTAGAAGTGAGCTAATGTCTTCTTTTAAGTTGTATCAAGCAAGTTTAATCACAATTTCACATCAGAGAATCACAGACTCATCCCATTTGGAAGGAATCTCAAGAGCTCATCAAGTCTAACCCCCCCCCCCAACAACAGGACTGTCTAAAGTACATTGAACAGGGCTGCATCCAGGCAGGGTTTGAATGTCTCTAGAGAAGGAGACTCTACAGCCTTTCTGGGCAGCTTCAGCCAGTGCTTTGAGACTTACACTATCACAGAATCACAGAACACTAGGGATTGGAAGGGACCTTGAAAGATCATCCAGTCCAATCCCCCTGACACAGCAGGATCACCTAGACCAAGTCACACAGGAACATATCCAGGTGGGTTTTAAACATCTCCAAGAGAAGGAGACTCCACAACCCACCCTGGGCAGCCCCTTCCAGTGCTCGGTCACCCTCAATGGGAAGAAGTTGCTTCTCAGATTGATGTGGAACCTCCTATGTTCCAGCTTACAGCTGTTGCCCCTTGTGCTATCACTGGATGACACTGAGCAGAGCCTGGCTCCATCCTCCTGACACGCACACTTCACATATTCATCAGTATTAATGAGGCCATCCCGCAGTCTCCTTTTCTCCAAGCTGAAGAGACCCAGCTTTCTCAGCTTTTCCTCATCAGGAACGTATTCTGCTCCTTCATCATCTCTGTGGCTCTGTGCTGGACTCTTTCCAGCAGTTCTGCATCCTTATTGACCAGCGCAGCTAGAACAAAGCAGTTAAGCTTTCAGTAGTCTCAAAGATCTGCTCTGGCAGGGGGATTGGACCAGATGATCTTTCAAGGTCCCTTCCAATCCCTAATGTTCTGTCATGCTGTGATAAAGAGACCAAGCTTGAAACCAGCCCTACAGGAGAATTTTTGGTTAACAATGTAAACAGTTAAAGAACACCTTGAATAATCATGTGCTTTTGTATGTTGTAGGTCCCTCTGCTCGTTTGAATTGTGTACAAAGAACAGGTAATTGGAAAACCTAACCCTGTCTGCACCCATAATCATCATTCAAGGTCCGAAGTGGCAAAAACCCATCGTTTAGTTCATTTTCCTGTCTACAAGCCAAAATCAGTTGTAGTTAATTTTCTGTGTGTTCCTGCATAATGGTTCTAAGGGGAAAATAATGTTCCTCTTCTGTAAAGTTGCTGTGCCAAGGAATTGTGTTTTGCCTCTGAATATTTAAGGTTGCCAATAAACTATCCGTGTTGGCAGGTTAAAAAGAATCTAAACACTGTGCAGTCCTGTGTTGATACTTAATTTTGTTTATGGGCAAAATGAAAAGAGTTTGTTAGCTCTCTGAAAAGTAATCCTTCAACCTGTTAAAAAAGCATCATTGCTTCAAACTATTTACTTTCTTCCTCTTTGATTTGGAAAAGGGCTGTAAACAATTCTAAAAAAACTCACAGAAAATATTATGGTACAGAATGAAGGACTTGCATTGTCGTCTGCTGGAGTCACTGGGTTTTGACATTAGATGAGCATCACATCTCAGGTGGAGCTCGGAGAGAACAGGCAATCAATACTGAATGTGAGACAGTGTCTACTGTGGAGTTGCTGACGGGTTGTGACGTATGGAATGCCACCACGTGGACATATACTGAACCCTAGTAACGTTCATGGCACTTTAAAACCACTTGGACACTCTATTTGCAAGAGACTGTGAAGGATATGAATAAGATCTGGGGTATTGAATAGGAGTCCAAGATTCAAGATTCACTCCTGTGCTGCAAAGCGAAGCGAAGCTGGTTTGTATCAGTAACCAGGACTTGTATCGTCTCTTGTTCAGGTCATGCATTAGTCAGCCCTTTGTCTTCAATTCATGTGACTGTTGGACGCTGGCTCACAAGTATTTATAGCAGCATCTTTTTTCACGTGTTAACTACTTGGGTAGTTGTTGTTGTACATACCTTGAAAAGATTTCATTAAATTGATTAACTTAAAAAGGACAAATTAAGGGGTTTTTTTTCCCACATTTCCTATGTTGTAATGAAGCTGAAGAAGAGGAAGTTTGTACATTTAACTTTTTGATAGTTGGAGTGGTTGCAGATTCGTTTTTCACAGAGCTGAAATTTCAAATGTGTAGCTGTGTCGTGCTGAGAGCACGGGAATGATTAGCCATCTGCATTTAATGGGACTATACCTTATATATTGTAAAATATTGATGTCTCTTAGTGCCACAAATAAAAACAAGGTCAAAATTTGACATTGCTCTAAAAACTTTTGCCAAATGCTCTTTGTTTGAAAGAATTTAGAAACTAGAACTAGAGATGGACTTAAGCGGTTGATGTGTGTGTTTGGCATCTCAGGTGCAATACAAAATTGTCCAGCTAGAGAAGAGCTCACAACTAACAATCACAGGATCATAGAATCTTTAGGGATTGGAAGGGACCTCGAAAGATCATCCAGTACAATCCCCTTTCCACAGCAGGATCACGTAGACCACACAGGAACATATCCAGGTGGGTTTTAAATCTCTCCAGAGAAGGACACTCCACAACCTCTTTGGGCAGTACCTTCCAATGCTCTGTCACTCTCACTGGGAAGAAGCTCCTTCTCATATTGACGTGGAGCCTCCTGAGTTCCTACTGAATTTAGTTCATTTGGGTGAACTTGTAAGGTAGGGTGGATGGTTGAACTTGATGATCCCAGGGGTCTTTTCCAATCAAAGTAATTCTGTGGACTGAGATGCAGTCCAGCACAAACTGGCATATAGTTTGTAGAACCATGCTGGAACTCATCCTGAGCTAAAAGAACAACCCTGTAGTGTGTCTGGTAAAGACCCTTTGTCCTCAACATCAAGTTTTTCTTTTGTATATCTGCTCTTACTGGTTCCAGTTGTTTGCTGGCGCAGTCACAGTCTGTGTCTGGAGGTATCTGTGCCACCTTGGAAGGTGGTACGAAAGATGTGTGAAGAAGAGCAGTGGGCTCCCCTTGGCCCCAGTGTGTCAGCCTAGATTTTGCCCTGATGCTCAGGTCACTCAGAGAAAGGAGTTGTGATACCTGCCTGACGCGTGTGGTCCTTTGTATTGTCTTTTTGAGGAAGTATCGCGAGGGAAATTGAATGGATCGTTTGGCTTTGGTGTCTTTATTCCTCATACAAGTCTAAATCAATGTTCGAGGCTTAGAGAAATCTAGTCCCTGTCTCAGATAAAATTTGTGGGTCTTTCCTCTCCTTTTGTACAAGTTTTTATTAACTCTTTTTTACTGAGCTGAGACTGTTACTCAAGCATGAAGCCAGGAATAAATCGCTCTGATGAGATATGTAATTTTAAATAATATTGGCTCTCTGCAGGAGCTATTTGACTTACAGGACTTCATTAGAGGTTCTTGTATAGACAGCCTGCTAATGTTGGTCATGCAGAGTGTTGAACCAGAAGACCTTTTGACATACACATCAGTCAGCAGAGTTTCAATCATGCCATAATGCGACTTGATCTGGGTGATCCTGCTCTGGCAGGGGGTTTGCACTAGATGATCTTTCAAGGTCTCTTCCAATCCCTAATGTTGTGTGATTCAGCTTCCCCAGCTCATACAAGTGACTTCTGCAATTCATGCTACTTTTACCCATCCAAAGAAGAAGAAGGAAGAGAATGAAAAATGCGTTTATGAAGCACTGGAAAATGCCTCCCTCACGATGTTTTGTGATGCTTTCCCTTTAACCTCTGCAGCAAAGCAGGAGGCAGTTCTGCTCTTTGGTGCTGCACATGGATCTGTTTGAATGTAGGCATCTGCATATGTCTCGATACGAATTGGTTTGTCTAAATGAAATGCTCCTAAATGGGTTCTCTGTTGGTGCAATGTGAAAAACACTTGTCTTCTGCAACAGCTAATTAGCAGCTTTTAAATATTTACAGTATTTTTTGTGCACTGTTTCTTTGCTCATCTGTGTTAGATAGTTTTGTCCTGCTCTGGCAGGGGGGTTGGACTCGATGATCTCTTGGGTCCCTTCCAACCCCTAACATCCTATGATCCTATGATCCTATGATCTCTAATCCTTTGCTGTCTTCCATGTGCTTTGTGTGTATCTCAATGTGCTTCACCTCTGAAACTTGCATTAGAATTTCTAAGACCCTTCCATTTCTTACTCCCTTTGTTGCTGCTGAGCATCCCTGCTAGAGCTGGAACTACTCTGCCCTGGTGAGATCACATCTGGAATATTGTGTCCAGTTCTGGGCCCCTCACTTCCAGGACACAGAGCTACTGGAGAGAGTCCCGTGCTGAGCCACGAAGATGATGGAGTAGAACATCTCCCTTATGGAGAAAGGCTGAGGGAGCTGGGTCTCTAGCTTGAAGAAAGGAGACTGAGGGATGGCCTTATTAATATTGATAAATAATATTGATAAATATGTGAAGGGTGCATGTCAGGAGAATGGAGCCAAGCTCTTCTCAGTGGCATCTAATGGCAGAACAAGGGGGTAGAGGGTGTGAGCTGGAACAGAGGAGGTTCCACATGAATCTGAAAAGGACCTTCTTCCCAGTGAGGATGACAGAGCACTGGAAGAGCTGCCTAGTATTGTTGTGGAGTCTCCTTCTCTGGAGATGTTTAAAACCCGTCTGGACATGTTCCCGTGTGACTTGTTCTAGGTGGTCCTGCTGTGGCAGGGGATTGAACTACATGATCTTTCAAAGTCCCTTCCAATCCCTAATGTTCTGTGATCCTGTGATACTATGCTTGCAGTCCTAAAGGTCTCTCCCTGAACAAAGCATAATGATGTGGCACTTGGACCTCAGGCTGAAAGAGAACACAAAACCACTGTCCTGTTTGCCACACAACAATTGAGAAGGGAAACCTTACTGAAAGATCAAGGCTGAGGAACACTGTTGTCTTCTCATAGTAACCTGTGTTTACTGCAGTAGGAACAAAGCAAACACAGTGGGGCTGTGCGTGGATGTTCTTTGTCTCACTGTGTGCTCTCATCAGAGGGGTTTCTGTCAGCAGTGCTCCCTTGTCATGCTTGGCAAAGGGGAGTGTGCCACAGCCCGAGGGTTCTGGTTTGGATGGCACTGCTCATTGGTTGTGTCCTTTCGTATTTGCTGTGCATTAGACCAAAAGGTGGTTGTGTCTAACTGGTGCTTGAGATGGCCATCTTAGGGTTCCACACTGGCAAAAAGCATAGGCTCCGCAAGGGAATGGCAAGCGAGATGGAGAGCGACTCATGAGTCAGCCTTGGCGCAACTACAGTTCCCAGATCCTAGCAGCCAGCAGCCTGTGTGGTTTCACCTCCTTCTTAAATTCTCTCTTAACGAGAGACTAAAGTGGATGCGTCTGCCTTCTGGCAGAGTCGAAGAGTGAGGCATATGTCATCCAAATGGCTGCACCCCTCCCTTCCACTTACAGGAGGCAGTAGGTGTGCAGTAGGTCCTCCAAAACTTTGAATGCATCTAGGTTTTAGAAGTCACCAACTGGATCCTGAGATTGCACATGACAGAATCACAGAACATTAGGGATTGGAAGGGACCTCAAAACATCATCTAGGCGAATCTCCCTGCCTGAGCAGGGTCACCTAGACCAAGTCACACAGGAACATGGCCAGGCAGGTTTTAAACGTCTCCAGAGAAGGAGACTCCACAACCCCCCGGGCAGCCCATTCCAGTGCTCTGTCACCCTCACTGGGAAGAAGTTCCTTCTCTGCTCATACATGCTCAGTTCACCTGCTCGAGTTCAGACTCAGCTATCTCCACTCCAGAGCCTTTGACTGGTCCCTTCCATAGTGTTGGGGTGGGTGTGCCCAGTGTGCTCCCTACCCAGCCGGCACTGCGCAGTGGTTTGGCTGCCTGCACTGTGTGTGTCCTCTCATTCATTAACTCCACTGCTATTGTTCCCAACTTCCAAGCTTAGGAAGGAGCTGTCAGAGGCAATTTGCAGATAGCCGGTGCGGCAGAAGAGCAAAGAGTTGTATTTCTATGTGTTGGTGAATAATTTAGCAACAGTTCTGTGCTGTGTTACGTAAAGTTCAGGCTTAACTGCTGCTGGGGCCAGTGTTGGTACAAAGTGTTCTGAGCCCAGCTACACGAGTCAAAACTTGCTGATTTAATCCCGTTCATCTGGCCTTAGACAGAATTTTTCCAGATTCAAACCAGTAATCAGAGCAGGTCTTTCAATCGAAGAGAGGGGTCATGCTCCCACAGTCTCACTGATAGTCGTGATCATCCTGTCCTCTCAGCAACAAGTTTAGCACTAAGTTGCACATTACTGCTGTTTTTCACAACAGGGAAGGCCCTGCGGAATGGTTTTCATTAAACCTCATGGAATTCCCCATCACAGAATCACTCCTGTTGGTAAAAGACCCATGAGATCATAGAGTACAACCATCTTCTCTGCCTTACAAGTTCACTTGTAAACCAGATCCCTCAACACCTCATCCAAACCATCCAGGGATGGTGACACAACCACCTCCCTTGGAAGCCCATTCCAGAGCCTGATCACCCTTTCTGGGAAAAAAATTCTTCCTCAGATCTAGTCTAAACCTACCCTGTTGTAACTTGAACCCAGTCCCTCTTGTTCTATCACTAATTGCTTGAGAGATGAGACCAGCACCAACCTCTCCACAACATCCTTTCAGGCAGTTGTAGAGTGATGAGGTCTCCTCTGAGCCTCCTCTTCTTCAAACTAAAGAGGCCCGGTGCTTTCAGTCTTTCCTCATAACATTTATTTTCCAGGCCCTGGAGAAAAAATCCTTGCAGACCTTTGCTTTATATGAAAGAGTGAGGTAAGATGGATTTCAATGCAGAATGGCCACAGGTTTCATCCTCCTACACAGCGAATAGAGCTGGTGCAGTGGCCTGGGAAGGGAACACAGAACGTGGACAGATTTAGATGGATCTGGTGTGGCTTTCAGGCTGGAAATAGTTCCTTTCCAATTCAACCTGTTCTATATTCAGAGCAGGATTAAAAGGTTAGGGAATGAAAGCAAAGAGCCCCTCAGAAGCACCCTTGTAATGAAGGATGGAGCCAGGCTCTTCTCAGTGACATCTAATGATAGGACAAGGGACAGTGGGTGTGAGCTGGAACATAGGAGGTTCCTCGTCAGTATGAGGAGGAGCTTTTTCCCAGTGAAAGTGACAGACCACCAGAATGGGCTGCCCAAAGGGGTTGTGGAACTTCATTCTCTGGAAACTTTTAAAACCCACCTGAATATGTTCCTGTGTGACTTGGTCTAGGTGGTCCTGCTGTGGCACGGGGATTGGATTAGATGATCTTTCAAGGTCCCTTCCAGTCCGTAATGTTCTGTCATTCTGTGATTCTAACTTTTATATGTTCAGAGCAGGATTAAAATGTTAAAGGATGAAAGCAAAGAGCCCCCCAGAAGCACCCTTGTAATGATGAATTGACATGGAAAAGCTGAGGTAACCCAACACCAGTGCCTGTCCAGAAAGTGGTTTCCTTAGGACTCTGCATCTTGATTGCTGCTTCTGCCCTCTTCTACCAGTGTTGCCAAGAGATGCTTAGTTGAAAATGCAAATATTGTTCAAGGCTGAGAGATCAAAGAGCAATTAAATTAAAAACTGCTGACAGGTCAATCTCAGTAGTCATTTCCATGCTGAAATAAGTCAATAAATCTTAGCTTGCAATAAATCTTACCACATAAAGGTGGGCTTGCACAACAGGAAAATGTAGTAAAATATAGCAATATATTTTATGCAAATGCTTTTAAAAAGTAATGAGCAGCATGTTTTATTCATCTTGTCCGGGCATCAAAGCGGTCAAGAATACGTTGGACTTCTGGAATGGGTTAATCCTTCACAGCAGCAGCATGCTGAGCAGGCAGAATGTCTTCTGTTTGTGTTACTATTTGCTTCTATTTGTAAATACAGCCCATAATTGAGCTCCTGAGCCCTGATGCTTGGTACCGTGCAAAGACAAGGTGAGTGACTGTCCCTGCCCCAAAGACTTTTGCAAGCTAGAAAAGTCGTAATAGGAGGATAGAAGCACAGCAGTCAAATGACTTCCCTAATGTCACCCAAGATGTTACTGGTGGGCGCCAAACTGGAGCTCAGGATGCTCTGGCAGAGGAGTTGGACTGGATGATCTTTCGAGGTCCATTCCAATCCCTAATGTTCTGTGAATCTGTGACTCCTGTGTCAGACTTTCTCCAAGTCATGCAGCTTCCCAGCCTCTACCAAACCTTGTAAGTCCAGATCAAATAAGAAACAAAGTCAACCTTTCATACTATTGATGAAGTTTCAGAGAATCAGGGAGAGACCATATCTGAAATATTTTGTCCAGTTCTGGGCCCCTTCGTTCCAGAAAGACACAGAACTGCTTGAGAGAGCACAGTGCAGAGCCACAGAGATGATGAAGGGACTGGAGTATCTCTCTTATGAGGAAAGGCTGAGGGAGCTGAGTCTCTTCAGCTTGGAGAAGACTGAGGAGTGACCTCATTAATGTTTATAAATATGTGAAGGGTGGGTGTCAGGAGGATGGAGCCAGGCTCTGCTCAGTGTCATCTAGTGGTAAGACAAGGGGCAACGGGTGTGAGCTGGAACAGAGGAGGTTCCACGTCAGGATGAAAAGGAACTTCTTCCCAGTGAGGGTGACAGAGCACTGGAAGGCACTGCCCAGGGGGTTATGGAATCTCCTTCTCTGGAGACGTTTAAAGCCCACCTGGATATGTTCCTGTGTGACTTGGTCTAGGTGATCCTGCTGTGGAATGGGGATTAGACTGGATGATCTTTCGAGGTCCCTTCCAATCCCTAATGTTCTGTGATTCTGTGTGACCACCCGTTCAGTTGGCTTTCAGACCAGGCACCTATGTGTGCCCTTGTTTTTTCAACTGCTCTCCCAAATACACTGAGTGTGAAATACTAGAATCTTAGAATCAGGGTGGAAGAGACCTCCAAGATATGAAGTCCAACCATCAACCCAACCCCACCCTGCCCACTAAACCCTGTTTTCAAGCAGCAGATATACACAGTTTTTGAACTCTTCCAGGGACTGTGACTCCACCACCTCCCTGGGCAGCCTGTGCCAATCCCCAGCCAAACTATACTGGATGATATTCCTGGGTGCTTGTGTCTAACTAGACCCAATTCCAACAAACAGATAGCACAAGAGGGAGCTGGATTCCAGCTGCTAAATTTAAACATTAACATTTTTAAAATATCCAAATATTGTCTGTGCAGTAGAAGTTCCCTGTTTGTTAAACAGCCTCTATCTCTGTTACAGCTTCCTGCCCACCCCAGGCATCGACAGCGCGCTCTAAATCACCGGGCACTGTCTGCAGAGAGTAGGTCCTGTGTTCGTCACTGCACTTGGGAGGCAGCAGACTTGTTTGAGGCTAATAAAATTCCCATCAAGTGACCCGGCACAGGAGAGGTCCTGTTCTCGAGGAAAAGCACAAGCTCACAGCTCACCCTCTTTTTCACAGGAGAAAGTCTGGGGATTTTAATCCAGATTCTAGAGCAAGTCTCGACTTTGTAAGGACAGTAACTGCACAAGAAAGAAAGGGCTGGGGATAACTTGTACTTTCCCCCTCTTCCCCCTCCCCATCCTTTTTCTTTTTTATTTTTTTCTGTTCACTGAATCAGCAGAGCTGTTCTTAGGGTTGTGTGGTCTCCAGCAAGGTGCAGGACCTCACTCCCAGAGGGTTTTCTCTGGTGCTAATGGACCCACAGAGCACAACCCAGGGTGATAATGTGCTGCACACTCCCCAAACTGGGGACAAAAGGTGAGGGCTTCTTATTTTTCTCAGGATCTACTCTGCCCTGGTGAGACCGCATCTGGAATATTGTGTCCAGTTCTGGGCCTCAGTACCAGAAGGACACAGAGCTGCTGGAGAGAGTCCAGCGCAGAGCCACAAAGATGAAGAGGGGTGTAGAACACCTCCCTTATGAGGAAAGGCTGAGGGAGATGGGTCGCTTCAGCTTGAAGAAGAGGAAACTGAGGGGTGACCACATTAATGTTGATAAATATGTGAAGGGTGGGTGCCAGGAAAATGAAGCCGGGCTCTTCTCAGTATCATCTAATGATGGAACAAGGGGCGATGGGTGTGAGCTGGAACAGAGGAGGTTCCACATAAAAATGAGAAGGAACTTCTTCCCAGTGAGGGTGACAGAGCACTGGAAAGCGCTGCCCAGGAGGATTGTGGAGTCTCCTTCTCTGGAGACATTTAAAACCCACCTGGACGTGTTTCTGTGTGACTTGTCCTAGGGGATCCTGCGGTGGCAGGGGGATTGGGCTGGATGGTCTTCAAGGTCCTTTCCAATCCCTAACGTTCTGTGATTCTGTGATTTCTGCACCAGGAAAAGTAACTTGAAATGGAGGGTAGATCATTTGCAATTCCCTGTTGACAGTGTGATTACTTACAAGGTTATTGATAAAGTGTGCAATCGAAGACCCAAATTCTTTCCCACCACATACAAATCCACCGTTTTCCTCACGTTGCCTTTAACGACTTGGAGGTCGTTTTGGCAGTGTGAAGCGGAGGTTCATTCACCTGCTGTCCCGATGGCCATTAGCAGGAAAACCACAAAGTCTGAGCAGTGGGAGGATTTTGTGTGCCTGAAAGCTTCTGTAGACAGGAGACTGTTGCTCAGATGCAGAGCTCTTGGGGCACTTGAAACCAGGTTGCAGGGGTGAAGGTCACTGCTCTGCCAGAAACCACGTTGCTATTATACGAGGTTTTAATCAGCAGATACTGGGCAAATACAGCTCCAGTACTGGACTGTTCAATGTAATGGAATTTGCCCCACCAGGTGACTTTAGGTCCCTGTTAGATCAGCTCTGCCTATTTACCTTTCAGCCACAGCTTAAACACATGAAATGCCCTGTAATTCAGCTTTCTCCACACATCACCACCTCCAAGAAACCACCTTCCCGTTGCCTTACGCACAGAGAGGTCCCATTGCTTCAGTCACCCTCCCCTATCAGAATTCAGGGCAGTCAGTCAGTCACTCCACATCATAAATAATACATGTGCCCAGCCAAACACAAAGGGCCGTGTGTCTGCCGGCTTGCTCTCCACGCTCTAATAAGATCATCTGAATTTCAAGATGAAATGTGCAGTCTCATATTTAAATCATTAGGGCCCTGTGTGGCTTTTCATCTCTTTTCTTTTTTTCTCTTTGCAAGGTCAGGGTGGCCAACATGGTCAAAGAAAGAAAAAGATTTTAGCGGCAGAACAAATGTAACTGGTTCATGTTGAGGAGGAAAGAGGTGACCCAGAGAGGGTAAAGGCTTGCCGGGGATTTGTGAAGGAGCTGTGAATCAATTTCAGATCACAGGGAGGTGCACCTCCATGGTCGTGGGCTCTCAGCTTTTCTGCTTTCCTGAGATGCAATGTGCTTTGCCACGGGGGTAGCAGCCTGACTGCCAAACTGTGCGTGTGGCAGTTGTTGGGAAACTGGAACAGTCACCCAAAGAAAACAACATTTCAGTCTCAGTGTGTGGCCTGGAGATAAAATCTCCTGGTTTCTGAGCCGGTTTTGGCCATGGATCTCTCTTTGGGACAGAAGATCACAGAACTGCAGAACATGAGGGATTGGAAGGGACCTCGAAAGATCATCTAGTCCAATCCCCCTGGCACAGCAGGATCACCTAGACCAAGTCACACAGGAATATGTCCAGGCAGGTTTTAAATGTCTCTAGAGAAGGAGACTCTATAAACCCCCCTGGGCAGCCCCTTCCAGTGCTCTGTCACCCTCACTGGGAAGAAGTTCCTTCTCATATTGATGTGAAACCTCCTCTGTTCCAGATGACACCCATTGCCCCTTGTCCTATCATTAGATGACACCGAGAAAAATCTGGCTCCAACCTCCTGACACCCACCTTTCATGTATTTATAAACATCGATGAGGTTACCCCTCAGTCACCTTTTCTCCAAGCTCAAGAGACCCAGCTCCCTCAGCCTTTCATGGGCCCTGCTAGAGAAACAAGTAGGCTTAAGGACAGAAAGATCCATAAAGGACAAAGTGAAGACTCATGACTACTCAAAATGCCACGTTCTTTCTTAGTGCTTTTCCTCCCCTTCCTAAACCGCTGATGGCAGATAGGCTGACAGACACGTTACTGTACAGCCCTTCGTACATGAAGTATCTAGGAATTGAAATAAATACATGGAGTGACTTAAGCTGGCTGCCTTGTATCTAAATTAATCACAACCCAGATGGAGTGGGGAAGATCTTACACACTCACACTCGAAAGCGAGTCATTCCTCCTGAGGAGGTTAACGAGGAAACCTGTAAAGGGATGGAGTGAAAGAGTACTCTCTGTGTGTGTTTAAATGTGCATCTCCTGCAGTGCTCCCCTAAACCCCAGTTCTCAGGGGCACTGAGGAACAAGATGGATCCATTAAACCCTCACCTGAAAGTCTCCAGGATGTGCACCCACATCAGCTGAGATCCTGCTCTCCCCAGAGTCCCAAGGCTCAAGCAGAAGCATTAGCAGGGTGTGTTGCTCCTCTGTGCCTCAGCCCTTGCAGGCTCACCCATACCCATTGCCTACTGCTCAAGCAGCAATTAGTATTTTCTTATCTTCACATCTTGACTCCCAGCCCAACCACATCCCTGGGTCTTGTGCCACATATTTTAGCCAAAGACTGAATTTTTCCTTAGGAACTTCATCTGCTCTTCCTAGCAAGCAACCAGCTCAGCTGCTAGGATAACTCTGGCTCTTCTGGAAAGCAACGGACTGAGCCTGGCTTTTCCTCCTCCCAGAGGTGCCAGGTGCCAGCTGCTCAGGCTTCTTTGAGGGATTTTTCTGATTCTCAAGCACGTTGTATGAATGGAAGGAGGAGCCACAGACAGACTCAATACAGGAAGCTGTCTGTCCAAAGCAGACTTGTGCAAGGTGCCTTCTAGAGTGTAGTGAGGCTGCTCAGATTGGCCTCAGAGCCACTTGCACTGTCCCACAGTGAGTGGGATGACTGGTGATGGCATTAAGCTCTTTATACACACACAAAGTCGTAGACCCACTGCAGCCCTGCAGCACTTCTGGAGGTGTTACGGTGCTAAGGGGAGACAGTCTTACTAAGCACAATCCCAGTACCTGGGGGGTTAGTGAAGGAATGACCACAGGTGCTGTCTACACACTGGGTCCTCATTTACCCTGCCCTACCCCATACTGCGTAAAACAGTCCTGTAGCTGGTTTGCTCAAATATCATAGGCTCCCTAAAAGTGCAAGTCTTGATGTCAGACCATAGACAGAAGTTTGTCAGTGATACGTTTTGTTTCACATGTATGTGGATGGTTTAGGAGATGGGATGCACCCACAAGTGCTAAGGGAAATGGTGGAAGTCATTGCTAAGCCACTCTCCATCATCTTTGCTAAGTCATGGTAATCAAGAATGGTGCCTAGGGACTGGAGGATAGCAAATGTCACTCCAGTCTTCAAAAAGAGTAAGAAGGAAAACTTAGGTAACTGTAGACCAGTCAGCCTCACCTCCATCCCAGGAAAGGTGTTGAAACAATTTATCCATGACGCTGTCTTCAGGCACATCAAGGACAAGAGGGTTAAGTCAGCATGGCTTCACCAAAGGGAAGTCACGGTGACCAACCTGATAGCCTTTTATGAGGACATAACCAGGTGGATAGGTGATGATAGAGTGGCGGATGTGGTCTATTTTGACTTCACTGTCAGCAAGTTTGCTGATGAAAAAAGCCTGGAGGAGTGGCCAACACCCCAGCAGACTGTGCTGCCGTTCAGCGAGACCTGGACAGGCTGGAGAGCTGGGCAGAGATAAATGTAATGAATTATAACAAGGTAAGTGTAGAGTCTTGTTTCTGGGTAAGAACAACCCCAGGTACCAGCATAGGTTGGGGACTGACCTGTTGGAGAGCGGTGGAGGAGAAAGGGACCTGGGGGTCCTGGTGGCCAGCAGGATGACCATGAGCCATCAATGTGCCCTTGTGGCCGAGATGGCCAAGGCCATCCTGGGATGGATCAGAAGGGAGGTGGTTAGCAGACCAAGAGGTGTTCTTCTCCCCCTCTACTCTGCCGTGGTGAGACCACATCTGGAGTACGATGTCCAGTTTTGGGCCCCTCAGTTCAACAAGGACACAGAGCTGCTGCAGAGTCCAGCGCAGAGCCGTGAAGATTATGAAGGGAGTAGAACACCTCCCTGATGAGTGGAGGCTGAGGAAGTGGGGTCTCTTTAGCTTGGAGAAGAGGAGACTGAGGGGTGACCTCATTAATGTTGATAAATATCTGGAAGGTGGGTGTCAGGAGAATGGAGCCATGATCCTCTCAATGTCATCTAGTGACAGGACATGGGGCAATGGGTGTGAGCTGGAACACAGGTGGTTCCATTCCCAGTGAGGCTGACGGAGCACTGGAAGGGGCTACCCAGCAAGGTTGTGGAGTCTCCTTTTCTGGAGACTTTTAAAACCCACCTGGATATGTTCCTGTGCATCATCTAGGGGATCCTGTTGTGTCAGGGGAATTGGACTAGGTGATCTCTCGAGGTCCCTTCCAATCCATGATATTGTGTGATTCAGTGATTTCCTGCTGCTACATCTTGACTCTGTTTGTAATTAGCTTGTGAATTTCCAAAAGCAGCATTTTCCATGGAGACGTACAGCTAGGAAGGGTCTTCTCGCCCTGCTGCTGCCAGCTACACTTGCTGTTATCCCATTTGCAGATCATCACTTTCCCAGCTCAACAGCTCCTTTGTTGAGACCCAGTCAAAACGCACTCATGGGCAGCTCATTTTCCAGCAGGAGTAGGGAGGTGATTATCAGCACTGGGGAGGCTGCTGCTTGAGTATTGGGTCCAGTTTTGGGCACCTCAGAACAAGGGAGACAGCAAGGTGCTGGAGTGAGTGCAGAGGAGGTCAGTGAAGCTGGGGAAGGGCTTGGAGAATATCTCTGATGAAGAGAGATTGAGAGAGTTGGGACTGTTTAGTTTGAGGAAGAGGAGGCTGAGGGGAGACCTCATCACTCTCCACAACTATCTGAAAGGACATCTTAGAGATGTTGGTGCTGGTCTCTTCTCACAGGTAATAGTGACAGACCAAGAGGGAAGGGTTTCAAGCTCCAACAGGGGAGGTTTAGATTGGACATGAGGAAAAAATTCTTCATGTCAAAAGCGTTTGGGCACTGGAATGGGCTGCCCAGGGTGGTGGTTGAATCCCCATCCCTGGAGGTGTTTAAAAGACTTTAGCTGTAGTGTTGGGGGATCTGGTTTAGGGGTGACTTTGTAGAGTAGGATTGATGGTTGGACTTGATGATCCTAAAAGTCTTTTCCTACCTGAATTATTCTATGATTCTATGATCTGTCTTCTAGTCTGGAAATGTTGGAGAAGTTCTGCAAAACTCATGAGCTGAAAAAAAAGGTCTAAGCACTGACTTTCATTGACTTCATCTTCAATCACAGTGAGCTCCCAGGTGCCTCTCCTCTGTAAGGTGAGACCTCACCCTAAGGCAGGCAGCTCGTGCAGCAGGATTAAAGAGGTGTTTTCTCCCTGACACTGGGCTCTGAACTCAGTCACAGCCACACAACAGCGGCACAGCTGGTAGCTTTTGCAGTACAAATGGGCTCTGCAGCCTGCACAGCCTCACGGGTAAGTACCGGCCACTTCACAAGCTGCTGTTTTGGATCGATTTTTATTGTCATCTTGTACTACAGACTAAAAAGCTTGGATGTCTCTGTCATAGAACCTTCTACTTGAGACAGTTTTGGTTTCTCCCTTTCATTCTAAACGTGCGCGAAGATGTCCTAAGGCACCTCCTTAATGTGAAGGTAGTGTTGTGATAGCTTTGCTCATTCCTGCTGAGAGGACTACTGAAGGGGCCTGGGAGATTTCTCTACTGTTTGCTGGAAGGTCAAGGCTGACTGTCTACTGAGACACCTCCGCCAGAGCTGTGTGTGCAGATGGTCTCATCAGGGCGCTGTCAGACTCTTCTCGGTGTCAGCTAATGATAGGACAAGGACCAATGGGTGTAAGGTGGAAAATGGGAGGTTCCTTATAAGGAAAGGCTGAGGCATCTGGGTCTCTTGACCTTAGAGAAAAGGAGAATGAGGGGTAACCTCACTGATGTTTATAAATATGGAAGGGTGGGTGTCAGGAGGATGGAGCCAGGCTCTGCTCAGTGGCATCCAGTGATAGGACAAGGGGCAGTGGGTGTGAGCTGGAACAGAGGACGTTCCACATCAGTCTAAGAAAGAACATCTTCCCAGTGAGGGTGACAGAGCCCTGGAAGGTGCTGCTCAGGGGGGTTATAGAGTCTTCTTCTCTGGAGATGTTTAAAACCCACCTGGACATGTTCCTGTGCAACTTGTTCTAGGCAATCCCGCTGTGTCAGGGGGATTGGACTAGATGATCTTTCAAGGTCCCTTCCAATCCCTAATGTTGTGTGATTCTGTGACATCTTGGGTCCTCTCTACTAAGACTGAGCGAGGAGCTGTATCAGAACAAATAAAAACATAGTACCTGCCAAACCCTCTGATACTGCAGTATCAGAGCCCTGGATCGGCACCGCAGGGTGTCCTGTAGGTCCTATGGCTCTAGGGAGATCACACAGTCCAAAAGGGGTTTTGCCCAACCTAACATGCATTTTCAGCAGAGGTTGATCTTAGAAGGTGTGACACTGTGAAGGAAGAGAGCTGGATAACTCTTTGCCTCATCTCCTGTCACTCCATCCTCCCTCTAGGTACTGCTTACAGCCACTACACTGTTTGGTCTAGGGTAGATTGACTCTTTCTTCCACCCCTTTCAACCTCCCCTCCTTCCCATCTCAGCAGCAGCCTGTATGCTCCCTCTCACACCTTGCACTGCACCCCTCCTGCCAGCCAAGCCGACACAGATGCCTCCTCCACCTATCAGTGAAACCCTCCCTATTTAAAGAAGCCCAATAAAAAACTTTGGCTTCTCCCTACAGTCTCTAGAACTTAGCTGCAACAAAAGTTTCCTTGGCCAAGTTCCATTCCCCAATACTCAGGGAAAAGCAGTTCCTCCAGCACTCAGTGGCCTGCTTCCTTGCAGTCCCACAACTCAGTTCCAGAAGGATGCAGAACTTCTGGAGAGAGTCCAGCACAGAGCCATGAAGATGATGAAGGAAGTAGAAAGGCTGAGGGAGATGAGTCTCTCTAGTTTGGAGAAAAGGAGACTGAGGGGTGACCTCATTAATGTTGATAAATATGTGAAGGGTGGGTGTCAGGAGGATGGAGCCAGGCTCTGCTCATTGGCATCTAATGATAGGACAAGGGGCAGTGGGTGTGAGCTGGAACAGAGGAGGTTCCCCATCAATATGAGAAGGAACTTCTTCATGGTGAGGGTGATAGAGCACTGGAAGGTGCTGCCCAGAGTGATTGCGGAGTGTCCTTCTCTAGAGAGGTTTAAAATCCACCTGGACATGTTCCTGTGCGACCGACTTGGTCTAGGTGATCCTGCTGTGTCAGGGGGATTGGAGTAGATGATCTTTTGCGGTCCCTTCCAATCCCTAATGTTCTGTGATCGTCTGTAACTCCTGCCATACAGTCATGTGCCTGCACAGCACCCGCAGCTCGCTCTCCCCCAGTACCCTGCAGGGGTTTGTCCTCAAGTTCACTCATGCCACTGCTCCTGTCCTGGTGTCTGCGTCTCCACTGATCTCACTCTAACTGCTGCCATCTCGCTTTCCCCAGGATTGCTGCAATGAGATTGCCAGGGACTGGGTAAATGATAGGATGTTGTAATTTCTTCAACGATCCGGTCGCATCAGGGAAACTCTTGAAACAGGACTGCACAGCACGCTTTAGCTGCCACCCCAAGTGAATACAAAAGGCACCACCAGTCATTTTCCCAATTCAATGCACCTAATTTAAAGATTTTTCTATTGTAAAAAGATGTATTTTAGGTTCTCTGTTTGTTTCTGAGTTTGGGAGTTCTTTCAGTGTGAGTGGGAAGGCTCAGAACAGCCTTTTTGAAAGAGAAAGCCAGGCTTCAAATAAGGTCACTGCATCCAGGCAATGATCTGACAGCAGGACAAGGGAAAAACCCAGAGGAAAACATAACACAGGACTTGGTGGTGAGATCCTGAGCTGTCAGCATCAAATACTTCAGGCTCATTAGAAGACCAGACATGTCTAGCACAAATGGCTGTGTGATTTGCCGCATGCCATCACAGCTACACGCTCCTGCCTTGCTGGGTTACTGTTTCTGGAGCAAGATAGAGCTGTTAGACACAGAATCACAGAGCATTAGGGATTGGAAGGGGCCTCGAAACATCATCTACTCCAATACCTCTGACACAGCAGGAGCACCTAGAACCAAGTTGCACAGGAACATAGCCAGGTGGGTTTTAAATGTCTCCAGAGAAGGAGACTCCACAACCCACCCTGAGCAGCCCCTTCCAGGGCTCTGTCACCCTCAATGGGAAGAAGTTCCTTCTCAGATTGATGTGGAACCTCCTCTGTTCCAGTTTACACCTGCTGGCCCTTGTCATATAATTAGACGATACTGAGCAGAACCTGGCTCCCTCCTCCTGGCACCCACCCTTCAAATATTTATAAACATCAGTGAGGTCACCCCTCAGTCTCTGTTTCTCCAAGCTCAGGAGACTGAGCTGCTCCAGCCTTTCCTCATTGGGGAGGTGTTCTACTCCCTTCATGATCATGGCTCTAGGCTGAACTCTCTCCAGCAGTTCTGTGTCGTTCTGGACCTGACAGACCGTGCAGGCAGGCATGGTGTGGGATAGTGGTGGGGATGGATGGGAACCCCTTTCCCTTTTATAACTTTCAACAAAGAAGCGCACAGAGTGTAACAGAAATTGGGAAGTCTTGTTCCCATTGGCTCTTACCGGCACTTCTTGGATCTTTGGCCACCAGGCAAGTGAGGCTTGAGCTTGATGCAGCTGTTCTCTGCTGCAGTGCTGTGGGTGGTCCTGGGTGCTGGGTCTGCAGCAGGAGTGAGGAACAGTGGTTGCACTGAAGATCTTCAATGCCCAGATTGACTCCTTATGGTGGGGACAACACCATTTGAAACAGGAATGGAAAGTCACCTCACGAGAAGCACGGTACTCTGTGGCGTTCACAAGTGCTTGGGTTTAATCCCAGCCCTGAGCTACTGCCTCTTCTTCAAATCCATAAGCAGCAGTGAGGTGCTCTGTGGTAGCTGGGACATTTCTTTGTCAGAAGAGTGTTGGAGACATGGGAAGAGCCTGTGCACACAGGTTGTGCATGTCTAGGGATCAGGTTCATGGACTAAGTGAAGAAGGAAGGAGGGTTTTCCATCCTCCAAGAGAGTTAAATGGGAAATGAAACCCCCATTCTGCTCAGAACTAGCAGAGTGATGCTGGGTTGGGGCAAGACTGGGAAATGACTGGTTGTACTCCAGTCCTGAGCAAGCCCCACTTTATCTCCTGGGGAATGCAGGGACAGGACGGGCAGTTCTGGTGCTGAAGCACCCACCCTCTGTCCCTGGAGTTGTACCTTGAGGGGGAAGTAAACAGGACCCCTGGCCCAGGGGGGCAATGACAGTGCCAGGGAGAAGCAGTGATCCAGGAGAGGTTCTGATGAGGGCTGTGGGAAGGAGGCAGGCCCCAGCAAACAACATTTTTCAGGTCATCTGTCAGGCAGAACAATACATTTGCCTATCATAGGGCTGATGGTACCAGTATGACTGACCCCAAGCCCTGCTCAGGTGCTCACTTCCTAGTTAGGGACAGAACTGGGGAAGAATTCCAGAGTTGTCACTGTTGTTTATCAAGACCCTGGCTGTCACTTTGCTAGGGCAAAGCAGTTCTGCAGCCTGCAGCCCTTTGGTAAGAACCTGCTGGGGAAGGGGCTGCCCAGTGGGGTTGTGGAGTCTCCTTTTCTGGAGATGTTTAAAACCCACCTCAACATGTTCCTGGGCGACTTGGTCTAGGTGGTCCTGTTGTGGCAGGGGGAGTGGACGATGTTTCGAGGTCCTTTCCAGTCTCTAATATACTGTGATACTGTGTGATACTGTGTAATGGAGCATGTACCCATGGTACAAGTAGCCTCATACTGCCGTGTTTGGTCACCAAGGGTTGCCCAGGCTGGGAGCTAAACCAGCAAAGACTTCTGGAGGCGTGTTCCAAGCAGAAAAATGATGCTTACAGAAGTGGCCATAGCCCGAGTACTGCAATGGGAGAGACTGGAGCAAAAATCTCATAGGAGGTTCCACATCAATCTGAGAAGGAACTTCTTCCCAGTGAAGGTGACAGAGCACTGGAAGGGGCTGCCCAGGGGGTTGTGGAGTCTCCTTCTCTGGAGAAGTTTAAAACACACCTGGACATATTCCAGCGTGACTTGACCTAGGGCATCCTGCTGTGGCAGGGGGATTGGACTCGATGTTTCAAGGTCCTTCCAAGCCCTAATGTTCTATGGTTCTGTGAAACTAGGAGTCAAATGTCAGAAAATGGGTTGTTTCTGACCAGCCAGTGATTAACTTATGGAACCTGCTGCTTCAGCTGCTATTACTGAGGTCAGCAAAGAAATAAGAGTTTAAAAAGCACAGTTTTGAGAATAATCAAAAGCACCCTGCACTGAGCTCAGAATAACAAATTTCTAGGGATACAAATCACCGTGGTGCAGATCATCAATAACAATGAACTGCCCAGTGATTAGAAGGCAACTTTTGCTAGAGACAGGTTCCTTAGCAATTGCTCATTTTAACACTTCTTGCTCTTTCTTTTTCCCATCTGAGCATGTGGTGTTGGCCACTGCCTCAACAAGAGCAATGGGTTTAGGTAGCAGGCAGGTGTGTGCTAAACAGGGGACTGAGGGGACAAAATTCAGCTTTTTCTCTGACGCTGGACTTGATCTCAGGTCTTTACCAGCCTCAATAATTCCCAGTCTCTACTCAAACATAGAGTCTTGCATCTGGGCAAGAACAACCCCAGGTACCATTATAGGCTGGGGACTGACCTGTTGGAGAGCAGCATGAGAGAAAGGGACCTGGGGGTCCTGGTGGAGAGCAGGATGACCATGAGACAGCAATGTGCCTTCTGGCCAAGAAGGCCAATGGTGTCCTGGGGTCGATCAGAAGGGAGGTGGTCAGCAGACTGAGAGAGGTTTTTCTCCCTCTAGATTTTTTCCTGGTGAGACCACGTCTGGAGTATTGTGTCCAGTGCTGGGCACCTCATTTTAAGAAGGACACACAATTGTTAGAGAGAGTCCAGTGCAGAGCCACAAAGATGATGAAGGGAGTAGAACACCTCCCTTGTGAGGAAAGACTGAAGGAGCTGGGTCTCATTAGCTTAAAGAAAAAGAGACTCAGGGGTGACCTCACTGATGTTTATAAATATGTGAAGGGTAGGTGTCAGGAGGATGGAGCTAGATTCTTCTCAGTGTCATTTAATGATAGCACAAGGGTCAATGTGTGTGAGCTGGAAAATAGCAGGCTCGACATCAATCTGAGAAGGAGCATCTTCATGGTGAGGGTGACAGAGCCCTGGAAGGGGCTGCCCAGGGGGGTTGTGGAGTCTCCTTGTCTGCAGAAGTTTAAAACCCACCTGGATGTGTTCCTGTGCAGCTTGGTATAGGTGGTCCTGCTGAGGCAGAGGGATTGGACAAGATAACCTCTCGAGGTCTGTTGCAGTCCCTGATGTTCTGTGATTCTGTGAAATAGGAACAATGTAAGAGGAAACTTCCTCTACAGAAACACTGAAATCCTGCGACATAGGATTTTAATCTGTAATATTGGGGGTGGGGGGCATAAAATAAATAAATTTTACATTATTTTGATATTTTTAGCCTTTCCCGAGTTAGTTCCTTGTTTTTGCCATAATTCTGTTTTTTTGGGGCTTTTTACGGTGATTCGTAGAACAATTTCAAGCTAAACTGTTCTTGGATTGTTGTGATTTTGAGACACCTGCTTTCAGCTGCTCTGCCAGACAGGCTGGTTTCTGTGCTGGATAAATGCTCGTTGCTTCTCTTGACACACCAGAAAGCCCAGGCTTGAGCTACTTAGATTTCATCTTCCTGCTAATAGAGATTAATACAGTGCTCTGACTTATTTAATTTCTGGGTTGCCAAAGAGGAAATTATTTGAAGCATCTCAGAGACAACCATGGAGCTGAGCTGGGTGTGGATTGAATCAAGACTTTCAGTGCTCTTCTCGCTGGAGCACTGCTCCTGGCTCCCTTCCTAGCAGGATGCAGGACACTGTTACCTGCACAGGCTCTCCACAAGGATGTTTTCTGCTGCTTCAGTATGTTCCTGTGTGACTCGGTCTACATGATTCTGCTCTGCCAGGGGGAATTGGACTTGATGATCTTTTGAGGTCCCTTCCAAAACCTAAAGTTCTGTGATTCCCCATCCTGAGTCTTTTCCATAGGCTTTCTCCATGATCAGTAATTAAGGGGGGTGCAAGACCCACTTCCTCACTGTCCTTGGGATGAGGAACAAGTGCTGGGTCGATACTGTATAGACCAGGAACTGTTCTGGTACAGCTCATGTCTGCAAGGCACCTCTATGGGGTTTTTGTCCTTTCAACCTGCAAAGACCTTCATATTCATAGGATTTCTCCTATAATGATTCATTACAACTTACAATTTATTTTGAAGAAAATTGCATTACTTTCCTGTCTCCTTCCTGCCCAGCGCCTCCAGTAAAGCCACACTTCACCCTTCTGGTTATCCCTAACCCTTTCCTCAAGTTCTGCTTGGCACCAGAGCAGGGTGCATCCAGCTGAAAGCAAGATGGGTCATCTCCCCTTTGGTGGGCAGCCAGAGTATTGGTGTAGGTAGGGGATTGACCTGTTGGAGACCAGTGGAGGAGAAAGGGACCTGGGGTCCTGGTGGACAGAAGGATGGCCAGGAGCCAGCAATGTGCCCTTGTGGCCAAGAAGACCAATGGCATCCTGGGGTGGATCTACGTGGAGGTTAAACCCATGTGGAGGTTCTCCTTCGCCTCTCACTCTGCCCTGGTTAGACCACATCTGGAATATTTTGTCCAGTTTGGGGCCTCTCAGTTCTAGAAGGACACAGAACTGCTGGAGAGAGTCCAGTGCAGAGTCACAAAGGTGATAAAGGGAGTAGATGAGGAAAGGCTGAGGGAGCTGGGTCTCTTGAGCTTGGAGAAAAGGAGACTGAGGGGTGACCTCATTACTGTGAATTAATGTGAAGGGTTGGTGTCAGAAGGATGGAGCCAGGCTCTGCTCAGTGTCATCTAATGATGGGACAAGCGGCAATGTGTGTGAGCTGGAACATAGGAGGTTCCACATCAGTATGAGAAAGAACTTCCCAATGAGGGTGACAGAGCCCTGGAAGGGGCTGCCCAGAGGGGTTTGTGGAGTCTCCTTCTCTGGAGATGTTTAAAACCTGTCTGGACATGTTCCTGTGCGACTTGGTCTAGGTCTTCCTGCTGTGACAAGGGGATTGGACAAGATGATCTTTCAAGGTCTCTTCCTGTCCCTAATATTCTATGATTCTGTGGTGCAAACCAGGCTTCTGCATGACAGCAGAGCTGTCCCTACACTGTGTCTGCCTGTTGGCTCTATGGGAAAGCATGATCAGTCCTGCATCAAACATGAACTAATTATAGTCTCCCCTGGCTTAGGCCAGCTGCTCTGCTAAAATTAAAAGCATTGGAGTGCCTGGCGTTTGTCCTGAGGAAGTGTTTATAAATGTTAGGCCAGGACTTTCTCCCACCAGTTATCATTTTACAGGATGTGCTAATAAGGCAACGCTCAACAAAGCGCGAGTAACGCGGGTGGCAGCATCCATCTCCTCCAAGGGAAAGTCTGAGCAGCTTGGTGGGTTTGGGTTCAGACAGCAGAGACGCTAGAAAACGTGTGCTTACACTAGAGGCGACTTAATTTGACACCAGGGACGTGATTTTTTTGGGTTTCCATTGGATATTTCAACCTGCCCTGTGTTCCTTCCAAAGCAAACACAGACACACAAATTTACTGTTTGGAAGACTAGGATAGTCATGGTCTGTCGATAAACTTTTGAGATTCAGGCTAATATGATGCAATTCTTCCCTAGCACAGCCCTAACATGTCCAGGCGAGTTTTAAACGTCTCCAGAGAAGGAGACTCCACAACACCCCTGGCAGCCCGGAGCACTGGAAGGGGCTGCACAGGGAGGTTATGGAGTCTTCTTCTCTAGAAACATTTCACACAGTATCACAGTATTATCAAGGTTGGAAGAGACCTCATAGATCATCAAGTCCAACCTGTCACCACAAAACTCACCTGGATATGTTCCTGTGTGACTTGGTCTAGGTGATCCTGCTGTAGCAGGATGATCTTTCAAGGTCCCATCCAACCTCTAATGTTCTGTGATTCTGTAACCATCAGCAGCAGCTCCTCCTGAGGTGGTGATGGGCATGGGACACCAAAGGGAGCAGCCACACTTAACACAGCGACCTCCCAGGGCCACCGTTGGACTGGGCAGTGTGACCACGTAGTGCTTACCTGTGAACACAAAAGATTTAGCAGAAGGCTGTGGTTTGTTCTACCCAGTGTTTCTGTCTCACCACAGGGCACTTATCAGCAGTTCCCTGATTACTCGGTGTCAAGCAGTTCTGCTAACTTTATTCAGCTGGGCTCTTCTCAGGGAAGTGTGGTGGCTCCCGTCTGCTGAGTCCTTGGCAAAGCAGTTAAGTCAGCAGAACCAGCCTTTTTCCAGAGAGTGAGAGAGCAGATGAAAAGTAATAGAGCCTCACAAGCAAAGGGACAAGGCGATTATCAAGGTTAATGATGTCTAGGGTGGAATCGACACAGCTTTGGCAGATCACAGGAGGAATTTATGGTACTTGGGGATGAGATTCCGCACCCACACAGACAACTGGGCATTCCTCCCACGTGTTATCTGCCCTGCTGTATGTGGAATATAAATCCTTGCTGCTTTTCTGCACAAGGCATCCCACGCAGGGCCAAAAAAGTCGCTGGTGGTGGTTTCCCTGGCCCTGCCCTCCTCTCAGGAGACCCTCAGCTTTCGTCAGGGCTGGCAAAGCACAGGGACCCACAGCACACGCATGTTTGAGCGTGCACAGGCAAGCGGGACAGGCAGGGTGTCGAGGATACAGAGGTTCTGTCCCAAACGCTTTTGGCAACTTCTTGCCTCCTCTGTCCCTGCTTTTCAGTGCAACTCGAGAAAATCTGCCTCCTCACTGTTGGCTGGGAAATGTTAAGAGAAGCGCAGTACTGACTGTTGCTGCCCATATGGCAACTGCAAACTAACTTAGAGAACACACAGAGACAGCTCGCCATTCACAAACCTAGTGAAGGGCTGGTTTGAAATGGCACAATGAAACACTTTCTTCTTCCCTGTTTTTTGAATGAGTTTTTCCCCCACGAGAGTTTTGTGGGGAAAAAACTGGCTTCACTTATTGAGTGCAAACAGCTCACCCAGTTTCTTTATCTGTTTGAAGAGAGAACCTCATTCACCCCCTAGGAAAATCTGTTTGAAGAGAGAACCTCATTCACCCCCTAGGAAAGAGGTGAAGTGGCAAGCTGCTCCTGATGACTGTGCTCATCCTCCCTGGAGGTCTGTAACCGCTCAACTAAATGACGCAGAATCACAGAACTTTAGTGGTTGGAAGAAACCTCAAAAGCTCATCTAGTCCAATCCATCTGCCACAGCAGGATGACCTAGGTCAAGCTGCACAGGAACATGTCCAGGCGGGTTTTAAACATCTTCAGAGAAGGAGACTCCACAACTCCCTGGGCAGCCCCTTACAGTGCTCTGTCACCCTCACTGGGAAGAGGTTCCTTCTCAGATTGATGTGGAACCTCCTCTGTTCCAGCTTACACCCACTGCCCCTTGTCCTATTATTAGATGACATTGAGAAGAGCCTGGCTTCATTCTTCTGACACCCACCCTTCACATAGTTATAAACACTAATGAGGTCACCCTCAGTCTCCTTTTCTCCAAGCTCAAGAGACACAGCTGCCTCAGCCTTTCATCATAAGGGAGATCTTCTACTCCCTTCATCATCTCTGTGGCTCTGCACTGGACTCTCTCCAGAAGTTCTGTGTCCTTCTTGAACTGAGAGGCCCAGAACTGGACACAATATTCCAGATGCAGTCTCACCAGGGCAGAGCAGAGGGGCATAAGAATCTTTCTCGATCTGCTAACCACCTCCTTTCTGATCCACCCTCAGAATGTCATTGGCCTTCTTGGCCACAAGGGCACATTGCTGGCTCAAGGTCATCCCGCTGTCCACCAGGACTCTGAGATCCCCTTCTCCTGTACTGCTCTCACGGTGCATCTCTGTTCTCTTGGCACTGTGATTAGATGACTGGGCTTCTGTTAAGCAGAGGAACAATGAAGTAACAACTAGTGAATCATGAGTCCTTGTTCGCATGCAGAGCTTTGCTGAATATCAGGTGCAGGGTAAAAGAAGGGGCTGTTCCCCAAACAATTTGCTCCAACAAAATCCTTGTTCTGAGTTCAAACGCCTCTTCTGCTGGATCCAGGCATCTGTAGCCAGAGGCTTCACGCTGAAAGTGAATTTCAAAGCATGATTTAAATGAAATGAATGTAAATGCTTAGTTCATAAAAGAAGGAAAGTGTTCCAAGAATGGGAATGTGGAAAAGAGGCCAAAATCACTAAATGCAAATCTCTGCTTTTAGGAATCATTTGCTACCTTTCAGACTAAAGGACCCACTTATCCTCCGTGTGCTGGGCATTGTGTCCCCAGCTCTTTGAGAACAGGAGGTTGTGAGTGTGACTGGATGGTGCAAGTCCCTATCCCTGCAGGTATTTAAGACATCTGTACACACAGTACTCAGGGCTAAGGACTACTCAAGGGCTTGTCAGCATTGGTTTAGTGATTAGACTCAGTGATCTCTAAGGTCTTTTCCAACCTGGGTGATTGGGATTCTGTGATAGCAGGGGAGCTCCAACCCAAGCCTCTTCATTCCCAGGTGCTGGTGATGCAGCTTGGCTCCTGAAGCTCTCTGGCAGGACAAGGAAAGGCTCCAGGGAAAAACCAAGAGCCTCTGCTTCTTGAGCAGAAGGCAATATTGTGTCTATTTCTGGGGCCCGCAGTTCAAGGAAGACACCGAACTGCTGGCGAGAGTCCAGTGCAGAGCCACAGAGATGATAAGGGCAGTAGAACACCTCCCTGATGAGGAAAGGCTGAGGGAGCTGGGTCTCTGTAGCTTGCAGAAAAGGAGACTGAGGGGTGAGTTCTTCAATTTTTATGACTTTGTGAAGGGTGGGTGTCAGGAGGATGGAGCCAGGCTCTTCTCAATGTCATCTAGTGATAGGACAAGAGGCAGTGGATGTAAGGTGCAACATAGGAGGTTCCACATCAATCTGAGAAGGAACCTCTTCCCAGTGAGGGTGACAGAGCATGGGAAGGGGCTGCCCAGGGGTTTGTGGAGTCTCCTTCTCTGGAGATGTTTAAAACCCCTCTGGATATGTTCCTGTGTGACTTGGTCTAAGTGATCTTGCTGTGACCTGAGGCCCATGCAGGTAGGGATGATTGGGGCTGCTCCTGTAGCATGTAGTGCTCATGTGTGTAGAAGGCACCAGACTGACAACTGGAACTGGTTCTTAAGAAATGGTTTGTTTCTCTCACAGTTTGTTGGTTTGAGAAGCCTGACAGTTTGCCGAGGCTGAGGAGTTAAAACTGTCGCATGCTGTGCAATGGAGTTTGGTGTTTTCTTGCATGTGGAAGGGTTTTTATGTGAAACTTAAATTAATTTTAATAATTTTATTTGAGGGACTTATGTATCTGCTTTGTTTGCTTCATTGCATTATCCATGGTGAGAACTTGGTTTCCATCAAAGGTGGCAATAGACACGTTGCTATAGCTACGCCTGGTCTGGCTATTTTCTCCATAAAGTAGGAGCTCTGAGCAGCCTTCCTATTCCAGCATGTGAAACAGTTTGCCCATCATTTCTGTACTCACATGTATCTGGCCTTTCAGGCTTTAGGAGTTTGTGTTTCATTTGCCCCTAGAGAAATAGTAAGAACTTCCATTACACAGAATCACTCTGGTTGGAAAAGATTCCTGAGATCATCAAGTCCAACCAGCTACCCTACCTTACAAGTTCGCTCCTAAACCACATCCATCAACACATTATCCAAACCATCTTTACACACATCCAGGGATGGTGACTCAACCACCTCCCTGGGAAGCCCATTCCAGAGCCTGACCACTATTTCTGTGAAAATATTCTTCCTAAGATGAAGTCTAAACCTACCCTGTTGTAACTTGAACCCATTCCCTCTTGTTCTATCACTAATTGCTCGTGAGAAGAGACCAGCACCAACCTCTCCACAATGTCCTTTCAGGTAGTTGTAAGAGAGTGATGAGGTCTCCTCTCAGCCTTCTCTTCTTCAAACTAAAGAGCTCCAGCTCTTTCAGTCTTTCCTCGTAACATTTATTCTCCAGCTCAGAATTTCTTATGCAATGTTCATACCAGCAGACTGACAGAGAGATCGTAAAGTCAGTGGCACAAATGCAGATCGTGGGGTCAGAGGGGTGCACCAGACTTTCCCTATTTGTGCTTGACAAGCAGTGTAGACATAGCCTAGAATTATCACCATCCTCTACTCCATCGACATTTCTGGTATTTCCTCCAGGCCCTGCAACTGGCAGCACTGGATTCTTAATTTACCTGGCATCTGTTGTTCCCTTCAGACCAAATGGTAGCCAGTGTGTCTCACCCACTTTAATATCGTATTGGCAAAGCCCCAAAATATGTTCGAACACTGGGAATGTGGTTTCCTAAGGTTACACGTTGTCGACTATTTTAAAGTGGGATTCACAGAATCACAGGACACGAGGGATTGGAAGGGACCTCGAAGGATCGTCTAGTCCAATCCCCCTGCCAGAGCAGGACCAAGTCGCACAGGAACATATCCGGGGGGGGTTAAACGTCTCCAGAGAAGGAGACTCCACAACCTCCATGGGCGGCGCGTTCTGAGGGACAAAAGAGGGGAGAGAACAAAAGAGGGGAGAGAAGAAGCTTCTACCAGACTAGGAGATTTTCAGTCTGCCTGAAGATCAGCGAAGCTGCTTCACCAGCTGGCTCTGCGAGACATGCCCTACCCCCCTCACAGTGACAGACTGCCTTGCTTCAACAAGCCCTGACTGCTTGGACCTGAGAACTGATACTTAACCTTGATTTCACATTTCATGGCATGCCAAGCGCAAAGGCTTTTATTATTCAACAGTGTGGCCAAGCAGAAGGTTGTGACTCTGCAGAAAAGGAGATTTCAGACCTGATGAGGATCAAGTTACAGCCTTATCGGGGGTGAAATTACTTTATGGTTTCTAAGAGCGCAGGACAGGCTGCCTGGGATGTGCAGTAAAATCTCACCGTTCATCAGCAGAACTATAAATGCGACCTTATGTTCCTTGAATGAGCTGTAGATGCCGTTCGCATTTCCCTGACCCATCTGTCACTGTGACACATCTCACCTCTCCAGAGACCTCCCCCAGCTCCCTAAGGGCAACCCTTCCAAGAAGTATGCACGACCCTTCTCTTCCTTCTCGGTTACAAGCTAATGATTTCCTTACTTACATCTCCAGGCTATACCTTCATGCCAGCTGAGCATGATGCTTGCCCTTTACATGCTGTGGGAGCTGTGCCTGGAATCCAGCTCATGCTTTGGGCAGGCATAACTCAAACAGCCCTTCTCTGGAGAGCCCGCTTATGCTCTGGGCTCAGGTTCTCTGCATGCAAGGGTTTGCTAGGGACAGTTTTCACAGAATCACAGAACATCCCGCTGTGTCAGGGGGATTGGACTGGATGACCTTTCGAGGTCCCTTCCAATCCCTAATGTTCTTCCCCCTGCTGCAGCAGGACTACCTAGACCAAATTGTACAGGAACATAGGCAGGTTTTAAACATCTCCAGAGAAGACTCCATTTCTCCTTCCAGGCTCTTTGCAGATTGACATCTTTCAGTTGGTCTTCTCTATGTTTTAACAAGCAAACCTGCTGGTCAGCTGAGGAGCATGGACTAAGGAGTCACCTTGAAACTGTCAATCTGTGGAGGAGGGATGCTTCTTGCACCTTTTTTTTTAGCAGCCACTCATGATCCAATGCTAATCGCTCAGATAATGACACTGCCACACAGATACACAGAGGTTATACGATAGGCAGCTAAGTAATACATATTAAAGTTCAAACTTTGTACTAAGCTAACAAGTTATCCATGTCAAGGACACCTTGACCTGGTAACCCTAACAGAGAGCTTCCCTTTGACCAGAGGCATGATGCAGAGGGCTGTGCTCGTGGGCCATCGCTCGCTAAATCTTAAGGCAATGCCTTGCCCAGAGATCACTGTTTCTCCCTCTTATGCCTCAGGCACAATCTTTGTTATTACCGGCCACTCTGCTTAGCCAAATGCCTTCTGATGTTCAAGATCCACAGCAGACAGAATGTGCATCAAAAGTCAGTGTCCTGCCAATATGTAGCAGAGACTGCCTTCTGTAAGCTCTGCTCTACGGAGGCGTCTTCCCTACAGCGGTTGAACATCAGTGGTAAGGAAGAAGCAGTTTGTCAAGAGTTATTGCTTTCTTTCTCTAACCTTGATAATTCAATGTTTGCTTCTCTCTCACTGTCATTGTTTCCTCTAAAACCAGTTGAGCTGACTGTACCCTCTCTCCTTCTTTTTCCTTCTGGCACATGCAACCTCATAGCACAGAGCA
Source organism: Rhinopomastus cyanomelas (assembly GCA_013400115.1). Classification (NCBI taxonomy): domain Eukaryota; kingdom Metazoa; phylum Chordata; class Aves; order Bucerotiformes; family Rhinopomastidae; genus Rhinopomastus; species Rhinopomastus cyanomelas. The sequence continues at coordinate 249,161 of VXBP01008537.1, forward strand.
CCTGCTCAGGAAAGAAGCCTTCGATAGGAAAATATTAAAAAGCCTGAGCTCAAGGATTTGAAGCTCAACATCTGCTCTATGTTCAAAGACTTTTCTCAGCCTGGTCACAGAATCACAGAATATTAGGGATTGGAAGAGACCTTGAAAGATCATCTAGTCCAATCTCCCTGCTACAGCAAGATCACCTAGATCAAGTTGCACAGGAACGTGTCCAGGTGGGTTTTAAACATCTCCAGAGAAGGAGACTCCACAACTCGCCTGGGTAGCCCATTCCAGCACTCTGTCACCCTCACTGGGAAGAAGTTCCTTCTCAGATTGATGTGGAACCTCCTCTGTTCCAGTTCATACCCACTGCCCCTTGTCCTATCCTTAGATGACAATGAGCAGAGCCTGGCTCCATCCTCCCGACACCCACCCTTCACATAGTTATCAACATCCTTGGTCCTTCCTTTGTAGTCTGTATTTTGATAACTAGCACTTGGCCACTATCAGGAACCTGTGCCTCAACAGCAAAATAGGATTTATGTCACACTTCAACAGCGCAGGGCAGTCAGCACTAAAGTCATTTGCTTATGGTTTAGAAACAAAAAAATCTTAACATTTTCCTGAAGCAGCCTACTGTGCAGCTCAAATGACTGCTCCAAAATGGTGGAAGAAAACCCACCTGGATATGGTCCTGTGTGACTTGGTCTAGTTGGTCCTGCTCTGGCAGTGGGACTGGACTAGATGATATTTCAAAGTCTCTTCCAATCCCTAATGTTCTATAGTTCTGTTATAACAAATATAACTGAATTATCTAATGTTTTATCCCTTTCTATTTTCAAATTTGGCTTCGGTATCTTTCAACTGTCAGCTACTGAGTGCTCAGCGTGGTATTTAAGTTACCCAAAGCCGTATTATATAATTTATTTATATAATTGTTTCCAGCAATGTGCTGAGTGTTGTTTGAAGCACAGTGGTAAAAACAGTTCTCACTGCAAATTATTTACAATCTAGATGAAGGCCTGCTCTGATTCCCTCGCAGATAAAAGGTTCAAGGCACAAACAGCCTTTTAGAAAGTTAAGAACTTAACTTTAGATAGTTAAGTTTAACAGGTTCCAGAAATATCCCCCAATGCCAGCCAGATGACCATGTGCCTTTTGCTCAATGTCTCCATCGTGGACAGCAGTTACAAGCGGTTACATGTGCCTGACACCTTCAGGATCTCTCAGTCTCCTGCTGATGGGCTCCTGGGCTGGACAGAGTTGATTGTTGTTGTTCTCTCATGTCCAGGTCTCGCACATAGTGGTACAGGAGCTTCCCTGCTCAGGAGACCACATCTGGAGTAAGTTCTGGGGCCCCTCTGTTCAAGAAGGAAAAATAGTTGCTGAAGAGAGTCCAGCGCAGAGCCACAAAGGTAATGAAGGGAATAGAACACCTCCCTGATGAGGAAAGGCTGAGGGAGCTGGGTGTCTTGAGCTTGGAGAAACAAATACTTAGGAGTGACCTCATTAATGTCAATAAATTTGTGAAGGGTAGGTGTCAGGAAGATGGAGCCAGGCTCTTGTCAGTGTCATCTGGTGATAGGACAAAGGGCAGTGGGTGTAAGCTGGAACATAGGAGGTTCCACATCAATATGAGAAGGAAATTCTTCCTAGTGAGGATGACAAAGCCCCCCTGGGAAGGGGCTGCCCAGGGGAGTTGTGGAGTCTCCTTCTCTGGAGATGTTTAAAACCCATCTGGACGTGATCCTGTGCTACTTGGTCTAGGTGGTTCTGCTGTGTCAGGAGGACTGGACTGGATGATCTTTTGAGGTCCCTTCGAATCCCTAATGTTCTGTGATTGAGGCAAAAGACTTTCTTCAGTCTTTACAAAAGTGAAGAAAAACATGTGTAAACCATGAGTGGAAGAAGGGACAGTCCCTGCTTCAAACAAGGCATCTTCTGATAAACATGGTAAATCATGAAACACGTGGTGGTCATGAAGCACATGGTGGTCATTAATGAAATCTGTATGCAGAAGGGGGGTTTTTAAGCAATTTATTTGCATCAGGCATTTCTAAAATATATGCTGTCCCACCCAGATTTTTCTGAACTGCTGTGCAGGGGAGACTGCATTTTTCACATGGCAAGTCAGACACAGATGAGATGGAGGTAACTTCTGCAAGGCAGCTTCAGTAGTGCTTCAGCACTACCTCATGAGCAAGCCACGAGCAAAGCAGGGATTTGTTTGAAGCAAAGCATCAGGATCACAGCTGCTTCATCCTTCCACGAACCAAGGATCGGCTGGCACTCAGCAAGTATCTCTCTCTCTCTCCAAACAATGTTTAATGTATGGGATTGTTTCATTTGTCACAATTACAATCGTGCTTGAAATACCTTAGGGCAACAGAAAGGGCTTCTTCAAATACAATGCAGGTACAACTAAAACTAGAAGCGATGTAGACCCCTGCTGAATGAGTGAGTGCCCTGAAGACACTCAGAGATATGCCCTGAAGATAGAGAAAGCAGAGATACTCAACACCTTCTTTGCCTCTGTCTGTAGTTCAGGGGGCTGTCCTCATATCAAGCTGCAGATGGCTTAGTCCCCAGAGGAAGCTGGGACAAAGAAGGAGTTTGCCCTGGTTGATGAGGGCTGGGTTAGAGATCAGTTGAGCAAACTGGATGCACACAAATCCGTGGGCCCTGATGGTATGCACCCGTGCATGATAAGGGAGATAGTGGACGTCATTGCTAAGCCACTCTCCATCATCTTTTCTAAGCCATGGAAATCAGGAGAGGTGCCTAGGAACTGGAGGATAGCAAATGTCACTCCAGTCTTCAAAAAGGGTAAGAAAGAGGACCCAGGTTAACTATAGACCTGTCAGCCTCACCTCCATCCCAGGAAAGGTGATGGAACAATTTATCCTTGATGCTGTCTCCAGGCACATCAAGGACAAGAGGGTTATTAGGGACAGTCAGCATGGCTTCACCAAGGAAAGTCATGTTTGAGCAACCTGATAGCTTTTTATGAGGGCATAACCAGGTGGATAAATGATGGCAGAGTGGGGGATGAGGGCTATCTTGACTTGAGTAAGGCATTTGACATGGTCTCCCACAGCATCCTTGCAGCCAAACTGAGGCAGTGTGGTCTGGACGATTGGGTAGTAAGGTGGGTCATGAACTGGCTGCAGGATAGAAGCCAGAGACTAGTGTTCAATGAGACAGAGTCTAGTTGGAGGCACTCCGATGATGTGCAAAGCTGCTGAGCTGTGCAGCGCTGGTCCCCCATGGGCTGGTAGGAGAAGCGGTCCTGACACCACTGGCATTACTAGGAGAGTCCTGTCCCTTGAAAAGACTGATAAACACACAAGACCACAGCATGTGTCTCTTGTCCTCTGCCCACCAGGTACTAGGGGTGCAATAGAAAGAGGCCCTAGATGAAAAGTTCCTTTTCTTGAGAGCACTACCTGAAAATTGAAGATGAGCCCAAATTGTTTTCAGATGGTGGCTGTCCAGGGGCAGTTGGCATGAGGTTTTATCTGGCCAAATACCTCAAAACAAGTCACTCTAAATCAGTCCTCTGGAATCCAGGCAATGTAAACCTTTCCTATCCCTAGCACATGCCAGCATTCACAGCTGCTTAGATGTGGGCATAGTCCTGCATCCCGAAAATAAACCATGGCCATAGCCCATGTACCCACCCGGGCCTGCAACTGTCTCAGAGGCCAGTTGTGGAGAATGTGTGGCACTCCCATGGTAAGGAAATGCTGCCTATAGAAGGGAAGAGGACACAGCGAAATGTTTCTCATAACTTGTGAGTTCAGAAGCTGGGGAGACAATAGCTACAAGTCAGGACAGAGCAAGTGCTGAAGTGGGCAGAATAAGGTCATTTTGGAGGACAGAGAGCACCGATGCTCTGGGCTGCCTCCAATCTCAGCATGAGCCTTTGGGCCACATTGAGTTCCACCACCTGGAGACTCTGACCCATGTGGTCAGGTTGGCTGAGGTTTGTGTGACAACAGAATAGCAGAACATTAGGGATTGGAAGGGACCTCAAAAGATCATCCAGTCCAATCCCCCTGCTACAGCAGGGTCACCTAGATCAAGTCACACGGGAACATGTCCAGGTGGGTTTTAAACATGTCCAGAGAAGAAGATTCCACAACCCACCATGGGCAGCCCCTTACAGTGCTCTCTCACCCTCACTGGGAACAAGTTCCTTCTCAGATTGATGTGCACCATAGGATGCAATTGGCTTTCTTGGCCACAAGGGCACATTGCTGGCTCCTGGCCATCCTCCTGTCCACCAGGACCCCAAGGTCCCTTTCTCCTACACTGGTCTCCAACAGGTCAGTCCTGAACCTGTACTGGTACCTGGGGTTGTTCTTGCCCAGATGCCAGACTCTACACTGCCCTTGTTATAGTTCATTTAATTTCTCCGTGCCCAGGTCTCCAACCTGTCCAGGTCTCACTGAATTTTATACTGGTAAGTGCTGAAGTTGCTCAGCATCGTGTAGAGGCAAGTCCTGTGGCAAGTCTGGAGATGTTTAAAACCCGCCTGGACACGTTCCTGTGTGACTTGGTCTAGGTGATCCTGCTGTGGCAGGGGGATTGGACAAGAGGACCGTTCAAGGTCCCTTCCAATCCCTAATGTTCTGTGATCACCCAGAAACTTCCCTCTTCCTCCTAAACATGAAGTAAATCAAGTAATAGCTCTATTATACCTGGTGTTCACCTTTCACTTCTGGGGACAAGAGTTACACAGACAAGAGCATAAGAAAATCTGTCTCTCTATGCAGTTAAGAAAAAAAGACAGAGCAGGCTGCAAAGTACTGACACAGGCAGTAACTTGCTGCTTGGGAAACAAAGCCATGGTCAGAATGTGCTGGAGAGAGATCGTCATAGGGATAGTTGTCTGAAGGCCGTATTGGATGATGTGCTCCATTTTGCATGTGCCATGTTGTCTGACGCCTTGTCTGACCACATGAAGTGCTGCTGTGGGTTGTTTTTCCCCACACCTAGACTGTCTAAGTGGCAGCCAGTAAAAACTTCCTGAAAAAAAATAAAAAGCCCAAACAAATCTCCATTTCCAAGTGGCATAAGGACCATAAAGCACAATCTGAAAGAAGAACATGATTGCATTGCATCTGCTTGAATCCAGACTATGTCTGACACATGACTTTTAACAACAAACTAGACTTTAAGTGGGAAGCATCCTGGCCAAGGTTTCAAATTAGAGAAGGGTACATTTAAACTGGATATTAGGAAGAAGTTCTTTAGCAGGAGGGTGTTTGAACACTGAAATAGGTTGCCCAGTGTAGGACTTGAGGTCGCATCACTGGAGATATTCATTGTGATGCTGGACAAGGCTCTGGGCAACCTGATCTAGTTGAGGATGTCCTTGCTCACTGCAGGAGGGTTGGACTAGAAGACCTTTGGAGATCCTTTTCTACCTGGGCCATTCTATGATTCAACGGTATCACATGTTCCAAACGGCTGTATTGCATGAGATGTGATGTGTAGAGTTATTTAGGTGTTTGGAAGTCAATTTTAGATCAGAAAAAATTGAACTCTTCAAATTAACAGAAACATCTGCCTATGTTTGCTGGTTCCAAGTGACTAGATTAGCACTGAGTGCTCTAAAGGAAATGTTTAATTCACTGCTTAGAGACCATGGCACCTTGTCTTATGTCTAGCATCATCAGTGACTTTGAATTCATCTTCTTTGTTCCTCAGTTTGCCTAATGGAAAAGCTGAAATAATTATACACAGTCTCTGCACACATTCAAGCAATGATAGAACTGTGATATTTAATAATAATCAGGAAAAGGCATCGAGCAAAAGCATGAGGTTCCAGCCATGCTGGCACTCTGCAGAGGATTTAATTTCATCCCTATTTTCATCTGCATAGTCCAATTTTGTCCTAACTTCCAGGCTCATACTCCTCTCCTATCTCAGCCAGTGCACAACACCTCTCCTCTGCCAGCCCCAGGTGGGGTCTGGGAGTGCAGACTTGGCCAAACCCTTGGGGTGCAGAGCAGCTACTCACCTAGAGTGTTGAGACCTGGCTGTCTCTTGCTGCAGCCACTCCCAAGGATTCCTCAAAATAATCACAGTGAGAAATTAATCCAATTGCTACTGTTCTACTATCCCCTAATAAAAAGACCTAAATATGTGAAAGGTGGGTGTCAGAAGGATGGAGCCAGGCTCTGCTCAGTGGCATCTAATGATAGGACAAGGGGCAATGGGTATAATCTGGAGCCTAGAAGGTTCCACGTCAATATAAGAACAAACTTCTTTCCAGTAAGGGTGACAGAGCACTGGAAGGGGCTGCCCAGGGGATGTTGTGGAGTCTCCTTCTCTGGGAGACGTTTAAAACCTACCTGGATATGTTCCTGTGTGACTTGGACTAGGTGGTCCTGCTTTGGAAGAGAGATTGGACTAGATGACTTTCGATGTCCCTTCCAATCCCCAGCATTCTGTGTTCTGTAACCACCTCAGCCTCTTGTCCTCCTGTTGTGGTCAGTCTCCATCAGAATTAGCTTGTCTCTGTCTTCAGGCCTGGTTTAGATAGGGCCAGGTGAGCTTGTTGAGGTTTGGCTACTCATTTCTTTATTTTCTTGGATAACCAAGGGTCTTGGACTCATTATGACCAGCATCATAATGGGCAGATAGGAACCAATTTGCTGAAAGAAAGGCTGATCACAAAAAAAAAATCCTCAAATCTGTCTTCTTGTACTTCTGGGTTTGCTTGGAGAGTACACAGCTTCTTTAGGATCCTACTGATTTCACAACAGGGCTTGTGATGAGGTTCCTCCGTTTGGAGCAAGCATGAGGATGTGCTATGAGTTCATAGCTGACATGAGATTACATCAACGTAGATTATTATGGCTTCCTTTTTTATGGGTGTGAGTACACAGGACAACATGGGTCACTGAGTTTCTCTGTGTTTATAGATCATAGATGCTTGGCTCCAAAGCATCCAAAGATTATCCATTTCCTCTTGGATCATCCACAGCATCCTAGCACAGGCACAAAAGCCTTTCAGTTCAAACCTAAAATAAGAGCTCAGATTCTGAAACAGTCGGAACAAAGAAGACCCTGATCATAGGGTTGAATTTCTAGCACAGATGCTCATCTTGGCTTCATTTCACAAGGCTCTGAGTGTTCCATGCAATTAGGCAAACTTACCCATCACATCTCAGCCCTGAAGCTCTGCTAACTGGTGTCAGGCATAGATGATGATCGGACCCTGCAAGCCTATCAGCCTCCTCTGAACCAAACCTAACTGAAGTTTTGCTGATTCTCCCTGATTGGTCTAGATGGTCCTGCTCTGGCAGGGGGATCGGACTAGATGATCTTTTGAGGTCCTTTCCAATCCCTAATGTTCTGTGAGTCTGTAGTTTTAGGGAAGACAAATTGTGAAGCAGACCAGAGCCAACAGCACGACTTTGTTCTTGCTCTAGATCTTGTAGCCACTCTTCTGCTTCTGTGCTAAGCAGCTGAAGTCTCGTGGGACGGCTTCTGAAACAAGCTCCAAGCTGAACACAGCAAACTGGATAGGCAGGCAGCTCTGGAGATTTTGCCCTTTCCTGAACTGTGACAACACTGGAAAGTACAATAGACATCCTATTTCCCATAGTGATAGTCAAGTTCCCATGTATAGCCCTTCAGCTAAACACAGTTTATTCAGTCAGGAAACATATTATTGCCTTATAAAATGGGACACCTGTCCCATTGTCCATTAAATATTAACATCAGCACCAGAGAAATGAACTGCCAGACTTTTATTGTAGCAACGTCCTAGATAAACGTTGTGGCAGAATATTTGGGATGTCAACAAACAGACACGAGTATGAAAACACACGAATCTTATACGACAATTGCCGACTGGTGTGATTTGGACACCTGCTGGCAAGGGTAATGGTATGGAGTCATCCTTCATTCTCCTGTTCCTGCTATAAAAGGGCTGATGCCTGTTGCTTCTGTGGTGTCTTTTCTATCAGCACATGTCAAAGTGCCTGTCCTAGGCTGCACAGGTGCCGTTACAGTGAGTGTCTGTAGCAGAGGGAGCCAAGGCAGGGGTCATAGAATCTATATCAGGAATTGCAAGGGACCTCAGAAGATCATCTAGTCCAATCCCCCTGCCAGAGCAGGACTACCTAGACAAAGTCAGTGGAGCCACTTGCATCAGCAATGAGGAAAGTGCTGCAGGAGCAACTCCCAAATCCTGACAACTGCTCCTCAGCAACCTCATTTACACATTTAGTGGTGCTGGCTATAGAAGGGACAGCACACCTCATCCCCAAGGGGTTACACCACATGCAATCCCATTACCTCTGCTGCCTGGCTCCTGACCTTTGTCAGCACAGTAACATCCCACCAGGGTTCAGGGAACCTGCCTTAAAAAAGCCACAGACTTTGCGCTTCCTCACTTGAGCCTGGGCAGGAAACAACAGCATAGAGATCCTGCGCCAAAGGATATTCCTGCCTCTTCCCAAGCCTGACCCTCACGTCCCTCTTCCTCATGGATAAGCCTCAGGTTGGGCTGGGAGACTCGAGGCTTTCTTGGGGGATTTCCAGTTGGTCCTGGGTTCAGCTCAGCTGGGAAATGTGCAAGAATAGCTTTTGTCCTGCTGCTGCTTTATTCCCATTTCCCAGCCTTGCTGAAACAAAAGGGGCACAGGCAAGGTTTTTGGTCTCACAGATGAATCAGATTTTCCTGGAATAAATTTAAAAGGCCAAATTTGTTCCTGTCACAACTCCTGCACATTCCTTGCTAACCAGTCCTTGCTTCCTGAAAGCCAGCCGCTGCCCTTTCACCAGTCCTGGTCCTTTGTACAGCAACTAAAACTCCTGAGCACAACTTAGAATGTCTTTACGTTGGAATGGACCTTGGAGATCAAACAAATGGTTTATGTTAACTTTGGGGACCCAAACAAATAATTAATAGCATAGATTTGAGAAAGAAAGTCACGGAAGGCTCTGGTTTGGAGATATTCTGGGGCAGGTTTAAATCATCCTTAACATGTTCAGCTCGCTCTAGAGATATTCAAAAGGGGCAGACTCAACCACAGTCAAAACTGAGTTGGGAAATGGAGACTTCTGAACCTCTCTGTTCAAGAAGGACACAGAGCTGCTGGTGAGAGTTTAGCCCAGTGCCACGAAGATGATAAAGGGAGTGGAACACCTCCTTGATGAGGAAACGCTGAGGAAGATGGGTCAGGAGGTTCCACATCAATATAAGGAGGAACTTTTTCCCAGTGAGGGTGACAGAGCACTGTAACAGGTTGCCCTGTGAGGCTGTGGAATCTCCTTCTCTGGAGAAGTTTAAAACCCACCTGAATATGTTCCTGTTTGACTTGGTCTAGGTGATTCTGCTGTGGCAGGAGGATTGGACTAGACGATCTTTTGAGGTCCCTTCCAATCCTTAATATTCTGTGATTCTGTAAACATTTACAAATCTATGTGTGAATAAATTAACTTACAGCTCTTTGTGGGGCACTTCAGCTGTTTGTAGGGTCACAGGATTTTGTTTCTTTAAAATATTTATCTGATCTGAAGTGGTAAAAGGTGGATGGGTTTTTTTTTTTTTGCTAATTGCAAACTTCATCCTGTTAAACTTTTCCACTGCTCTAGTCTAGGTGCTACAACGATGCAGTGCATAACCCAGAATGAGAAAGCCAGTAAATAATCAGTTAAACCAGTTAAAAAAAAACCCAAATAAATAACAAATTGCAAAGTAACTATGGGCACATATAATATCCAAATCAGGTAGGAAATCACAGAATCACAGAACTCATCTAGTCCAATCCCTCTGCCACAGCAGGACCACCTAGACCAAGTCGCACAGGAACATGTCCAGGTAGGTTTTAAATGTCTCCAGAGAAGGAGACTCCACAACCCTGGGCAACCCCTTACAGTGCTTTGTCACCCTCACCAGGAAGAAGTTCCTTCTTAGATTGATGTGGAACCTCCTATGTTCCAGCTCACATCCATTGCCCCTTGTCCTATCATTAGATGACACTGAGGAAAGTCTTGCTCCATCTTCCTGACACCCACCCTTCACATATTTATGAACATAAATAATGTCTCAGAAATATGTGCAAGGCCGGCTTAAATGATCTTTGTGGCTTTTCTTGCAATAGATTATATTTGTACACCATTTACTGAAAAAAAACCAAGAACCCACCAAGAACTTTCTGTACGTTATGGAATATATATTCTGTCATTAAAACTAATTTTAATGGACACTTCTGTGTTTCAGATTGCAAAGTCTGAGTCTAGGTTAAGGAGCAGCATGTATCAATGTTACACTTGAACAGCCAAATGTAGAAGGATCACAGAATCACAGAACACTAAGGATTGGAAGGGACCTCAAAAGATCATCTAGTCCAATCCCCCTGCCACAGCAAGACACTGAAACCAAGTCTCATGGGAAAATATCCAGACGGGTTTTAAACATCTCTAGAGAAGGAGACTCCACAACCCCCCTGGGCAGTCCCTTCCAGTGCTGTGTCACCCTCGCTGGGAAGAAGTTCCTTCTCACAGTCATATGAAACCTCCTGTGTTCCATCTCACACCCGTTGCCCCTTGTCCTATCATTAGATGACCCTGAGAAGAGCCTGGCTCCATCCTCCTGACACCCACCCTTCACATACATTCTTTCCAAGAACAAGATCAGTGTCACATTTAATGCAGCAAAGGCTTCACAAACACACATCAAAAAAACCCCTTTCTTTAATTTCTTGAAAAGATGTTGCTTAATAAGTTAGGACCAAAAAGGGAGACCATGGAGCTGAGTTCTTTGTAAGTGCTCTGAAGCTGAAAAATGTAAATCAAAAAGTTGAAGCAATAATCCAGTTCAGTTGTGTCTAATGGCAGATAGTGCTGGTGATAAATACTGCAATATTTTCTGCCTTCTTATCCAGAAAGACTACAGAGAATGAGTAACTACTGATAAAGAAAACAATTCTATTTGCAGACTCACTTTTCCCCCTCCAACAATGTGCAGACTCTGTGAACAAGACCCCTGTGGTGATGGTGACTTCTGAGTAACTTCTGTGCGTGTTGGAATAAGTTTTTGGAATAATTTATGGCTCTGTTGATTACCCTGACTGAGGGGGAAAACGCTTGGAGCTCCCAAACCCCCAACTCTGGTGCTTTTTCATCGTCCGCTGTTCTATTTTCCCAGCAGCCCAGCTGTACTCTGCTCATACTATGTGTATTGTCAGGATTATCTTCAGCCGTGCAAACTATAAACACGGCTCACTGCAGCCAGGCTAGCGGAGTGGCAGTGAGCCAATGAGGAAAGTTGTCCTCTTTGTCTCAGAGGCATCTGGAAAAAGGACCCAGGAAGGCTCTTCCAGGGTGCTGCTGAAAGCCTAAAACCCAACACATTTTCAAAGACCCAAAAACAGAGCATGGGGCGTTCGGTTTCCAATCACTATGAACCTGGGAAAAGCAGTTCTTCCATGCCTCAGGGTCATCACATGCAAATCCTCCCACAAGGTTTGTAACGCGTCCTTCTAGCTATAAGATCCAGTGCGGAGCTTACTGCTACAGAGAAGTGTTTTATTTTACTGAAGACTTACCTGAAGAGTAAGGATAAGGGCCTGAAAGGTTTGAAATCACTTAATACCCCTACGGAAAGCTAACTCTCTTTAAAATTGCTGGGTGGTAGAATCCCAAATGTGTATGAAGAACATAAAAAGCTCTCTGTATCTGCATCTGTGGTGTTACTGATATAATAAAGAGTACCAGGGCCAGTCCCTAATTAAAAGAGAATAGTTGTCTGATTAATGGGCAGCACCAGATGGCATCAGTGAAGGTGCTCTTTTTAGCTTTACTTAGCTATTCTTCAAAAAAGCTTATTTCAGGCTGAAAAGATCTTAGTGCCATGGTCTGGCCAATGTGGTGATGTCAGGTCACAGGCTGGGCTTCATGATCTCAGAGGTCTTTTCCAGCCTCAATTCTGTGATCCTGTGCGGTATCACCTACAATAGTCTGCTTCTCCATGAATTCCTCAACTGCCTGGGAAGTGGCATTCAGAGTAGAACAGCTTATCCAGCATAACAGGGGCTGTCAGGAATCCTTAAATGGTATTTTTACTCCCTTACATCACATTCACTGTATAGTTTGGTGATGGAGGAGAAGGGCTTCACCACCAGCTGTGGTCACTGCTGTGCTGCAGAGCCTTGCAGACACTGGAGTCAGCGTGGGTGGAGCACGTGTGGCAGTTCTATCTCCAACAACCCCTGGCATGGACCTAAACTTTAGACTAGATGAAAGGTCAAACTTTGCTTCTGCCTTTTTTCAGCTCAGAGAGCCAAGGTCCTTGGGCAAGCAAACGATTATGTTTTATTTAATCTGTTAGTGGAAAGCAGCTGTACTGCTTAGCATAATTAACGAGGAGCTCAGACAGTAATGCTTTGTCTACAGCAGCCTTATATGCACTGCAGAAGCAAGTCATTGCCCATAAAAGCAGTATCCTATAAAAATGGATAGGAAAACTCACCTCTGTTGAAGAAAAAATGAGGAGCACAATACTTCCTCTTAGTCACTGCTAAAAACTGTTGCACTTCAGCTCCTTCAAGACCAGAAAATCATTTACCAGAAGTATCTGGGAAGTAACCCCCAGCAACACTCACTGCTGTTTACCAGAAATTTGCAATTGACTCTTGTAAAGGTACATGAAAAATATCACAGAATGAGAGAACTTTAGGGATTGGAAGGGACTTTAAAACATCATCTAGTTGAATCCCCCCACCACAGCAGGATCACCTGGACCAAGTCACACAGGAACATGTCCAGGTGGGTTCCAAACATCTCCAGAGAAGGAGACTCCACAACTCCCCTGGGCAGCCCCTTTCAATGCTGTCACCTTCACTGGGAAGAAATTCCTTCTCATATTGATGTGGAACCTCCTCTGTTCCAGCTCACACCCATTGCCCCTTGTCCTATCATTAGATGACACTGAGCAGAGCCTGGCTCCATCCTCCTGACAGCCACCCTTCACATATTTATCAACACTAATGAGGTCAACCCTCAGTCTCCTTTTCTCCAAACTACAGAGACCCATCTCCCTCAGTCTTTCTGCACGAGGGCGGTGTTCTACTCCATCATCTTCATGGCTCTGTGGTGGACTCTCTCCAGCAGGTCTGTGTCCTTCTTGAACTGAAGGGCCCAGAACTGGACACAATATTCCAGATGCAGTCTCACCAGGGCAGAGTAGAGGGGGAGGAGCCCAGAATATTAGGTGAAATCTCCAGGGCTGTTTTTCATTGCACTGGAGAGACAAGCTGATATTTTACCCTAAGACAAAACATTAATAATATCCTTACGGTTGGCTCTTGGACTCCCTCCCTCCTCGCAGAGACAAACACTACCCCCACATTCCTTCGCCTGATACACAGACAGTAATAACTTGGTGATTAGGATGGTTCCAAGGCCTTCAGAGACAAATCAGAGAGAAGCACACATTGCTTTATATAGACTAATAACTTGAAGTAAGTTCGGAATGCAAAGAAAGCCGTAGGAAGGGATATTTCGAACCAGCAGCTCGCTGTCAAAGATAACAGCAAGGAGCAGGGGTGACGAATGGCACAAGCAGAAGACAGAATGTAGGAGAACCAGGGAATCTGAAGCCAAACCATCCCAAGATATAAAGGTAATTTATAAATTATTACATGTGTCTGCCAGTTCTGACACATGACTAATGCAGAGACAATGACAGCTTGTGGATGTCTCAGGGAGAAAGAAAACAGTGCTGGGAGGAGAAGTAGAGTTTGTAGTTTCTAAACTGAAAGACAGGAGTGTCTATTTCTTTTCTTTTTTTTTTTTTTAATTTATCACTGATTTTCAGCAGCAAATTTCCCTTGGGAGCAGCAAAAATTGGGGCTGTGTGTGAGCAGCATCCTCACAAAACCACACAATTGCCACACAGGGAGAAGTGAAAAATAAGAGCATTCCTCTGGCCATCTGAACACACGAAAAGGAGAGTTAACTGTCCCTCTGTATAGAATAAAACAGAGCTGTATTTGGGCTTCTCCACAGTAACTCAAAGCTAACAAAATGAGAGAAAGAAAGAAAGACATAGATTTTTTTAGATAGTTGTCCCATATCTCATTTGATCCCATGCAGATCTGAGGTATTTTCTGCAAGATTTTCCCATCCCAGAAATAAGGACGTTTAAAACATTGTCTGTAGATTTATTCTGATCGCGGCTTCGTTGATCCTGAAGCTGAAAAAATGTACCCTCCAAACCCACTAATATTTCTATTGTGACCAGACTCGTCCAGAGTTATACAATCCTAATTAGTTTCACAGTTGTCTTCTTGTTTTCCTGTACTCCCCCTCTGTCTGCTCATCCCCATCTGCTGTTGTCCACAGCAAGACCTTCAAGGAAGGAACCATCTCTTTGTTCTGCCTTTATAGAGCACTTCACAGAAGTAGCTCATTATGGGAACCAGGGCTGAAATTCCTAAACACCAGAGCAGTAAATGTAGTGGACAGAAGGAATAATGAGTCTCCAAAAGAGCAGAGAAATGCCTTTCTCCTAGCTTTTGGATAGCAGCTCCTGCTTTCTGACTCTGTCTTTTGTTCCTGTACCATTTCTGCTCAGCCCATTAGAGGAGCTGCTAGAAGAAGTTGTTAGATGAGCACATAGGGCCTGAGCACAACACAGCCATAGTTTAGGTGGAAAAGGCAAAGATGGGTGTGGGAAAGAGATTACCAAACACCAGGACAAGTCCTTTCCCAAGCTCAGGACCATCCCTTTGGTCTATACTTGTACTTCAGATTGTTTAGGGGCTTTGTTCTGTTTTTATCAGGTAAGGAAAATTAAATGAAGACAGATTAGATGCCAGGCTGCCTCAACAGAGAACTTCCAGTGAATTTCATCAGTAACTTCATATTAACATGGAGCTTAGGTTCTAAGGATCAAGTCTTCTCCTTCAGCAGCAACCTCCCTTATGTGGAAAGGCTGAGGGAGCTGGGTCTCTTGAGCTTGAAGAAAAGGCAATTGAATCATAGAATCATAGAATCATTAGAGACTGGAATGGACCTTGAAAGATCATCTAGTCCAATCCCCTGCAACAGCAGGGGTGATGTCATTAATATGTATAAGTATGTGAAGGGTGGGTGTCAGGAGGATGGAGCCAAGCTCTGCTCAGTGGTAGCTAATGACAGGACAAGGGGCAATGTATGTCAGCTGGAACACAGGAGGTTTCACATCAACATGAGAAAGAACTTCTTCCTGGTGAGGGTGACAGAGCACTGGAAAGGGCTGCCCAGGGGGGCTGTGGAGTCTCCTCCTTTGGAGACGTCTAAAACCCGCCTGAATATGTTCCTGTGTGACTTGGTCTAGGTGATCCTGCTGTGGCAGGGGGACTGGACTGGATGATCTTTTGAGGGCCCTTCCAATCGCTAATGTTCTGTGATTTTGTGAACTTCTCTGCTCTCTACAAGACTAGATGGTAGCTCAGGATAATACTCAGTAGATGCTTCCTACCTACTGCTCTCCTGTCCCCTACTTCCATTCAGTAACTGAGAGAACTGATTACACATGAACAACCAAATAAAAATAATCATTTCAGCCACTAAGTGACCAGGACTGGCGCCTCTACCATTGAGCTTTGTTGCAAATTCTTGTGTTTCGGTTACTCAGATATTTTGATGAACTCTAAGGAGAACTGGAAATAAATTCATAGTTTTCACTATTACACAACAGAAAAGGATAAACACAGCCCAGGCAGATTGGGTCAAAAGCCTTGCTTATAGCAGATGTGAAATGCAACCCAAGGGCCTCCAGAATCCAAGGTCTTTGCACAGTGTCTCAAGAATCAGTGGCTGGGTTTGGCACTCAAACAAGTCGACATAAACGGGAAAATAAGATATTCAGGAGGATCGGTCTTTCAGAATTTTGGAAGAGACTTATAGCTGCTTGTCATTCATGTTTATTAATATGTGAATGGTGGATGTCAGAAGGATGGAACCAAGCTCTGCTCAGTGGTATCTAATGATAGGACAAGGGGCAATGGGTGTCAGCTGGAACAGAGGAGGTTCCACATCAACATGAGAAAGAACTTCTTCCTGGTGAGGGTGACAGAGCACTGGAAGGGGCTGCCCAGTGGGGGTTGTGGAGTCTCCTTCTCTGGAGACATTTAAAACCTGCCTGGATTAGACTTGATCTTAGGAAGAATTTTTTTTCCAGAAAGGGTGGTCAAACACTGGAATGGGCTTCCCAGGGAGGTGGTTGAGTCACCATCCCTGGCTGTGTTTAAAGATGGTTTGGATGAGGTGTTGAGGGATATGGTTTAGGGGTGAATTTGTAAGGTAGGGTAGATGGTCGGACTCGATGATCCCAAGGGTCTTTTCCAACCAGAGTGCAGAGTGTCTCTGTGGTTCTATGATTCTGTGGATAATATGTTCCTGTGCTACTTGGTTTAGGTGATCTTGATGTGGCAGGGGGATTGGAGTAGATGATCTTTCAAGGTCCCTTCCCTCCCCAATGTTCTGTGATTCCAAAGTTGTGGTCTGTGGTATTCATTTGTCTCATAAAACCTTTCTAAAGTAAGCAGTGTTTTCAAACGCTGCTGAATGAGCTACTTATACAGGTTTACTAAAGTAGTTCCATTAATGCTTAATCAGTTGTTACAAAGCTCATTAAGTCATTTGTTGCAAAGTTCATCGAGTCAGTATGTTGCTTACACTCACAGTTCAAGCCTGTTTCCAGCATTATCTCCTGAAATATTTATTTTGCATATTTATAGAGGCCGACATGTTAGGCCTGCAACCTTCTTCTAAACCTATACAACTTCTGAGTGCATCACTACAGCAAAGCAGCACCATGATAGCTTTTAAAATGAGTGTCCAAATCTCTCCTGTTATTTTAACATTATACAACCGACAAAGTAAGGCACAGCACTGTTCTGAAGCGCTGGGCATTTTGTCTGCAGCACGAGCAGTCTGTCTTAATGTAGGAAACTGCCAGCTGATTGATCAAAAGCTAAAGTTATGCTTTTAAAGTTATTTAAAGTGACTTTAAAATACCAAGATGACTACTCAGAAGACAACACACTATTCCCAGAGTAGTCCTTAGCAGGGGTAACACAGCAGCCTATTGTGCAGGGCAGCAATTAGGAGTGCCAGCACTGATTGGGATCCTGGGGCCCATTGTTCTTCCTGATTTTCAGGTCATTCCACCCAGTGGCCAGATGCTAGGGAAGTCATAATAGAGATTATCAGTTTATGGATGCCACTTCAACAGACAGCCATGAGTCAGTGTGGGATTTTCACTTGTCTGTGCTCTTTGCTAGAGGAAATAACTGCATTTGAGAGGAAAATGTAACTGCAGGGGACACAAGTATCTGGTGCTAGGTAGCTGGGTGTGTGCCTCTGGCACCTTGGAGGAGCTATCACATTCCTTTCCCTCCAGACACCCTGTAATCACTGGGGTAAAGACCATCATTACCTGTGCCCTGCAGAAGTGTTCCCAGGACATACCAACCACTACACCTAAAGCCTACAGATACCAGAGACGTTTCAGTGCAGCAGCAGCTCAGGGACAGAAAATGCTTGTGAGCAGCCTGAAGGGGCAGCTTTAGATAGATTCCTGGCAGTTGAACATCTTGGGTGCCCCCCAGTCTGTGCTGGCAGCTCTTAGAGGTTCCCACAGTGCACTTGGTGGAGTGTGAGAAAGTAGCAACTGGGAGCAAAAGGTCTCCCAATTTCTGCCACACAGAGACCAGTTGGTAAAACTGGTCTTCTCATGAAGTAGGATGCCGGTGCAGAAGAGAGTTCATTGGTCAGCCCCCTTTACTGAAGTGCTGCTCAGGGAGCCAGTTTCATTAAGCAATGCCAACATGCTCAGACCATCCTCATCCACCTGGGATATTTTGCTCCTCCCCTTGCCCCTTTTCTAGATCAGACCCAGGGTCACCGGGGTGTTTTACTTCCCTTTCTTTGCCTTGTTTTTCCCCCTTTCAAATGATCTAATGACCACTGCCTGTGGGGATGAGGTATGGGGTTTGCATACTGAGTAACAGACTGGGGCTGCCTTAGCCCTGACCCTGTGTGAGGCACCTCATCAGGTTGGAGCAGGTGGGTTAGTAGCACCTCCTATAAAGCAGAGGAGTAAAGCAGGCAGGCAGTATGTGGGAATGCTGTGACCTACACAAAGACTGGGAGTAGTGGCACACCACTACTGACCTAACCAGGTCTCCAGTGGAGAACCTTCTGCTCAGGTAAGTGAGAGTCCTGGGGTGAATGAGTGAGTGTGAGGACACTGAGACGGAGGAGAGACGAGATTCCTACAGCTGTCTGGTGCAGTACAAATAAAGTCTGATATGTTATGCTAGAAAAAGTGCACTGAAGAGTCAGAAAAAGGCAAGAAGAGTGATTGGGAAACCTTTGCCTTGTAACAAAAGACAGAAGGATGTTGATTTGTCTGTCTAACAGTTTATATAATTAGTTGTGGTTGCAATGTAGTGGAGTAGAACACCTCCCTTATGAGGAAAAGACTGAGGGAGCTGGGTCTCTTGATCTTGGAGAAATGAAGACTGAGGGGTGACCTCATTAATGTTTATTAATATGTGAAGGGCGGGTGTCAACAGGATGGAGCCAGGCTATCTAATAATAGGACAAGGGGCAGTGGGTGTGAGCTGGAAGACAGGAGGTTCTACATCAACATGAGAAGCAACTTCTTACCAGTGAGGGTAACAGAGCACTGGAAGGGCCTGCTCAGGGAGGGTTGTGGAGTCTTCTTCTCTGGAGACATTTAAAAGCCACCTGGATATGTTCCTGTGTGACTTGGTTTAGGTGGTTGTGCTGTGGCAGTGAGATTGGTCCAGACCATCATTCGAGGTCACTTCTAATCCTAAAGTTCTGTGATTCTGTGATACTGTGAATAACATGGCTAAATTTAATCACCTGATATCTATATTTAAAGCTGACTGTCAAAAATATATGAGAGCTGAAAAAGGACTTAAACACAAAGATGTTAAACTTATGTCTTTTATTATGCATTATTTACATAATTAATTATTTTGTTATTAATATTATTTTTAATCTTTATTTTACATAGTTGTAGTCTATAATAGATACCTTTTACAACGCACACCTATTTTATTTATCTTATTTTATTGTTTATACAGTCAAACACCCTGCATGCTGAGCAATCCACAGATATTCATAACTTGCTGCTGAGAGCCAACATATGCTCTGCACAATATATCATTCTTAGTTAAACCAATACCTGCTGTGTGGCAGAGAGGGACCTGGGGGTTCTAATTGATGGAAGATGAGTATGAGCCAGCAGTGTGCTCAGGTGGCCAAGAAGGCCGATGTCATCTTGGGTTGTATTTGAAATAACGTGGCCAGGAGGAGTAAAGAAGTTATCATCCCCCTGAATTCAGCACTGGTGAGGACATACCTTGAGTGTTGTGTCCAGTTTTGGGTACCTCAATACAAGAGAGATGTGGAGGTGCTAAAGCAGGTGCAGAGGAGGGCAACTGAGCTGGGGAAGGGCCTGGAGAATTAACCTGATGAGGAAAGTCTTGAAGAGCTCTTTAGTTTGGAGAAGAGGAGGCTGAGAGGAGACCTCATCACTCTACAACTACCTGATAGGACCTTATGGAGAGGTTGGTGCTGGTCTCCCCTCACAAGCAATTAGAGACAGAACAAGGGAATGGATCCAAGTTACAACAGGGGAGGTTTAGACTTAATATTAGGAACATTTTTTCCCAGAAAGCATGGTCAGGCCCTGGCATGGGCTTTCCAGGGAGGTGGTTGAGTTGCCATCCCTGGCTGTGTTCAAAGATTGTTTGGATGAGGGGTTGAAGGATGTGGCTTAGGAGTGAACTTGTAAGGTAGGGTAGATGGTTGGACTCAATGATCCCAGATGTTTCTGTGATTCTGCAAGCTAAGCTAACTCCTTGTGCTGAGAAGAAAATATCTCTAACTTAAAGCAAAACTTGTTGTGCATGTGCTCGTGTTCTGCAGATTTTGCCACTCACTGTATGATAGGTTATGGAGAGGCAAGAAAAGTTGTGATCAGGTTCCTCTCTGGATACAGTAGTAACTGTGCAGTATTAATGTATTTACCCACGGCAGATGGAATGAATATGGGAGAACGTCTAATGTAGTAACTGGCGCTGAAATCCATGGCATTAATTAAATGTGTGCTCTGCTTAAGGAGTCAACTGAACAATGAGTGACAATTAAAAATGATGTCTTCATAATTATTCCAAATCCTATTTGTTAGAGTGTGACTGCATATTAAAATATGATTGAAGGTTTTATGACTCCTTATTCTTCCCCTGTTAAAACGTTTGCAATTATTTCTCCCTCAGATCAGAGCAATGCATAGCGATGTGAAGTAAAACAGCGTAGGTTTGATCTCCAGTCACTTAGCACAGGTTTTATGTTGGCATGTGGTAACTCCCATAAGCAGAGCGCTTCTCAGGCAAGGAACGGACAATTAAGCTCAGCATGCTGAATCCCACTAATTCAATGAGAACATTTGGGGATCACAGAATCACAGAACATTAAGGATTAGAAAGGACCTCAAAACTCACTAGTCCAATCCCCCTGCCACAGCAGGACCACCTAGACCAAGCCGCACAGGATCATATCCAGGTAGGTTTAAAACATCTCCAGAGAAGGAGACTCTGCAAACCCCCAGGCAGCCCCTTACTGGGAACAAGTTCCTTCTCATATTGATGCAGAACCTCCTATGTTCCACCTGTCACCCCCTGCCCCTTGTCCTATCATTAGATGCCACTGAGCAGAGCCTGGCTGCATCCTCCTGACATCCACCCTTCATGTACTTATAAACATTAATGAGGTCACCCCTCAGTCTCCATTTCTCCAAGCTAAAGAGACCTATCTCCATCAGCCTTTCCTCATCACGGAATTGTTTTACTCCCTTCATCATCTTCATGGCTCTGTGCTGAACTCTCTGATGCACTTATGGATCAGCAATTCAATTTTAAAAATATTTGGCCAGGTTTGGAAAGTCTGCTGCAGCTGGAAGGGGGGAAATTTCTCCTTCCAAATGAAGCTGTGGGGAAAATTCCTTTCCTTCCCAGGTAGACGATTAGCCCATTCACAGAAGCCGGGGTTCGGTCCCTCAAGCCACAGATGTCTAAGGTATTTCTGTGCAAATACTTCATTTGTAGAGCAGACAGGCTCCATACAGGCCTCTTTAGATTAGGTTAACTAGAAGCTGTAATTGGTTTCAATAGCAACAGGTGTTTTTCAACACACACACCCCAAAGATGAATGTGCTCTGAAGCTTTAAATCTAGTGCCAAGCTTGAGAAGCTGGGTTTGTACTGGAGTTTTTCTTAGCACCTAAGGCAAAGGACTCTACCTCAGGCTGTGCAGCAGAAGCACACACATGGACCCCTTACACTTGCTGTTCTGATAGGTAGAGAGAAGGTTGGCCAAAAGCCTCCATCATCCATCTGCTTTTCTTCCTCTGCTACTATTATCAAGCCTTTCATTCCAGTCACCATGGTTCTCACCTCTTCTCCTATATAAATCTGTTTTGCATTTAGCAATAAAAATGCTCCTATAAATGGCTACCTCAGAGGCTCCTGCCTTGAGTCTCTTCACTGTCTCTGCCACTCTGCCAGACACCAGTGCCTGCTTTCAAGTGCTGCTGCAAAGCACCCTGAGCTGCCTGCTCTGAGGCTTACACCATACCCTGCTCTCCTTGCTCTTTCCAGATGCTACATAAAACATTTCTACATTTTCATGCCATGTTTTGTGGCGTGAAAACTACTACTTGCAGTTCATGAGCAGGTCTCAGAAGTGTGTTAATTCACCCAGTACATTGCAATAGATCAGCTTTCCCAGTCATTTTGTTCAATTAGCTTTTGCTCTGCTTTGAACTGGATGTTAGCAGTTCATCATTTGTATTTAGAATTAGATATATTTTCACAAGCCTTTTGAAAAACAAGGATATCAAGCTTCCAGATGGCATAATATAGAGGATTCTGGATTTAGTACTTCTCAAGATAGAACCTGTTAAAATCATGCCTGGCTGGAAGGGAGGATGGGAAAAAAAAAAAGCAAGAGGGCAGTCTAAGTACTGTACTTTCCTGCTCTGGCAGGGGAGTTGGCTAGATAAACTTTCGAGGTCCCTTCCAATCCCTGTTCTGTGATAATGGGGTTTGGTAGTTTTGCTTTATTTTTCAGCCAAGTGGGCCTCTTACAGGTGACATTAGCATGGGCATAAGTAAAGAAGAGCAGGTTAATCTATTCCCATATGCAGAAGATATTTCTAAGTGTTTGGACCATGCTTGAGAAGGCTCAAGGCTTTCTCACTCCTTTTGAAGAAGATGAAAGGACTTGGTGGAAGTGGTAATGTTGGTATCCAAAGGTGGGTGGTTAGCAGATCAAGAGAGATTCTCCTCCCCTTCTACTCTGCCTTGGTGAGACCAAGGAATATTGTGTCCAGTTCTGGGCCCCTCAGTTCCAGAAGGACACAGAACTGCTGGAGAGAGTTCAGTGCAGAGCCACAAAGATGGTGAAGAGAGTGGAACATCTCCCTTATGAGGAAAGGCTGAGGGAGCTGGGTCTCTGTAGCTTAGAGAAAAGGAGACTGAGAACTGACTTTATTAAATGTTGATAAATATGTGAAGGGTGGGTGTCAGGAGGATGGAGCCAGGCTCTGCTCAGTGGCATCTAATGATAGGATAAGGGGCAGTGGGTGTGAGCTGGAACAGAGGAGGCTCCACATCAATCTAAGAAGGAACTTCTTCCCAGTGAGGGTGAGAGAGCCCTGGAAGGGGCTGTCCAGGGTGGGTTGTGGAGCCTCCTTCTATGGAGATGTGTAAAACCTGCCTGGATGTGTTCCTGTGGGACTTGGTCTAGGTGGTCCTGCTGTGTCAGGGGGATTGGACTAGATGAGCTTTCAAGGTCCCTTCCAGTCCCTAATATTCTGTGATTGTGTGACATAGTTATATTCATGCCATAGTGCAAGTTTACTAGTGTAACCTCTTCATGAGAAACAGCTCTGTAATACAGGATTTTTTAATTCAATGCGTGTGAATGTTATGAAATATGCCTCAATCCCAAATTGAGGTGGTTTTTAAGTCAACACTCAGCAGCCCATTCAATCCATTAAACAAATCTTTATTTTTCAGTAGTACCTCTCCATCTAGATTCTTTTTCCCTGCTTCTAGCTTCCTTCTTACTTTCTCAAGTTACTGTTTATCAGCTTATCTCCACAGCAAAGCTCCCCACATCTTCAATCTGTTCAGCTCATATGTCATGGACTTTCTCCTTTTTTAATAGGCAGTATTTGAATATTGTCACTGGCAGTCTATCTGTCTTTGGAAAGATTAAATTATGTCAGGATCTTGCAGGCAGGATTATGAATCGGGCACAAAATCTACATGGCAGCCTGCTCTGGCTGCAGAGGTTTACCAAGCACTGCTTTACCAAGCACCCTTCCCTGAAGGTCCCTGCCCTAAAGGAAAAGGGCTTGGTATCATGTCTGGCTTTCTTCCAGCAGAAGATGATTGATGAAACAATGTAGGAAAGAAAAATCTAATCTGTAAATTCCTATCTGAGGAGGGGGAAAGCACTTCTACTACTTATGGCAGGCAACTAGAAGAAGGCAGATCTTGCTAAGTACCAAAAAAAGTCAACCTGCAGGATTTTGTACACAGCAGAGGGTAAACAGCAGGAGAATTCCAGCCTTTGGTTGTCCACAATATGTGAATAGAGGAGAGAAAGCCACTGACTGGCAATCCATTTGAGCAGATGTCCTACAAGATATCCTTTTTCTCTGCATCTCCTGCATCAAAAGTTCCTCTGACAGCTCAGCACTGAATGCCCACAGGAAAAAAATCACAATTCTCTAAGTGCATATATTTCCCCACCAGTCCTGTCTACCCATGCACTGAGTGTACAGCAGCTATGTGTGAGCCTTTTCCCAAAAGCTGCAGAATATTGAACATGAGCTATGTGACCCCAGAAGTTCATACTGTAGCACAGCTGGCAAAATGGAATGTATGTAGAGCAGCCATTAATCCAGCACCCATAGAATGGCTAGGGTTGGAAGAGACCTTAAAGATCATCTAGTTCCAGCTCCAGTCTATGGGCAGGGACACCTCACCAGACCAGGTTGCCCAGAGCCCCATCCAACCTGGCCTTGAACATTTCCAGGAATGGAGCAGCCATAGCCTCCTAGGGCAACCTGTTCCAGTGCCTCAGCACCCACACAGGGAGGAACTTCTTCCTAAGGTCTAATCTAAATCTCACCTCTTCTAGCTTAAAGCCATTTCCCCTCACCCTGTAACCAAAAACCCTTGCACAAAGCCCTTCCCCAGATTTCTGATAGGTCCTTCCAGGTACTAGCAGGCTGCTGTACAGTCGCCCAGGAGTCTCCTCTTCTCCAGGCTGCACAGCCCCAACTCTTGCAGCCTGTCCGCAAAGGAGAGGTGCTGCAGCCCTCTGATCATCTTTGTGGCCTCGTCTGGACCCACCCCAATAGTTCAATGCCCTTCAGCATTTTATGATGCTGACAGAGAGCTCTCTCCATGTTGGTTTGGAGGCCTGCTGACAGCACTGTGCTATTTCTGTTACAGATGCACTGACATTGTGTTCATATGTTAGCACTGCTCTCATTAACCAGCTTTCCCACCCAGCAGTTGGCAGCGACTTAGCTGTAGATATAAATGGAACCGCTCTGTTCCGCGAGGCAACAGGTACGTACATCTTAGGCCAGGTAGGAAGGAAGGAGGGTAGTTCTGCTTAGTTATCTCTGCCTACACACCAGCCTAAAGGAATTTAAAAACATGTAAAGCCTGGCTTTTGTCTCTGGTGGCAAATGAGAGCATCATTAACTTTTGAGTAGTGCCTGACCCCTTCCAACAGTTAGATGTGCTGACAATTTACTGTTCTCAACTAATAGCAGAGCTGAAGACCTCTCTGCTAACACTATCAGATAAATGCATCTACAATCTCTGCTTCCCACATTTGACACTTCTTAAAGGCTTTGCCTACACAACAAAGTTGTTCTTACATTGATTTTAAAAAAAGTCCTTTGGTTTCTGAGTGATTTAGTTCAACCTAGTTTAAACAGATTCTTTTGAAAAAGATGTGTTTATATAAAACATTGCAGGCATGCAAGAATAAAAGCTCTGCAGAAACCAACGCCATCCAGGCTCTGATGCCAATAGGAATTGGATTGTTGTATGATTTCCAGTCTTGGATTCAGATGAAGGTGGTGCTATATTTTGTGGTTTTCGTTTTGTTTTTTTTTTTTAAAGAAATTGTCTTGAGGCATTTTAAATTAATGCTAAATTTAAAAAAACCCATCACTACTCTATAGAGAGGTGTGTGTATAAAACCATAATTATACACACACACACATATAAATATACACACATCTTCTACTGGCATAGGTGATGCTGTTACTCAGATATGCTGATCTGCTCAGAGGTACTTTCACTGAAATCACAGAACATTAGGGATTGGAAGGGACCTCGAAAGATCACGCAGTGTAATTCCACTGCCACAGCGGGATCACATAGACTGAGTCCCACAGGAACGTCTCCAGAGAAGGAGACTCGACAACTCCCCTGGTCAGTTCTCAGTCTCCTTTTCTCCAAGCTAGAGACCCAGCTCCCTCAGCCTTTCCTCATCAGGGATATGTTCCACTCCCTTCATTATCTTTGTGGCTCTGCGCTGGAAAATCTCCAGCAGTCCTGCGTCCTTCTTGAACTAAGGGACCCAGAACTGGACACAATATTCTAGATGCAGTCTTACCAGGGCAGAGTAGAAGGGGAGGAGAACCTCTCTCGATCTCCTAACCACCACCCTTTTGATCCACCCCAGGATGCCAGGATGTCATTGCCCTTTTTGGCCACAAGGACCCATTGCTGGCTCATGGTCATCCTGCTGTCCACCAGGACCTCCACATCTCTTTCTCCTACACTACTCTCCAACAGGTCAGCCTCCAACCTATACTGGTACCTGGGGTTGTTCTTATGCAGATGCCAGACTCTACACTTTCCCTCATTATATTTCATTACATTTCTCCCCACCCAGCTCTTCGGCCTGTCCAGGACCTATCTAAGACACTGTCTCACATAATCCTGGCATTTCTAGACTGAAGTGCTTTCCTCCATGAAATACAGAATGCTTAACAATTCCTTAGCATTGATACCCTTGTAACTGAAGTGACACACCCTTCCTCTATTGCCCATGCAATGCTTTAACATCAACATTGAGTAGGAATTGCTGCAACTGGGATTTCTCTGGTTCTGCAGTGTAGTAGAATAGCCAGTCATGGTTTGCATAAATCACTTCATAGTTGCAGTTGCATATGATAGTCTCCTAATGAGGCAAATTCCCTAGGCAACAGCCCAACCCTGTAAAGCACAGGAATACAGCCAGCAAGATGTCTAATTCAGCTGAATTCAGGGTAGATCTTCTCATTTTTGTAAAAAAAACAACTAACAAATTACACTGGAGAAAGCCTAAGTCTATTTAATGCAGTGTCCTGTGGTCTGAGGAACCAAAGCAGCCTGTTCATGGCCACTTTATACTCCTGAAGCAAAAATAAATTCTAGTTTTCCAGATCACAGTATGATATACTTTTTTTTTGTCTCGACTCTCCAACATTCTACCTTTTCTCTCCTACATCTCTATTCATCTCTAACGCAGAGCAGTGTAAAAAAACTTCCATTGCAAATCGGTGGGATCTTTAGCCTCGTTAGTCCTTTCAAGCAATGCCACATGCACTTGGGCATGCGTTGCAGAGTGTATTTCCCCTCAATCAACAGCTAGGCCTAACTGACTTGTTTCAAGAAGGCTGCATAGCAGTGAGGAGTTGAAGATGATGGAGTAGAATGCTTCCATCATGAGGAAAGGCTGATGGACATGAGTGTCTTGAGCTTGGAGAAGAGGAGACTAAGGGGTGACCTCATTAATGTTGATAAATATGTGAAGGGTGGGTGTCAGGAGGATGGAGCCAGTCTCTGGTCAGTGTCACCTAATGATAGGACAAGGGGCAATGGGTGTGAGCTGGAACAGAGGAGGTTCCACATCAGTATGAGAAAGAACTTCTTCCCAGTGAGGGTGACAGTGCGCTGGAAGGGGCTGCCCAGGGCAGTGGTGGAGATTCCTTCTCTGGAGACATTTAAAACCCACCTGAATATGTTCCTGTGTGACTTGGTCTAGGTGGTCCTGCTGTGGCAGGGATTGAACTAGATCTTTGAGGTCCCTTCCAATCCCTAATATTCTGTGATTCTGCGACAATATCCAAAAAGCCTGAAATCCACAGGTTGTTGGAGCTGATAATTGCCATCGCAGGTTGCTATAGTATTGTTGGGAGAAATTCTGTGAAAAGGCCTCAGGATGGAAGGAAAAGAGACTAAGAGGCTGTCACTTTGCCAGCTGTGCCAACTGCTGCTCAGTCCATCCCTATCCAGGAACCTGGGGTCCGAGTAGCTTTTCAAGGCTAGTAAAAGAAGCTTATTAATTTAGCCCTCCTAAAGGACAATGCAAAGCTCATAGACCTAAAATTAAGCTGCAAAACAGACAGTGTGAGGCTTTTACTGGGTTGTAAACATGTCATCCATTATAAACAGGCTTACGGGACAGGACAGAGCTCACCTCTATGTCGCTTAGAATTTCCTTCTCAGTGAACCCACTGCACTTTGTAATATTAAACTGCTAGAGTGATGATGAAAGAAGCTTGAGAAACATGCAGGTACATTTCCCCCTACTTGTCAGAGAACTGCTGAGGGAAAAGGGGTCAGCTATTTGCCCAGAATCTGAGCTGGAAGATAGAATCATGGAATCATTCAGGTTGGAAAAGACCCTTGGGATCATCAAGTCCAACCATCAGTCCTACTCTACAATTTCACCTCTAAACCAGCTCCCCCCCAACACTACATGTAAGAGTCTTTTAAACTCATGCAGGGATGGGGAATCAACCACCACCCTGGGCAGCCCATTCCAGTGCCTGAACACTGTTTCTGTGAAGAACTTTTTCCTGATGTCCAATCTAAACCTCCCTCTGGGTCTATCACTAAAGTACCTGTGAGAAGAGACCAGCACCAACATCTCTACAATGTCCTTTCAGATAGCTGTAGAGAGCGATGAGATCTCCCCTCAGCTTCCTCTTCCTCAAACTAAACAGACCCAACTCTCTCAATCTCTCCTCACCAGATTGATTCTCCAAGCCCTTCCCCAGCTTTGTTGCCCTTGCACTTGCTCCAGCATCTTGATGTCTCCCTTGTACTGAGGTGCATGAGGAAGCCCAGATCTGTTTCTATAAATGACAGGGGGTTTGGCCTTGCTCCTACTAAAAATGAAGGAACATTCCTTCAGCAATTGAGTGGAAATAGGATCAGCATCTTCCAGAAGCACAAGGATACAGGAAGCAAGGGGACTGGCTGTTTGAGCTGAATACTACAGTTGCTTTGAAGTGATGTCACTTTCATTGGAGTAATGGTAAACAAAGGTCTGGCAAAGGAACCTGGTTTGGGTTTGCCCAAATTATCAAGTTACTGCCTCATATTTATTCTCGATTATCCTACTGCCTAAATCACATGGTCCAGAAAAGAGATGTTATCTGATACAAACATCAGGATTAGGTTGGATATTAGGAAGCACTTCCTCATGTAAAGGGTGATCAGACCTTGGAACAGACTGCCCAGGGCAGTGGTGGAGTCCCCATCCCTGGAGGTGTTTAAGGATAGACTGGCTGTGGCCCTTAGTGCCCTGGTCTGTCTGCTGTGGTGATATTAGGTCATGAGCTGGGCTGGATGAGCTCAGAGGGCTTTTCCAGCCTCAATAATTCTGTCACCTGCACTCTCCAATACATGGCACAAAAATCCCAGCAGTTTGCTCCCCTTCTAACTCTTACAAAGACAAGAAGGAAAGAAAGCCTGCTCTTTTACATAAAACTTTATGGGGGATGTTAGGGAGAGTTATGCAGCCAATACAAATGGATCTTTCAAGGTCCCTTCCAATCCCTAATGTTCTGTGATTCTGTGAAGAGGCTTTTGAGAGACTGCCCTTCCACTCATAGCTTTAGTGGGAAATTTCTATAAATTGCTACGGAATCGAGATGACTAACTGCTGGGGTTGTTTCGGGACTTAACCACAACACAACACAAATATGTCAAGTCTGCAGGTTCTAAGAACGAATCATCAGACAAGGAAGAAACTATTTTCCATTTCCCCTGTTTAGGCCTTGTTTGGGTAGTCTGCCACTGAATTGTAAATGAGCCTGGGAAAACTGGAACTCTTCCTTCTCTCCTGTGTGAAGCCATGCTGTCCAGTGGAGAAATGAGGCTTCTCATTCTGGGGTAACTCACTGACGGCTGGGAGATATTAGAGAGGTTGACATCTGTAAAGAATTTACAAAATTATGAGGAGCTGTAGTGATGAGCTACACAGCAGCCACATCAGACAAGAGCTTAATGGTCACCCAAGAGTTGCATAATAGAGGAAGTTGTATGGATTCTTTCCAGAGTATGTCAAATCCAGTCCATCTGTACTGAAGCAGGGCTGAAAAATGTGTGCCGTGTGCAAGCAGCCATTCTAGCACCACACTCAGCCAGAATTTCTCTTTTACAGCTCTATGTGATGTGTAGTTCTGCCTTTTCCCTGATGGACTCCTTCCCCAATCTATAGCAGCACATTTCTCTTTGTCTTAACAAGGACAGACTTAAATTATAAACTCAGAGAACCATAGAACAAATCAGGAAAAATTGGAAAATACCCTTGAGATCATCAGATCCAACCATCAATCATACTCTACAACTGCACACCTAAACCAGATCCCCCAACACCACAACTAAGCATCTTTTAAACACCTCCAGAGATGGGGACTCAACCACCACCTTGGGCAGTCCGTTCCAGTGCCTGACTACTCTTTCCAGGAAGAACTTTTTCCTGATGTGCAATCTAAACCTCCCCTGTTGGAGCTTGAAGCCCTTCCCTCTGTTTTTTTGTTGCTAACTTCTTGTGAGAAGAGACCACCAACATCTCTACAATGTCCTTTCAGGTAGTTGAAGAGAGCAATGAGGTCTCCCCTAAGCTGCTTCTTCCTCAAACTAAACAGCCCCAACTCTCTCAATCTCTCCTCATCATATTTATTCTCCAGGCCCTCCTTCAACTTTGTTGCCCTCCTCTGCACTCAGCCAGCACGTCAATGTGTCCCTTCTACTGAGGTGCCCAAAACTGGACCCAGGGTTCAAGGTGTGGCTTCACCAGTGCTTAGTACAAGGAAACAGTCACCTCCCTACTCCTGCTGGCCACACAGTTTCTAATCCAGGCCAAGATACCATTGGCCTTCTTGGCCATCTGGGCACATTGGTGGCTCATATTCAGCCTCCTGTCAATTAGAACCCCCAGGTCCTTTACTGTCAGACTGCTCTCCAGCCACCCTGCCCTCAGTCTGTTGTGCTGCAGGGGATTGCTGTGACCAAAATGCAGGACCCAACACTTCACTTTACTGAAACCCAGACAATTATCCTTAGCCCATCGACAGAGTCTGTCAAGGTCCCTCTGAATAGCCTTGCTACCCTCCAGCAGATTGACACTCCCTGACCCACATATTAAACCCACCTGTCTAGTGCTGGGTGTTTCATTATTATTTAGCATTCCTCCACAGCGTCCAGGGTGGTTGTGGAGTCTCCTTCACTGGAGATGTTCAAGGCCCGCCTGGATGTGTTCCTGTGTGACTTGGTCTAGGTGATCCTGCTGTGTCAGGGGGATTGGACTAGATGATCTTCTGTGGTCCCTTCCAATCCATTATGATTCTATGCAAGTAGGAGAGCTCCTAAACTAGTAGTCTTAAACAGAACACTAGGGATTGGAAGAGTCCTTGAAAGACCATTCAGTCCATGGCAGGACCACCTCGACCAAATAACACAGGATCCAGGCAAGTTTTAAACATCTCCAGAGAAGGAGACTCCACAACTCCCTTCTGTGCCCTGTCACCGTCACTGGAAAGAGGTTTCTTCTCAGCTTACACCCATTGCCCCTTGTCCTATCATTAGATGACTAAGAAGAGCCTGGCTCCATCCTCCTGACACCTAACCTTCACATATTGATCAACATTAATGAGGTCACTCCTCAGTCTTTGTTTCCCCAAGCTAAAGAGACCCATAAAGGCCTTTCCTCATCAGGGAGGTGTTCTACACCCTTCATCATCTTTGTGGCTCTGCTCTGAACTCTCTCCAGCAGTTCTGTGCCCTTGAACTAAGGGGCCCAGAACTGGACACAATATTCCAGATGTGGTATCACCAGGGCAGAGTAGAGGGGCAGGAGAACTTCTCTCCATCTGCTAACCACCCCACTACTGATCCACCTCAGGATGCCGTTGGCCTTCTTGGTCACAAGGGCATATTGCTTTCTCATGGTCATCCTGCTGTCCACCAGAAACCTGAGGTCCCTTTCTCCTACACCGCTCTCCAGCAGGTCAATCCCCAAACTATTTCATCCTTGGTTCCTGATGTCCTGAACACATGTCTCTGTTTGAGATCCAGTCCTCCATGATGACCACAGAGAGATTCCCTGTTCTGGATCTGCACTGTTTTGCAGCTTAAGTGAAGGCTTTTTGTGTGCAGACCTGCTACGCTTCATATCACATTTTGATTGCATCACCCTTCTTTCCTTCCCTTGCGCCGTGCATTGCTGTGTTGATTGCAAAGATAGACCATTGTAGCTTGCCTGGTGGCTTACAGCCATGTAAACAAAGGCATAAAATCCCAGCAAGCCAGACTGCCATAAATTTATCCCTTCCTGATAAACACGAGCTTGTGTAACACCAAGACAGAGGAAAGCTGGAAGCAGGACTGCAGAGGGCTTACAGGACCTGTGCTGCACGAGTGTAAATTGTGGTGTCATGCTGTGACTGTACAGCAAAACAGGATCTCTCTTACATTCCTGTGGTGAACATTTTCCACTTTTCCTTGCATGGTTCCGGGATTATTTGCATAGTTTTTCTTTCCTGTGGGTCCCCTTTCTTTCTTCAGAGTGAGGGTGACAAAGCACTGGAAGGGGCTGCCGTGCGAGGTTGTGGAATCTCTTTCTCTGGAGATGTTTAAAACCCACCTGGATATGTTCCTGTGTGACTTGGTCTAGGTGGTCCTGCTGTGGCAGGGGTATTGGACTAGATGATCTTTCAGGGTCCCTTCCAGTCTCTAATGTTCTGTGATTCTGTCAAACCAGGAGAGTAACGAAAGAGGAAAGACACTGGAACTTAAAATAGCAAGAGAAAGTGGAGTATAAATTTTCTTTCTAATCTCTTTCAGCTATTGTAAACACATCTCCCTTGCAACAGCATATCTTATCAACAGATGTTAGCTGTTCTTGTCTTTAATTGCTGCTGTCACTCCAGCTTCCAGTGGTTCCTGTTGCTACTTCTCAGTCATTAAAAGGATACTTCTCCACTAACTTACCACTGCTCAGCTATCATGCAGCCCACTTCCAGGACTGAGGGTAAGGGGATAGATTGGGGAGTGTGTTGTGGCAGGTGATCACTTCCAGAAGGACACAGAACTGCTGGAGAGAGTCCAGCACAGAGTCATGAAGATGATGAAGGGAGTAGAACACCTCCCCGATGAGGAAAGGCTGAGGCAGCTGAGTCTTTTGAGCTTGGACTGGATCATCTTTCAAGATCCCTTCCAATCCCTAATGTTCTGTGGTTCTGTGAAACTCTTCTGCTTAGACAGGATCCCTGTTTTCTCCTGCATAAAAAGCACAAAATGATTTTTTTTTTCTCTGCATCATCCTCTCAATTCGTGCCTCTTTGCTGCTCTTCTTCTCTACCCCCACCACTGCCTTTTCTTTCTCCTATGGGACTGGTGGAATCTCAGAGGAAATAAGTAAAGCTTTCCTAATATAGAAGCTCATCTTCTCTGAAACCACTTTTCATTCTGTTAATGGAGTTCTGGAAATGTTTCAGCTCTCTCCCCCTACACTAATACTTTATTTTTCCCCTCTGATAGCTGTCCAAGCATCAGTGTCGTCAGTTTTCTTAGCTGTATTGGGTTGTTTTGCAAAGAAATGCACAGACAGTCAAACAAAATAATAACAAAAAAAACCCTGGCTGGCAACTTTTCTAGCTCTGTACTTCCCTTAAACAAACAAATCCTAAACTAGGGACATCTTTCTGAGGCCATTATTGTACTGGGATTTTACACAATACACTTGGTACATACAGCACCTTGAGTAATGGGTCAGTACAAGAGAGATGTTAGAGCAAGTGCAGAGGAGGGCAACAAAGCTGGAGAAGGGCTTGGAGAATCAATCTGATAGAGAGAGATTTGAGAGAGTTGAGGCTGTTTAGTTGGAGAAAAAGGAGGTTGAGGGGAGACCTCATTGCTCTCTATAACTATCTGAAAGAACACTGTAGAGATGCTGGTCTCTTCTCACAGGTAATTAGTGACAGAACCAGAGGGAAGGGCTTCAACCTCCAATGGGGGAGCGTTTAGATTGAACATCAGGAAAAAGTTCTTCACGGAAAGAGTGGCCAGGCATTGGCTGCCCACGTTGGGGTTGAGTCCCCATCCCTGAATGAGTTTAAAAGACTCTTAGTTGTGGTGTTGGAGGATCTGGTTTAGGTGTGAACTTGTAGAGTAGGGTTGACGGTTGGACCTGATGATCTCAAGGGTCTTTTCCAACCTGAATGATTCTGTAATTCTATACAAATACCAGTGGAAGGTAACTCATGATTCTTAATAGATTTGTGTGTGTTCCTTCCCCCTTCCTCTCTTACCTTGCTAAATGTCTGGCCCAGGACTCTTTATGTCAGTCTTTCCATCTTTGTAGATGAGACATCAGCACCAAATAATCAAAAACCTAGTCTGGAAATTTATATAACAAAAGCACTAAGTGCAAATCCTCTGTGTGGAAGAGAGCTTTTTCTGTGCCTCCCTCCCCCACAGTTACACTTGTTCTGAGAAGATGCTAGGGAAGTACAGAGCAGCAGATGCAGAGACATTCCTGTTCCCCAGTGAGAATAGGGTTTTCCAGCAGAGAGAAGGGGTGGGTTAGTACCAAAGGGTAGGCGAAGCTGCTGTGCCCAGCACTTGTTCCACAAGCTGCAGGAGAGACTGAGAGGAGTTCAGGTCCCCTCCTGGGCCCTCAACACCTTAACTTTGAGATGAGAGAGAGTAGTTGAGAAAGAAGCCTTCCACCCCCGAAATAGAAATTTTGAGGAGCAAGGACATGCTAAGCAGGAATGCCTGGGAGGGTGGGAAGATGGTGGGAAGAGGAAGGGAAATTCTTCAGCAAGGTGATATGTGAGGAAGCTACTGCTAACCAGCGAAGGATAGGCAGCTAGTAATGCGGGAAACGCCTGCAGTTGCCCTCAGAACTGGTTGTACAGAGCACATGAAGCTGGCTCAGTGAGCACATGCTCCAAACCCCTCGCTTGCCGTTCGGAGGCACCCGTTACCCATCACTATCAGCTACCTTCCTTGCGTTTCGTGAGAGCACACAGGGCATGCTACCCTGTCTGTCTGCTCCCAGACACAACACATGCAAAAATAGGAACTGACTGAGATAAGCCCCCTGCAAGCCAAGGACAATAGCCGGCAGGCAGTGCCCAGTATCAGTGGCTTTTCTCAAGTGCATACAGGGGTGGATAGGAGAAGGGTCACCCACTGCGGGCTTCCACTTCACACAAACTCTTCCAGTGAAGACTAGTGGACATCCCAGTCAGAGAGTTCTCCAGAGCAGCACATAAAGAGTTTCTGGGCAGGTTATGTCACAGAATCACAGAACATTAGGGATTGGAAGGCACCTCAAAAGATCATCTAGTCCAATCCCCCTGACACAGCAGGATCACCTAGACCAAGTCACACAGGAACACATCCAGGTGGCTTTTAAATATCTCCAGAGAAGGAGACTCCACAACCCTCCCAAGCAGCCTGTTCCAGTGCTCTGTCACCCTCACTGGGAAAAAGTTCCTTCTAAGATTGATGTGGAACCTCCTCTGTTCCAGCTGACACCCATTGTCCCTTGTCCAGTCATTAGATAACATTGAGACGAGCCTGGCTCCATCCTCCTGACACCCACCCTTCACATATTTATCAACATTAATGAGGTCACCTCTCAGTCTTGGTTTCTCCAAGCTCAAAAGACTCAGCTGCCTTAGTCTTTCATCACTGGGGAGGTGTTCTACTCCCTTCATCATCTTCATGATTCTGTGCTGGACTCTCTCCAGCAGTTCTGTGTTCTTCTGGAACTGAGGTTGTAGCATCTGGCCCATTGGGTACCTTGACCCTTTGTGACCCACGAGCAGCTTATCTGTGGCAAGGAGCACCCAAAACTAAAAGTGAAAGTAAGAAAAAGAAACTGGATGTCTCCTAGTGCAACTTGATTCTATGGAGTGTAGATGGAAAACGAATGTGTCTTGCTGAAGGCTAGCCTCAGGAACTTACAGAATGCATTTTGTAATAGCTCTCTGCACACAAAAAATCTGAGCAAAAAAACTGTGCTCTCCAGCAGGAACACTGATCTAAGGTGCTACTTTTATGCTGAATTTTTATTAGTGGCATCTCAAAACTATTGCTTTCAGCATACCTTCCTGACTTCTCCCACATAGGCGTGAAAATTAACAGCAGCAAACAAAATCTTCTATTGCTATGGAGGAAATGTTGGTCTGAGGTGTTTGGCCCTTACTTGTCTTGTTCAGTTATTTTACTTTTTCAGAGCCACGAAGATGATGGAGTAGAACACCTCCCTTATGTGGAACAGCTGAGGGAGCTGGGTCTCTTGACCTTGGAGAAAAGGAGACAGAGAGTTGATCTTACTAATGTCTATAAATATGTGAAGGGTGGGTGTCATGAGGATGGAGCCAGGCTCTGCTCAGTGTCTTCTAAGGGGCAATGGGTATGAGCTGGAACAGAAGATGTTCCACATCAATCTTAGAAGGAACTTTTTCCCAGTGAGGGTGACAGAGCCCTGGAATGGGCTGCCCAGGAGGGTTGTGGAATCGTCTTCTCTGGAGACATTTAAAACCCACCTGGATATGTTCCTGTGCAACTGGATCTAGGTGATTCTGCTGTGGCAGAGGGACTGGACTAGATAATCTTTTGAGGTCCCTTCCATTCCCTAATGTTATGTTTTTCTGTGAGGGAAATGGAAGTGTTATTTTAAGACAGGTCTAGTTATTTTCCCCTCCCAGCGTTTCAAATATCCTATACATACCTCAACAAACAAAGTACAAGACACTTCATGCAAATCATTTTCCATTGAATTTTACACTCGGATAAAATACAGAAGTGAAAGCAGTGTGGTCTGGCATACAACTTCCAGGTGCGGACAGCAAACTGGCTCCAGGAAGACTTGAGAACAGCTCCACCGATTGGGTTCTGCCAAATGCTGAACAGCTGTGCTGCTCATGGAGGTGAGGTGGGGGAGTCACATGTGAGGGTTGCAGTTCATTCCCTGCTTGTTCTTTATGTCAAGGGAGTGGCGTTTGAGGTCATGTCTTCTTCTGCTTGCTGTGCCATGTGGAGAGGTCAGAAGAAGCTTGTCCCCACCACCTGTTACCTTATGTACCCCAAGCACTGCCCCCCCTCCAACCTCAGTGGTCTAGGAAGACACTGTGACTGCACGTCCAGCTGCACACATCTCTGCAGGTAGGACAGAAGGAGAAGGCACAGTCAAGCCCTAAGCACCTGCAGTCCTTTCCATGCTCAGTTCACCACACCTGCCAGTCTTTATCCTCTACACAGCTGCACTGTAGTGACAACTAGTTGGGTTTGCCTGGGCTGAAGTGCTACCACTTAGAGGCAGCTTATGCAATCCTGTGCATGAGTTAGCTTTACCCCAAACAGGAACCTAACCAAGGTGAAGGTCAATACCTGTGACAATGTCCTGTGCTGCTACTTGGTTGGTCAAATCACTCTGTAATTTGAGTTCAAATTACTCAAGGTCAGGTTTTATTTAATCACACTTCCTTCAGTGGGTTTTTTCCCCTCTGGTACTTGAAAAAAGCCCAATTAGATCCTGATGTGTGTGCAGCTTGTTTTCTTGGATTGCTCCTCAGCTTTCTTCTAAATTGTTGCTGCCCCTTTGGACTCTGGCAGTAGGGTGGCTGCCAGGTTTCCACAGAGATGCACAGAAATTCTGTGCAATAAAATGTCATCTTTACATGATTGAACTACATGGTGACAGTTTCATGTTTGAATTATGTGAAAATCCAAGACATTAGATGTGAGCATAATGTAGGATTGAGGGCTGCAAATATTTCTTTGTTCTGGAATCCAGTTAAAATGCACCAATGCACATGCTGTGTTTTGGTGGTAAAGTAGACCTCACCTCTGTTTGCTGCATAGAATCGTAGAATCACTACGGACTAAGGAACCTCGAAAGATCATCTAGTCCAATCTCCCTGCCACAGTAGGATCGCCTAGACCAAGTCACACAGGAACACATCCAGGCAGGCCTTGAACATCTCCAGTGAAGGAGACTCCACAACCTCCCTGGGCAACCTGTTCCAGTGCGCCGTCACGCTTACTGTGAAGAAATTCCTTCTCAGGTTGATGTGGAACCTTTTATGTTCCAGCTTACAACCATTGCCCCTCGTCCTATCCCTACATGACACCGAGAATAACCCTCAAATATTTGTAGACGTTAATGAGATCACCCTTCAGTCTTCTCCAAGCTCAAGAGACCCAGCTCCCTCAGCCTCTCCTCGTAAGGGAGGTGCTCGACCCCCTTCATCATCTTTGTTGCCCTTTGATGGACCCTCTCCAGCAGCTCCACATCCCTCTTGAACTGAGTAGCCCAGAACTGGGCACAATACTCCAGATGTGGTCTCACCAGGGTAAGAACTTTATTATCCTAACCCATGATTTAGTGCTCTCTACCCCTTATAAAGTAAAATTAACAATGCCCCCTGTGTGAGCTCTTGTAGCTGAGGGGGCAAGACGTAGATGGCCATGGTGGGTAGAGGAAAGGGAATAAAAAGGATGGGTAAACACAAGAAGACCAGTGGCATCCTGGCTTGTATCAGAAGTAGTGTGACCAGCAGGAGTAGAGAGATTATCATTCCCCTGTTTTTGGCACTGGTGAGGCCATATAGAATCATTAGGGATTGGAAGGAATCCTGAAAGATCATCCAGTCCAATGCCCCTGCCACATCAGGACCTCTTCACTGGAGAAATTATAGAATCAGAATCACTCAGGGTTGGAAGGGACCACCTGATCATCCAGTTCCAACCCTCTCACCAGAGTGGGACACACCACCCTAGACCAGGCTGGCCAGGGCCCCATACAGCCTGGCCTTAAACACCTCCGGGGTGAGGCCCCAACCACCTCCCTGGGCAACCCATTCCAGGGTCTTGCCACTCTCACACTGAAGAACTTCCTCCTCACATCCACTCTAAATCTACTCATCTCCAGTTTTGTTCCATTGCCCCTAGTGCTGTTGCTCTCCAGCCTTTCTGTATGCCCCCTTCAGATACTGGAAGGCCACAGTAAGGTCACCTCGGAGCCTCCTCTTCTCCAGACTGAACAACCCCAATTCCCTCAGTCTATCCTCAAAGGAGAGGTGCTCCAGCCCTCTGATCAACCTCGTGGATCTCCTCTGCACACGCTCCAGCATGNTTGTCACTGGCCTCCACTTGGACATGGATCCATCGACAACAACTCTCTGCGTGTGACCTTCAAGCCAGTTCCGTACCCATCTAGTGGTCCACCCATCAAAGCCATGTTCCACCAGCTTGGAGACCAGAATGTGATGCAGGACAGTGTCAAAGGCTTTGCTGAGGTCCAGGTAAACAACATCAGTTGCTTGCCCCTCATCCATTAATATTGTGACGTCTTGAGTATTGCGTCCAGTTCAGGGAACCTCAGTACAAGAGAGACATGAAGGTGCTGGAGCAGGTGCAGAGGAGAGCAACTAAGCTGGTGAAGGCCCTGGAGAACCAATTTGATGAGGAAATACTGAAAAGAGCTTGGGGTCTTTAGTTTGAAGAAAAGGAGGCTGAGAGGAGATGTCATCACTCTCTACAACTACCTGAAAGGATGTTGTGGAGAGGTTGGTGCTGGTCTCTTCTCACAAGCAATTAGAGACAGAACAAAAGGGAATGGGTTCAAGTTACAACAGGGTAGGTTTAGACTTGATATTGCTTTCCAAGAAAGGTTGGTCAGGCCCTGGACTGGGCTTCCCAGGGAGGTGGTTGAGTCACCATCCCTGGCTGTGTTTAAAGAAGGTTTGGATGAGATGTTGAGGGATGTGGTTTAGGGGTGAACTTGTAAGGTAGGGCAGCTGGTTGGACTCAATGATCCCAGGGGTCTTTTCCAACCAGAGTTATTCTGTGATCCACAACTGGCCTTCTTCAAACAGCTGAAGGGTAGATACTGGGCAAAAACCTCAATGGGATCATGGTAGTGGAGCTCCACTGGTTTCAAAGTCGCTGAGCCAGCCTGAACCAGCTGAGCTACACTCTCACATTTGATGGCCAAGGCAGTTGGAGCAGGAGATGTTTGAACTTCTCATGTACCACAGAGGGGCCACTGGGAATATTCTTTGGTTTGGTATGGGAGGAGCTTAAGGTGGGCCTAGCAGTTCCTGCTGTGAAAGGCTTCTTTCTGCTCTCAGTGATAGTAACTTTTGTAGAGAGGGCAGATTCATTTGAAGATGTGACTTAATTCACATCCTTCTTCAATTCATAAGCCCTCGTGTGGTGGCTGACTTCAAGATAAATCCGTGCAGATACTTAGGGCCTTGTTTTCACTCCTGGATGTCCTGTGTTTTCCCACAGGGCACAGATCTCATGGCACTTTCCTCAGATAACTACTCCAGACCCCCCTGTCTAGGTACTCATAAGCAGAGAGTCAGTGTCACAAGTTGGCGACCCATGTTTGCAATGTCTCCTTCCACAGCTTTGGGTCTGGGATAGGGAAAAGAGCTGCTGCATCTCTTTCATCCTTCTTTTGCTACACAGAACACCCATAGGAAGGAATCTATGTGGCTTCTCTCAGCATGGGCAGCCCAGTGTGAAGTGTTTCAGACAGAGCAGAAAGGCCTGAACAAGGAAGGGATGCAGCAGCACTAACATTTCAGGACACACCCCACCAAGGCCACCTTCTTCCAAAGAGATGAGTAATAAAGCAAAAGACAGGAGGACATGGAATGGTGCCTGATTTCTTCTCTGCTATAATGGACAGAGACTATCACAAAAGATCAGCAGGGAACAGGTTTAAAATAGACAAAGGTACCATGTTATGAAACTTGTGATAAGTAGTTCTCCATTTTAATCACAGAAATTTGTAAGGGTTCAAAAATCGTTGGGCAACTACATTAAACTAGCTCTCTTGTGGGCAATTGCTGAAGCACAAAACCTGAGGAACAGCGCACTACTGAAGGAAATGCCACTCTGTGTTTGCCCTTGTGCTGTGCTTTCCCATAAGGATCTATGTACTGGTGGTCTGCACTGGTAGGATGAAGAATTCGTAAGCTTTGTTCTGATTCAGTATCACCAGTGCTGTGTTCAAAGGTCCAGTCAGTCAGGTGCTCAGTGCTACCACAGCTGCAGCATTGTTGTCTTCAGGAACTCTGACCATATCAAGCTAGATCAACCTTCTAAAAAGACCAAAGGCTGCCATGGAATTGTCAATTCCTCTTACTCTGTCCAGAAACTTTGAAGGCATTTTCCTTTCAAGTAGAAGAAAAGAATGCCCATGATAAATATTCACTGTTGTTCTACGAGAGAGTTGTCATACATACTCAATTCAAGGGTAAGATGAATACACCATCAGTCCTACAGAGATATGTCAATTGTTCCTTATTCACAGAATCACAGAACATTAGGGATCGGAAGGGACATCGAAAGATCATCTAGTCCAATCCCCCTGCCAGAGCAGGACCCCCTAGACCAAGTCACACAGAAACACATTCAGGTGGGTTTTAAATGTCATGAACATCTCCTTTGATGGAGACTCCACAACCACCCTGAGCAGCCTGTACTGATGTTCTGTGATTCTGTGAAATCCTGATCCAGAACATGTGTCTATTGGCTTGTGGAGGTATTTCAGGCTGCTGCAGTACCTTGGATTTGTTGCAGGTTGGTCAATGGAAATCTTCTTATCAACCAGTATTTGGCAATACACTAAATGTGGAGTATTGAGTGAGACTCTGGGATGTCAGTTAGAAATGCCTGATCACCAAAGGAATTGCTTTTTGAGGTTATGTCACAGCACACCACACCACACACCCACCTGGTACCATTCAAGCTTCTCAGAATTGTATGGATGCGAGTGATATTTACCCTTTAAGGGCTGTGATAGTACTGTGTCTGTTTTCTCAGTAGCAAACCTCTCAAGTTCTCCCTTTCAGGTCTTTAGGACTTGGCTTTAACAAATGCAGAGCAGATGCTACAGCTTACTACTTGTGATTTCTTCTAAATTATGGAATCCGTGTCATAATGTCAAGTCTACTCAGGAATAATTGGAAATATCTTGCCGCTATCTGTCTGGAATAAATGCCTCATGCACTGAATGCCCTGGCGTCAGCTAAAGAATACATTAATATTGAACATGTGAACTTGTTAATTCCCTGCTGAATGGGGATTTATGGCCTGTTAGGATTTAACAGTAGAAGAGATCATTCATTTCAAACTGATTATGAGGATTTATAGGAAAATGGAACAGCATACATAAATTCTATATCCTGTCACCCTTCCTCCC
The DNA here is from genome assembly GCA_013400115.1 of Rhinopomastus cyanomelas. Taxonomy (NCBI): domain Eukaryota; kingdom Metazoa; phylum Chordata; class Aves; order Bucerotiformes; family Rhinopomastidae; genus Rhinopomastus; species Rhinopomastus cyanomelas. The sequence continues at coordinate 290,809 of VXBP01008537.1, forward strand.
ATCAAAGCCTATTTTGTTGAGTACCCATAACAGTTCCTTCCTTCCAGAGCTACTCTAGACATAAGGATGGCTCAGCAGTAGTGTATTTACAAACATGGTATCAATTATGTGTTTCTTTCACAGAATAGAATCATTCAGCTTGGAAAAGACCCTTGGGATCACTGGGTCCAGCCATCAATCCTACTTTACAACTTCACCCCTAAATCAGATCCCCTAACACTGCATCTAAGCATCTTTTAAACTCACCCAGGGATGGGGAATCAACCATCACCTTGGGCAGCCCATTCCAGTGCCCAAACACTTTTGCCATGAAGAATTTTTTCCTGATGTCCAATCTAAACCTCCCCTGTTGGAGCTTGAAATTTTTCCCTCTGGTTTCATTGCTAACTACCTGTGAGAAGAGACCAGCACCAACATCTCTACAGTGTCCTTTCAGGTAGTTGTAGAGAGCAATGAGGTCTCCCCTCTACCTCCTTTTCCTCAAACTAAACAGCCCTAACTCTCTCCATCTGTCCTCATCAGATTTATTCTCCAGGCCCTTCAGCATCTTTGTTGCCCGACTCTGCACTCGCTCTAGCATTTCTCTGTCTCCCTTGTACTGAGGTGCCCAAAACTGGATACAGCAGTTAAGGTCACTCCCCAAATTCTCTTGCTTCAGCTCTCTTGATCTGAATATGTAACTCAAACCAGAAGCCATAGTAATCCAATGTGGTGGGTTCAAGACCACAATTAAAGATAAAGGAAAAGAAAACAAAGCAATTAGGGCTCAATGAGAACTCACATAAAATTTCCCAGACAATGGATAGCTTAGGAAAAGGGTTTATTAACTCTGTAACTATATACAGAAAAGAAGGTTAAGCAAGCTAGTGCACACAAACTAGAAACTGTGTCACAAATGCCATCACATATTCTGAGATAAATGCAATGGGAGATCACTATTGTATTGGTCCTTAGGTTTTTTTACATTAGAGACCTGGGAAAAGAACACGTCATTTGAGTAGAGATGAGTACGAACACCCTCTCTATTATTCACATTGCTGCAAGCAGCAGCATCCTCGACTATCCAGACTGATGAACTCTTCAGTTCTTCCACATAGCTTCTCCAGCTCAACGCTCATCAGGAAGGCCTGGTTCCTTAGCACCTGAACTGCATCCCTCGATGCAGGAGACATGCTTTCAAAGAAAGAACCCAGACTCTGTATTTCATGCCCAAGGTTTAAGGAGTCTTGAGTCCTTCCTCTTTTTTCAGCTAAGCACAGAGAAATTCTCCCCAATACGCGAGCATCCTCAGTTTTCCTCAGTGGCAGAAATGACTGTCTCTCTTCCTGCTGATCAGTGCTCTCTAAGATGGTGGTGGCGGCTGCATGGCCCCGACCACATGCGGGACCCAAGATGGAGACCAACCACATGGCTGTGTCAACAGGGGACCTCCCAACACTCTGTAAATGTGGCCAAGAGGGTTCCATGACACACACACACACACACACACACACACACACACACACCCCCCCGTCTTAGCTCCAGGAGGAAAGAGGGAAGAATCCCTTTAGCTCATCACGGGTTGCTAAATGGATGCTCCATGATGGCGGAGATGCTAGATTGGCACTAAGGTCTTGCTTCTCTGGTCCATGGTGCCAGCTCCTGAGTGGGTTGGGTTGCAGCTGGCACTGCTGCTGCCAAGCCAGGGTCGACGCCACGCGGAGCTGCCACATCACTCGCCACAGCGTAGCAGGGCTCGGGCCTGGGTCTGGGCCAGGGCCAGGGCCGCAGCCACAGAGGCCTGTGTTTCCTCCTCCACCACCCTGGAAGTGTGTCGGGGCTAGGAGCCCTCAGCAAAAAGAGGCAGAGCTAAGATCATTGCCCCTTTTATGTTCTCACCTAGTCCATCCGTCAAGGGCAGGTACCTGGGACAATTCTATAGTGTCACCTGCCCCAGGACAGGTCCCTGGGGGTGGTCCTCTTTAAACAACATAACTTTTTTTCTTCATGAAAGCACAAATCTATACGTCTGAAAATTCTGGTAATTTTCAAACTGCAACATCCAAATGCAATGTGTTTGAATTATCAAAGGCTGTGTGATAACTGAACTATGAGATGTTGCTTTAAGTTTTGATTGGAACTGCCCGGTAATTCCTGAAGCTAAAGCAGACAAGGTAGGAAAACTATTTTCTTTCAATAGGTTTTTAAAGATTGATTTCAATGGGATCATCAGACACCAAATTCACACTACTTGCAAATTCACACTACTGCATAAAGAAACATTAGACTTTCTGGAAAAGTATATAGCTGTATTTATTTAGTGAGTCTCAGTTCAGAGTTGGGTGCTGTTTAATTTAACATGTTTGTTCCTTTCATTCTTTTTTCTGTTTATTGCTTATTGTCACACAACCCTTTTAAGAAGGTAATGTCAAATTCTAGGACTTTTTACACCTTGACATATACATCTATGTAGTTGGCTAGCCTGGTACAATGAACACTGCCCACATCAGAGCTGATATTAAACCTTGAGAAAAAATCTAGTGAGACCACATCTAGACTTCTCTGTCCAGTTTTGGGCCACTCAGCTCAAGAAGGACACTGAGTTGCTGGAGAGAGTCCAGCGCAGAGCCACAAAGATGATAAAGGGAGTGGAACATTTCCCTTATGAGGAAAGGCTGAGGGAGCTGGGTCTCTTGAGCTTGGAGAAGAGGAGACTGAGGAGTGACCTCAGTAATGTTTGTAAATATGTGAAGGGTGGGTGTCAGGAGGATGGAGCTAGTCTCTTCTCACAGTGTCATTTAATGATAGGACAAAGAGCAATGGGTGTCAGCTGGAACATAGGAGGTTCCACATCAATGTGAGAAGGAACTTCTTTACAGTGAGGGTGACAGAGCACTGGAAGGGGCTGCCCAGTGGGCTTGTTGGGTCTCCATCTCTGGAGACATTTAAAACTGGCCAGGATATGTTCCTGTACGACTTGATCTAGGTGGTCCTGCTGTGACAGTAGGATTGGACTGGATTTTGAGGTCCCTTCCAAGCCCTAATTTTCTGTGGTTCTGTGATCTCTTTTCATCTCATTCTGATGTTGCAGCTTGACTGTGCACTCACTATTTCCTCGAGAAACACGAGTCAGTGGGTATGGTCTATCACGTATTTGTACTGACTTTAGAGATTTTTGGATATAATCCTCTCCCTGCAAAATATGGAGACTGTAAAGCAATATGTTATTTCTTCCTTGTTGGTTCTAGAGTGTTCTGTGTAATACTGCAAACTCAGTCCTCGTCTTGCACACGGCATTCAGAAAGTTGCTGAATGTTGCTTCTGTGCTGTACATTTATTGACTGAAACATTTGAGTTGTTGCTTTTCACACTGGTAATTTTAGAGCGCAGATGCCTAGCATGTTTACTCACATACCAGGGCTCACATTTAATGAGCAAAATGTCAAGTATATTGTTATCCACCATAAAAACTGTGAAAAATATCCTTGCCATCTGCAGTGTGCCTTCTGCTTCAGCCTAGAAGACTTTTTACAAGCAACTACATGATATTAATGTTCAAATCAATATTTATAAATGGAACCACCTCAAAAGGGCCAGATCTTCTCCCACACCACACGTTCCTCTGGGAGTTAATGAGCTGGGGAAGCGGCTAGGTGCAGAAAGGGGAGCCGAGTCATGTTTGGCTCCTGATTGCATCAGACAGAATAATCTTTCCACACTAAGGAAGAAGCGGGAACAGAAGAAGAGTGGCACTAAATGACAGTACAGATGTCTGAAGGCCAGGACCTGCACTGGTGTCTGTTGGCCTAACTTCATTGTCTTCACTAAAGTGATGCAGCACACAGGTATCAACATGGTTTGGCTGACGTGGGTGGTACCACGCTGGGTTTGTGCCCAGCAGAAGATTGAGCCCAAAGTACCATTCATTAGACAGTAGATAGCAAAGCTGAAGTCAGGATTTGATAGACTGCCATGAAAGTAAGAGGTGGGATTAAACAAACAAGTCTTCTTTACCACATCTGGAATATTGTGTCCAGTTCTGGGTCCCTCAGTTCCAGAAGGACGCATTGCTGATGGAGAGAGTTTGGTGCAGAGCCACAGAGATGATGGAGTGGAACATCTTCCTTATGAGGAAATGCTGAGGGAGCTGGGTCTCTTGAGCTTGGAGAAAAGGAGACTGAGGGATGACTTAATTAATGTTTATAAATATATGAAGGGTGGGTGTCAGGAGGATGGAGCCAGGCTCTTTCCAGTGTCATCTAATGATAGGATAAGGGCGGTGGGTGTCAGCTGGAACAGAGGAGGTTCCACATCAATCTGAGCAGGAACTTCTTCCTGGTGAGGGTGACAGAGCACTGGAAGGGGCTGTCCAGGGGGATTGTGGAGTCTCCTTCTCTGGAGATATTTAAAATCCACCTGGATATGTTCCTATGCAACTTGGTCTAGGTGATCCTTCTGTGGCAGTGGGATTGGACTGGATGATCTTTCAAGGTCTCTTCCAATCCCTGATGTTCTGTGATTCTGTGAAACAAGATAACATCTTTCAAGAAATCATTTCCTATTTTTCCACCAAATGCAAACTTCTTTGTGGCAAGAATCAGGCCCTTGTTCTAATTTTTTATGGTTCTAGGGAAAACAGAGGTCTCATCTGTTGCTCAAGCCTCTGGCTGGTCCTGTAAGAATGATAAAAATGAATAGTCACTACTAAAATGTCCTTCTCCAGATGGTTTATGACCTTTTGGTTTTGTGCTTGCAAAGCCTTCAATCCCACCATGCCAGTATTAGGGTGTTGCACAACTGAGATCTATGCACAGTTTGAAAAAACACTGTTGCCCACTGCTATTATCCCAACATCCAGAAGTAGCTGAAATTCCAGCCAGACCTTTAAGGGGCAGGGCTGACAAACCAGAGCCAGGACACACTCCCTTAAAGAGGTGAGCAAAGATCATTCCTGCCATTTGTTCCAGCTGTTCTGCCCAGTTGCGCACACACGCTCAGCTCTAACAAGTGCATCTGAACTGCAGTCCAGCATGAACAACATGAAAGGTAGTCACTTCCACCACGGGTGGCTGACACAAAAGAGTGGCTCCTCAGTCACAGAATCACCACTGTCTTGCCTTTTTCCTCATACACATGTTGAACAAGGCTATCGGAGAGAAAAATTACTGCCACCGCAGTAATTAACAAACACAGCATAAATATTTATCAAGGAAACCTGATGTCAAATGTATTTTTTAATGTTTATTTAGAGTTGTTTAGATGTAAACATATTTCCTTAATTGGACTTTAAGAAGGGCACTCACATGTTTCCTTTTGAGTGTTTCTAATATAATCATTGCTTGGGCAATTAGGCCACTGGCTAAGCCACAAATCTTATCTTTCACACTGGTGAGTCATAAATAAGGACTGAGTCACAAATAGACCAGACAGACAAATGGTGGCAGGAAGGAAATAAGATTGGCTGTGAATATATTTAGGCTGGAAACGAGAAGATAGCTGCAGTCTTCCTAAGAAGTGCAGTTCTGGCTTTCCAATTGGGAGAAATGGAGGGGACCAAAGTAATTGAAACTGCTTTATCATTTAGCTTGATAAGCTCATCAGGACAGTATACTCAGTAGGAACTATTCTTAAGACTGAATTAGCCAATAGGAGTCTTCAAGTAGCCAGATTTTCTGCCTGCCATGATTACCTGCAATTAGAGGGTTAGTGGCCTGATTACTCAAGTTGTCGTAGCTGTTTGTGTTGCTATCAGTGGTCCGTAGACACAGCAGGGTCAGACTGCACAGATACGACAGTGCCAGTGACATCATGTTCTGGGCCCCTCAGTTCATTCTGGGCCCCTCTGTTCCGGGAGGACACAGAACTACTGGAGAGAGTCCAGCACAGAGCAACAGAGATGACAAAGAAAGTTGAATACCTCCCTTATGAGGAAAGGCAGAGGGAGATGGGTCTCTTGAGCTTGGAGGAGACTGAGGGGTGACCTCATCAATGTTGATAAATTTGTGAAGGGTGAATGTCAGGAGGATGGAGCCAGGCTCTTCTCAGTGTCATCTAATGATAGCACAAGGGGCAATGGGTGTCAGCTGGAACCTAGGAGATTCCGAATCAATCTGAGAAGGAACCTCTTCCCAGTGAGGGTGACAGAGCACTGGGAATGGGCTGCTTGGGAGGGTTGTGGAGTCTCCTTCTCTGGAGATGTTTAAAACCCTCCTGGATACATTCCTGTGTGATTTGGTCTAGGTGGTCCTGCTGTGGCTGGGGGATTGAACTAGATGATCTTTTGAGGTCCCTTCCAGACCCTAATGTTCTGTGATTCTGTGATATTGACCACACCAAGCATGTTGACCAGTATGTACAGGTCACAACCAGTTTCCTCTTGTTCCCTTTCCTGTATGCCCTTTGGTCTCTACCCTCTATGACATGGTACAGGGGCTGGTGTTTCCAAGATATACTCATGCCTAGTTATGCAGTAGGAATGCATGTGACATGATGCTGGAATTATATAGCCATGTATGATTGCCATGTGATTCTGGGTACCTGTATTGTCTTATGATGAGTGTTCCCCATGTTCCCCATCCAGTGTTCCACACACTAAAACAGGATTCCTTGACTGCAAATATTGGGGCTATCTGACTAAATGGGTATGTACTAGTATTTTAATGTCAGTTACCATTTGTTTTCTGCAAACATACAATTAAGTAGTGTTTTATTCTCCTGGAGAAATATGTTCCGTTGTGACTTGGTCTAGGTGGTCCTGCTGCGGCTGGGGGATTGGATTAGATGATTGAGGTCCCTTTCATTCCCTAATGTTCTTTGATTCTGTGAGTCTGTGATCTCTTATCTCCTATGCAATTTGACATTGGTTCATTTTGCTTTTTCTAGTTTGCAAACCCACACTGGGAAAATAATTCTAAAAGGAATTCTGTCTTAATTGTCAACTTTCAAAAACCCCTGAGGAATCACCTTCCATAAGCACAAAATAAAATCTTCGTGAGCTCCAAATCACTCAGACCCAAAATGTACCGAAGTGCTCATGTAAGCTGTGCCATGTATTTTACACAACATGTATTGGCTGATAAATGATTTTCTGTGTCCACTTTCACAGACAGATCTGCTGTTGTGGACAGGCAACTCACAGTAGACTCAGTTGCTATGTGCCCAACACTGTTTATACTTGAGGGTTCTGCTTTTGACCTCACCGTGTATAGAATAAGGTCTGAGAAGTACGCAGCCTTCTCCCACTTTCAAATTAACTTATTTGTACCATCACCCAACATTTGGGCTGGAATTCTTTGCATTTCAACATAATTACTCTGCTGTTACTGTAACAGCATAAGAAGCAGCAAAATCTTCCTGTTTTTTCAATTGTAAAAATGTTTCTTCCATTCCTGAAGAATTTGCTTTGCTCTGACTGTGGAAGCACATTTCCTGTTTGTAGAGAGTTTCATCATCTCAGCAGGTTCCCTGGATGCAGCTCTGCTGCAGGGTAGAACACCTACCTGGTGTTCACTTTCAGAATTCCAATTCCACTTGAAACAAAGGCTTGACTTTGTCCAAGAGCTGCTTTTTTTTTTTTTGGCAAGAAATTTCAGGAGTAGCCAGGTGCTCACTGTGGGCTCATGGGATGAGCCTACAGAGCACAATCCAGGGCTGAGCTGCTCTGGGTCCTGGTCCTTCTATATACGTGCTTCCATGACCTAGGAAAAGTCTCTTTTTGCCAATGACTTTGCCTCTGCCTCTAATTACCAACTCTTAATTTAATGTTCTTCAAGACTGGGTGCCAAGCTAGTGGCAGAATCGTGAAATTTGAGAGATGCTGATTTTTCTTATGATGGAGAATGGGATCTCCTGGAAATGGTGGACATGAAAATGGTGGAAAACCAACTTCCACACGCACCAGTTCCCTCACATACCAAAGCAGACAATTCCTACTCACTCGGGCACCAGGCTATAACATTGGTCCTGTCTGTAAAAGGCAGCAGGTTTCTTAGATCAATACTGCTACTGAAGTACAAAGTAATAGTTCTTCTTGAGGAGGATACGGATTGCCTTTTGAGTTGCCATCTGCTCCTGGCTTGACTCCAATTGCTTCTTGGTGAATAATATGAAGGCAATTTTTTAGAATCAGTTTTATATTGCATTTTCACAATGTGACATATGCAGCTCTAGGTCTTAAAGAAGGAAGAACAATTCACCAGTAGTCTGCCTCCCACTGTAGAAGCAAATTCTTTAAGTTAGAGGGTAGTAATGAGACCAATTCATTGATTTGCTATAAATATCCTTGGTGTATCGTCACCCCATTGTGATTCACAGAATGAAGTCCTCTTCTTTCTTACGTGGCATTTTCTAAATTATCTCACTCCTGGGGCATGGATGAAATAAAGGTCAGTTCAAGTGCTTCCTAAACAATAATCAATGTAAAAGGATTGCTAGGTCTCTGAGGGCAGAAGGGAGGACTACAAAGTGATCAAAGACAGACCAGAAATGTCTTCTGCCACCTTAAAGCAAGGACTGTTGTAGCAGAACCCATGCCATCAAGGTGGTAATGAGCTTTCAGAGAAGCCATGTTCCTGTTTCAAGGGACATCCTTAATAGAGCTCCAGCCCTGTGGGTTTTAAATATCTCCAGAGAAGGAGACTTCATAACAGCCCTGAGCAGCCTGTTCCAGTGCTCTCTCACCCTCACTGGGAAGAAGTTCCTTCTCAGATTGATGTGGAACCTCCTATGCTTACACCCATTTCCCCTTGTCCTATCATTACATGACACTGAGAAGAGCCTGGCTCCATCCTCTTGACACCCACCTTTCACATATTTATCAACACTCGTGAGGTCACCCCTCAGTCTCCTGCAAGCTCAAGGGATCCAGCTCCCTCAGCCTTTCCCCATAAGGGAGGTGTTTTACTCCCTTCATCGTCTTCATGGCTAGTAAACCTTTCTTACACTGGTGAATGGCAGTTGGGTCTCTCCTGTTTTGGAAGGGTCTGCTGACTGCTGAGCCCCAGTGTCATTATGATGCTCTCTCCTTGGCTGATTAAACAGTCTTCTAAAGAGAATAATATGATTTAGGTGAGAGAACTGCCTCCTACTCCTCTTGGGCAAGTCAAACAAGTAGACAAGACTTGTAGAAAATATGACTTGCAGTTACCACAGACACAATTTGCACTTTAACGTCGTTCTCAGTACTCTGCATAAGCATCCGACCCACAGTTTGCTGTGGATGGAGCAGGGGAATTTCCTCCTGCAAGCTGATTTCCAAGAAAGGTTTGGTGTAATTAGCTGAGAAGAGTTTGTACAAGAATACAACTTTTTGACAGGACATTAGTTTAGATGGACATTTGTGCAGTGTTTGTTTTCTTTGGTTTGGTCCTGGGGTGGATTAGAAGAGGGTTGGCTAGCAGAAGGAGAGAGGTTCTCCTCCCCCTCTACTCTGCCCTTGTGAGACCGCAGCTGGAATATTGTGTCCAGTTCTGGGCCCCTCAGTTCCAGAAGGACAGAGAACTGTTGGAGGCAGTCCAGTGCAGAGCCACAAAGGTGGGTCTTTTTAGCTTGGAGAAGAGGAGACTGAGGAGTGACCTCATTCACATTTGTAAATATGTGAAGGGTGGGTGTCAGGAAGAAGCAGCCAGGCTCTTCTCAGTGTCATCTAATGATAGGACAAGGAGAAATGGGTGTGAGCTGGACCATAGGAGGTTCCACATCAATCTGAGAAGGAACTTCTTCCCGGTGAGGGTGACAGAGCACTGGAATGGGCTGCCCAGGGGTGTTGTGGAGTCTCCTTCTCTGGAGACATTTAAAAGCTGCCTGGATATGTTCTTGTGCAACTTGGTCTAGATGATCCTGCTGTGGGAGAGGGGATTGAACTAGATCCTTTCAAGGTCCCTTCCAATCCCTAATGTTCTGTGATTCTGTGATCCCTTGTTGTTTACGTCATTGAAACATTTTGGGGGTTTGGATGGCACTACCTTGATTATCTTGCTACAGCAGTAGTGAAAATTCACTCCTATATGTTTCTGCATGCAGGGCAAGTTATAGCATCATAGATACTTTTTTTTTAGGTCTTTTTTCTTATTTTCATTCGCTCCCCAAGGAAAAGCCCTCTTATGAAAACACAGTGATGCTCAGCTCCTTAAGGGTTTTGCCACTAACTGTAGTGTGGCTGGATTTCATTCTGAGTCACAGTTCTCGTGTTCTCTCCTCCTCTGTGGTAAAGCTGTGAATGAGCACTAAATGTTTGGAATAAATGTCATGTAAAAAATGAGAATATATAGAATAGCCTGAACTGAATGTCCTCCTATTGCAGTATAATTTTGAATTTTTCTTCCCTTCATTGGACCTCTTCATCATTGGACTAGATGATCTTTCAAAGTCCCTTCCAATCACTAATGTTCTGTGATGATTCTGTGATTCCCATCTACTGTTATCTGATATCCCAGTTGAAATCTTGTTATGCATCTGGAAAGCAGCTGACTTGCTTTGGAGAAAAGAAACCCTTTAAACACATCATTTCACTCAACATCTTTGATGTCCAAAGGTACCCATTTTATTTATCTCATTATCAGCACCGAGAGAATGCAGCAATTTCTAGTTATGAAAGTTGAATCAGTCAATTTTTTAATTGTGGCACTGGCACTGGGAACAGATGTGGTTTTGTTGCAGGGTGGGCTGAACGCATTCGTTTCTTTCATGCCATTTCAGTTTGAGTGATCAGTCTCTCTTAAAATTCCCTTCTTCTCTCTACCCCCTTGTGTAACTACTGCATTTCGCAGAGCCCAGGAAGCGCAGATCTCTCTTGCTGAAGCTTAGGACTCCATCTCAAATTACACAACGTCCCTGACTATTCAGCCTTTTGAGAAAGCTGTAAATAGAGATATAACTTACCTAGCAACAAAAAGTGGATCTGCACAACGTAGCCTATGAAACACAATGAGTTTATTCAGTTTTGGTCATGTCAGAGTGCCTCTTTTTCTGTCTTTTAGAGACTGACTACTGATAAATGTCTTTGCTATGCTCAGCAAATGTTTAGCAATCCTTTTGATAGGAACTGGGTAGAAGATGAACTAACTTCTAAAATGAGTGTACTAGACAGGTGAAAACCACAACTAAGGGAATACTGGAGGAAAACAGAAAGGTTTGAAAATGTCAGTCTTTTGGTGAATATTGAAATCCAATCTGTATCCTTTAGCTCATACAGCTATATTTAGAGACTGCTTTTACAAACACGTTTAATGTCTTTCTCAGTGCTTTCATCTCCCCTTTCAGCTTTCAATCTCCACAACACCATGATAAGTATAGTGGAAAAGAAGAATATAGATGGAAAGGAAGGAGAATGTTACCCCTCCCCTTTGTTCCTGTGCAACTTGATCTAAGTGATCATGCTCTGCTAGGGAGATTGGACTGGATGATCTTTCGAGGTCCCTTCCAATCCCTGATGTTCTGTGATTCTCGTCCCTCCCTCATTTTAAATTTAATATTTTTCTGGATATATTTTTAAAAATATTTGGAGAATTGTCTTCAACTATAAGTAAACGCAACAGAAATATTAATTTTGATTCAGTTTTATTCCAGATTAAGCACTATTAAAATTTTACTGTGATAGAGCGCTTCCCATTTATTTAAGGTGAAAAGCCTTGTCCATCCATTTCAAACACTGGTGAGGTCGCACCTTGAGTACTGAGTCCAGTTTTGGGCACCTCAGTACAGTACAGGAAAGATATCGAGGTGCTAGAGCGAGTGCAGAGGAGGGCAACAAAGCTGGGGAAGGGCCTGGAGAATATATCTGATGAGGAGAGATTGAGCGTTGGGGCTATTTAGTTTGAGGGAGAGGAGGTTGGGAGGAGACCTCATTGCTTTCTACAACTATCTGAGAGGACATTGTAGAGATGTTGGTGCTGGTCTCCCCCAACAGGGGAGGTTTAGATTTGACATCAGGAAAAAATTCTTAATGGCAAGAGTGTTCAGACACTGGAATGGGCTGCCCAGGGTTGTGGTTGATACCCCAACCTGGAGGTGTTTAAAAGACGCTTAGATGTAGTGTTGGAGGATCTGGTTTAGGGGTCTTTCCTAACCTGAATGATTCTATGTTTTGTCTCTTCACTTCCTTGGTTATAATGATGATGTTGACCCGTTTGTTTTGATCACTGAAATCCTTTACTGGTGCATTCCACTAGTTAAAGAGGATGCTCAGTACTGATGTTCACATAATGCTTTCATGAAAGTGCCTTTGAGAACTAAAGCAGTGGCCAGATTCTGCTCTGTCTTCTTCAGATCTTCTGCTATTGGATTTTCATTTTCTAAATCAGCATAATAGAAAAGAAAATGATGACTGTTCTCAGAATATATATGAAATCCAAGACTGTTTCTAAAGAAAACATCACATTGACTAGACAGTTTTCATCAGTCAATTTAATAAAAACTTGAAAATGACCTTTATCTCTTGGAGCTAACTGAATTGCAGAGCTTAGTGTCCTTTGGATAGTTTCCAAAAATGAAAGTCACCCTGCAGAGTTCAAGTCTCTCTGTAAAGCAAACCAAGTCCACTGTATTTTAATTTCAGCAGCCTTTCATTATTAGGTTTTGAGCCTTAAATGTGAGTGCAGAGCAGAAAAAGAATGCCTATAAGCTGGCAGTATTTCAGACCTGCTCCTGAAGCCTTAACACATGAGAAACTTACATTAATGGAAATTTTCTGAGGAGCCAAAATGGCATGAAGGCATTTCCTGAGCTTTCCTGATATTCTGAGAGTAGTAAATTTGAGAACAAATTGATGTGCTAAGCCCAGTTGTGCCACAGGCTCTAAGATCAGTAGCTGCAGCGTAGCAAAACCCTCTTTAGCTAGGAGAGGAATGCACATCCCATCCATCTCCCTCAATGCTCTGACCATGACTGAGGGGTCTCACTAGTTCTTCCATCAGAGGTCTTCTCTAACCTGAATTTTAAACACTGCAACGAAGAAGGAAACGGGTAGATGGACAAACTCCTCCTAGGCACAATTCCCTGGCATACAAGTTCTGATGGGGGTGAAACTTCTGCAATGGTGCTTGCCTTAACTTTCTGGACCCTTTTTGAGCAGGAATAATGTTTACACACTTGTAGAACATTGCCATCATAGTTTCACAGATTCATAGAATCACAGAACATAAGGGATTGGAAGGGACCTCAAAGATCATCTAGTCCAATCCCCCTAATATAGCAGGATGACCTAGACCAAGTCACACAGGAACATGTCCAGGCGGGTTTTAGACATCTCCAGAGGAGGAGACTCCACAACTACCCTGGACAGCCCTTTCCTGGGGGGGCTTTGTCACCCTCACTGGGAATAAGTTCCTTCTCATATTAATGTAGAACCTCCTGTGTTCCAGCTGACACCCATTGCCCCTTGTCCTATCATGATACTGATCAGAGCCTGGCTCCATCCTTCTGACACCCACCCTTCACATATTTATTAACATTAATGAGGTCACCACTCAGTCTTTGTTTCTCCAAGCTCATGAGACACAGTTCCCACAGCCTTTCCTCATAAGGGAGGTGTTCTACTCCCTTCATTTTCTTCACGGTTGTGCACTGGACTCTCTCCAGCAGTTCTGTGTGGTTTTTTGGGGGTTTTCTTTTCAGAAAATGTCAATTTTTCTTTCTTAGTGAAAATATTGGTATTTTAGGCTGTAAATTTCATTATATTAAATACTGAAGAGTTTTTTCAGTGATTTCTTAGGTAAGGTTATAAATATGTGAAGGATGTGTGTCAGGAGGACGGAGTGAGACTCTTCTCAGTATCATCTAATAATAAGACAAGGGGAAATGGGTGTCAGCTGGAACTTAGGAGGTTCCACATCAATGTGAGAAGGAACGTCTTCACGTGAGGGTGACAGAGCACTGGAAGGGACTGCCCAAGGGTGTTGTGGAGTCTCCTTCTCTGGAGATGTTTAAAACCTGTCTGGCCATGTTCCTGTGTGACTTGATCTAGATGGTTCTGCTCTGGCAGGGGGATTGAAATAGATGATCTTTTGAGGTCACTTCCAATCCCTAATGTTCTTTGTTTCTGTGAAAAGAAGATGACTACCATAAGTACGGCCCTCATTGTCATTGAAAGGATCTGTTGTTACTTCTACATTTAATAGTTTTAATGGTGCTATTCTGGATAAAAAGATTTATGCCAGCATGGTTTAGTCTTGAACAGCACAGCTGTAGTCTAGGAAACTAAACATATCTCTCCCAGTGTATTTATTTGTCAGAGCAGTATTTTCAATGCTCACATTAAAAAAAAAATACTAGATGTGGCCAGTCTCTTCATTTTACAAGTATTAGAAAGAAATTTAAATACAGAGACGTGCTTTATAATAACCCAACTGGATCATGACCAAAGGCATTTGCAGAGGAACCCATCAATTCTCCCGATTTCCATACAAGTCAGTTTGCTGTCCTCCAAATGTAACATTTATGGCACTCGGTGCACACACTGCGATCCTTTAAAACAATGGGCATGACAAACGGATGTGTTCACATGTATTAATAATTTAAAAGTTAATTTTAAGTACTTACTTGATATGATTAACTGATGGATCAGCAGTCTTATACAGAGAAACAGTGAGCAAGCTTAAAGAAAGAGGGTGCTGGAAGGCAGCCAGGTAGCTACCTGCAGGACTGCTTAGAAATATCTGGGCTTTATCACCCCAGTTTCCCTTCAGCACTGGATGCAGTTCATCATGGCTGTACGGAGACATTTAAAACCCACCTGGATGCATTCCTGTGAGACTTGGTTGAGGTAGTCCTGCTCTGGCAGGGGGATTGGACTAGATGATCTTTCTAGGTCCCTTCCAATTTCTAATGTACTGTGATTCTGTGATTTCTGCTTTTGAAATCAAATGCCTGAAGCACCCTTGAGGTTGAGGTAGCAGGACTTCTGGGGAAGAAGGAGGCATGTTTTGGAAGGTGGGAATCCCTGCTGGTGCAATCCTGCTGGTGGCTGGCTGGGTCTGCAGTGCAGGACAAGTTATATAACTTCTCTCCTTTCACGTCTTGCTTTTTGAGGACACCCTGTAACATTGGGATGTAAACTGATATTCTAGGGTGGAAATACTACGGATGACAAAGTATAACCATTTCATTGCACAGCTGAAGAATGTGCCGGGGCAAACAGCATCAGAAGCATGTGTGGAAGCCCTTGGCTGTGTCTGCCGCAGTGAGCTCTGCCAAAGAAGCAAGAACCTGGCATCTGTTGCACTAGCCCTGGCCTAATCATACAGGTACATGTATGGCAAAGAAGAGGATGGAGGGTTTCTCTTCACTGAGAGCCACAGGGAGCAGGCAAGTTTTAGCAGGTACAAACTGCACTGGGAGAAGATTCATCTTTGTATAAGAAATTTTTTACAAGGACAACAATCATCCACTGGAACAACATCCTTAGGGACATAGTGGAGTCCCCATCGTTTGGAGCCTTTCAAGATGCAATTGCGCAGGGCGCCAGATAATCTCCTCTGGATCTCTTTTCCCACAAAAGGTTGGACCAGATGATCTTTGGAGGTCCCTCCCAACCTGGGCTGCTCTATCATTGTGTAAACTCTGTGTATGGTCGATATGTGCAGGAAGTTTCTTACTTTAGCATATGCACAGGCTGTGATGCCAGCCATGCTGGCCCCTGTATCTGGCAGGGAGTAGGTGCCTCCTTACTTCCAGAATAACCTTGGAAGAAATCTGCTATCTTCTGCCTTCCACTTTTTCACTGGGAGGCAGCGTCTTCTCCAGTCAGGTACCACGTCTCTGAAGCTGGATCCCCAAAATGCGTCATCAGGGTAAATGATAGCTCATGGAAACTCCAGACAGATCAGCCCAGTATGGTCTGAACTGGAGGCTGAGAATGACAGCGCATGGAACAAGCTCCCAAAGGGATGGGCTATGCTGGGACAGGGCCTAGTAGTGCTGATGGGCTGAAGAGCAGCACTCAAGACACCATTAAGGTGGATGGCCCAGGGAGGCCTCAGGTCAGGGGGCAGGCAAAGGGGCAGCAGGGTGTGGGCAGCAGAGCAGCCGGCACACACATCTCAGAGGCTGAGGTGATATACAAGGAAGCCACGGAGATTTTTTTGGGAAGCCAGGAAGATTATTTTAGGAGTTGATCAGAGAGCAAGTGGTGAGTCCTGTGCAGCTTGGTCTAGGTGATCCTGCTCTGGCAGGGGGATTGGACTAGATGATTCACAGTCCCTTCCAGTCCCTACTATTCTGTGATTCTGTGAGCACGAACTAGAATCAGAGCAGGGCTTAAAGTACAGGGATGGAGCTAATGGGCTAATCACAAAAACATTCCTTTAAATACAGTGAAGAAGAGGCACAGAGATGGAAAGCAAAGGCCAGGGTGGCATGGTGTTACATTTCAAAATATATGGAAGCAAGCTGGGATGCTCTCAGGAGGGTACGTGCATCTGCCTTAGGAAAAAGCCCTGAGATTTCTGCCGCTTCGCCTTGGACTCGTTTCCTTTTATAGTGCTGCTGACCTCTTCTCAGGAGAGGTGTTTTTGCGCCTGACAGACCGAGTTTTCCTCTCCTCCTGGAGTGCAGCAGCTCGTGTTGGAGCCTCACGGTAGCTCTTGGGGAAAGCGTGCAGCTCCGCTTCTACTAAAACAGTTTTTTCCCCGTCCAAGTTCCGTGCAGGCTACTTTCAAATAGGATTGCTCGGAGCTACTGTAAAGCTCTCTCTTCTGATCCACGGCACGAACTACCAGAGATCCCACCGCACACACGTTGAAAGCATCAGCCTGAGGGAGTGCGGGTGGAGGCATGAGGACGGCTCGGGGGGCTCTACGGTACCCAGGAGCTCTGCCGGCGCCTGCTGAATGCTACTGGGGCGCAAGTGGCACCACCTTGGCTGCGCGGGAAAGCGAGTAGGAGCAGAAACAAGTGGGAAGGG